>CM072803.1:88063626-88676126 GCA_037013495.1 Hippophae tibetana | reverse complement strand
AGCAGCCAGCAGCCTATGGAGAGTTGGTCTCCATTGGTGGCCTTAACCCGGATGTGAACAAGAAGCTGAGTGCTGCAGTTGCCAATATTCTTGAAACCAAGTTGTCAGTGCCCAAGTCACGTTTCTTTTTAAAGTTCTATGACACCAAGGTAAGCCTCTCAACTGTCCCCAATTTTCTAAGATAGATTGGAAATTATATGCATGTATATATTCTCATTGCATTGTTCCTGCTTGTTTAGGCCAATCAAACTTAAGAATATGCAGTGTGTTTACATGCTTTACACCAGAGAATTAGATAATGTAAATAAATCTTTACTGTCGAAGACCTTGATCACAATAGCTAGTCATCTTACTTTTCCCCCATTATTCTAGTTGCAACCGTGAACTATTTATTGACAATTGATTTGGTACCTTTTATAAAAGTGATGACTCTTCATCTATTTTGCAGGGTTCAAACTTTGGCTGGAATGGCTCTACCTTCTAAGTGTTGGATTTCTTATGGGTTTCATCCTTTATTCAGAGGGCTTTATGCGAATTTGGTGACTGTGACATTACTATCTTTTACATCAGATGGAAATTGCATAATTTCTATTTGTGCATTGATATCAGAGGACATTGAATCCCTAGTGTGTAGCCATGAAAATTACTAATCATTTGGAACCTGTATTGCTTGCAGTCATTGTTGTGTTGGAGTTTGCTCTATATTCTGGATAATAATTGCTTATACAAAGCTGGTACTAGAATTAATTCTGATGATTGACATAAGCTACAGTTTCAAGTTCTTTCTGTGTTTGTCTTTTTTTTTTTCTTTTGAGCAAATGGTAAGTTTTTTGTAGGGGTGAGTTTTTTAAATTACAGATGGTAACGTAATTTAATCCTACAATCCTATTCGGTTTAATCTATTTTGGTTTAATTATATTGCATAACTATTCTTAAAAGAAGTTTTATACATTTTATTTTTTTCATATAATGTAAAAAAAAATGTGTTTTACATGTTAAAAGAATGCATTTAATATATATATAATCATTACTTATGTCGGTTATAAAAGGTGGGGGTAATTTTGGGGTGGATTAGGAGATTATTTTTAAAATTAATTGGATAAGTGAACTATTTAAAAAAATAATACTAAGTTTATGAACTTGCTAAAAACACTAAACAAAGTTAGAAGTGGTAGATTAAACCTGCCCAGAATTCACATCTGAAGCCTTAATGAGAATTGAGAATAGCAATAACCGTGAAGCATATGTTTCCTAAAATAAAAATAAGAAAAGAAACAAAAAATAATAAATGTCATCGATCTGATCTCTAAACATAACCCACCTTCCCATCCAATAATAACCACTCTTCACTTATAATCAGATTCCCTCCCGTTACCTAATTCGTAATTCTCGCCTTCTCATAGATCATTCGCCAACAAAAATGTCGGCACCAACTCCACCGTTACTCCCAATCTCCAGCCCTCAACTAACCACCACCACCCTCACAATTTCCAATTCCGCCGGTTCGGGTCAATCCCAGACTCCGGCCTTTCGCTCCTTCATCAACCACGTCTCCGAATCTCTCCGCAATGGCTTCTCTCGGCGCCGTCCGTGGTCCGAAGTCTTCGATCGCTCTGCATTCGCCAAACCCCCGACTCTTTCTCCAATGCAAATCTTCGCGTTTGCAAGAACTACTCCTACTTTCGCGTTAACTACCTCGCCAACATTGCTGCGGTTCTTTCCATTTCGCTAATCACCAACCCCATGCCATTGCTTGTCCTTCTTGGCCTCCTCTGCGCTTGGATTTTCCTCTACCTTTTCTGACCGTCCGATCAACCTCTCGTCATCTTCAGCAGTTCATTTTCTGATGCTCAGACCTTCTGGTGCTTGATCGGACTCAGCGTTTTCGTTGTCTTCCTTACCAGTGTTGGATCTTTACTGATCTCGGCTCCCATGGTTGGTCTCGCAATTGTATTAGTCCACGGCGTTTTTAAGATGTTAAATTTGGGTCTAATTTCATCTAAAAATTCAGGTTATGAGAATTATTTATGTGTTTGATACTTCATATCCAATCGATATTGGACATTTTAATACTTCTTTCGTATTGATAGTTCATTGATGGATAGTGATGAGTTTACACTTGTGTGTCATAGGTTGAGTTTGATTGTTTTAATAACATGTTAAATTTGAGTTTAATTTCATCTCAAAACTTAGTTTATGAGATAGATGATTACACTCATTTATATATGTGTTTGATACTTAATCCACAATTCAATCTATCAAATTTCTCTCATTCCATGGTGGTGGTGCCGACATTCTGCTTCCCCTGCCGTGGCTAATCGTGGTTAATCCTCATATCATATGGTGGCGATGCTCGTGAGGGACGTGATCTTGGTAATGCTCACACATTCCTTTACAACTTGCTCTTTGATATTTTTGGAAACTTTAGCTTTTTTACTACTTTTTGGACTGTTTGTCTATAAATTTTGCGCCGTCTACCCATTTAAGTTGTTCTGATGATAGAATTTGTAATTTAATATGAAGGAATTTTTATATTATTCTTTGTTAATTTTATAACATTTATATTTCCTTGGTGATGGATCTCTTCGATTAGCATTCTTTGATCTTTCGTTTATTTTAGAAGTTCAGACCTGAATGTGTTTCACGAAATTAGATTTTTAACTCAACGTTATTTGGTGTCATGTTTTTTAGAAGGTTTCGTTTGGGTTAGGTTTATTGATAGAGATTTGTCGGAAAATGCTTGAAGCAACATTTAAGTGTCCCAAAACTAATTCACACCAAAGTAGTTTTGGTGCGTATGGCACTATAGAAATGCTCAAATTTGTTAAAGTTCTGGGTGGACACCCTAAGCACAGTACTTGTATTTAGATTATTTGCTTTCATTTCAATTAATTGGTATTTGGTGATCAACGTAACAACCATTTTACTTTTACAAGAAAATGATTTCAATAATTATCAACGCTTTCATATGAAACATACAATTTCTGTAATTGATCTTACTATTAGGAACGTATGAAGTTACTGTTTGAATTGATGTAGGATCCATCTGTATAAGTGGTTCAGAACAGTGACTAATACCATTATTGGTATAAATGAACGTTTAGCCAACATCTTAGCATTATTTTGTGCAGTAGGTACGGGTTTGTTAATTGATATATTATGGATACGATTAAGGATAGTTTTAACGAAAATGTATTTTAGATCTGTAACTATTAAATGGATTAATACAAGTTTGTTACATTTATAAAAAGATTGTAATAATTCATTTTATAAAGGTAATAGACTTGTATTGTTGTTTTCTTTTTTACAAAAGTAGGGTAGTATAAGTTTATTATTTTTACAATAACTTTTATATAAATACAATGTATTTATGTTATCCCGTCTAATAAATAAAGAGGTATAAATATCAAACTTAGGTTATTCTTCTTCGTTATGGATATTTTACAAGCTTAAAATGAGTTAAATATAAAATACATTTGAAAGGATCCAAATGTTATATAAAATTTAAAAAATGAGATTTATTTTTTCAATTAAATTTTAGCACCTGACATATTTAATTAGTTTGAGTGTAAATGTTTGTGTATAAATTTATAAATTTTATGTATTTAATCAATTTGGATATTAATTCTAATATTTTCTTCAAAATTTCGGTCTTTGTTTATTATAAAGTTTTATGGCTAACACATGGTTTTTATTGATTTTCAAGCAGGCTTTGTGGTTGTTGTGATATTCCCCATTTCTGGACATTTCCGTTTTTGAAGAAGAGGTTGTGAAGTAGATCTAATGTTCTTTCTTGCACGGGAGAGGAACTTTTAAGCTTAGGGTTATAAGTTATAGGGAAAAATGGTCACCAAAGTTACGTGGGTGAGGCCTCAAAGTGACTATTAACTATTAGAATAAAAAAAGGTTTTTTAATACAATTATTTTAAAAGAAGCTATGTAAGAACAAAAACTCAAATTTCTTACGATAAAATATCATTATTTAACTGAAAATAAAGCAGATTAAAATTAAAAATGAACAAGATAGGGAAAATAACATATCTGAACTCGTGATATAAATCACAAATTCAACAAGGAAATTAAGATGAGAAAATTTTGTACGAATGTGTTCTTATTAAATTAGATAAAAGTGGCCAGCAAATACCAAGCATTCAAGAGGCTTTGATCTCTCCCAGATGAGCAGAGCTCTATACAAAGCATTTTCGCGCCTTTACATTCCATCTTTGTTGCCTAAATTTCTCTCACTGACTCGCTCTCCTGTAGCAGAATTTTAAATCTGTTTTCCTAACAACTTTCTCTTCTCTACATGAACAGCTACACATTGCAACAAAATTACACATTAGCACCTTTATTGGTTATACATGTGTTGCCTTTCTGCCTACAGTAAGTGAAACAAATTTGTGTCTATCAATATCCCTCATCCAAACATTCAGCTTGTCCATAAGGTGAAATTCTAGGAATTACTTATGTATCATATAAAAATCTTCCAGTTTGTTTCAAACTTAGGTATAGCATTCCATTTTAGTAATACTTCCACATCACCAGATTGGTATTAGGTTTTTGGTCGAACTCCCAATAGCAATTCAGGTTCCACCACTAATTCCAGCTCATAAGTAAGCTAGGATTTTATCACAAGGAAAGAATTAGTGACTTACAAGTTAGTCCTAATTGTGAAATATGGAAAACAAGGTGTATATTTGTTGTAATAGACAGTTCTGGTTTATATGTAACCTTGCTAACGCGCTGGAGGGCCTTATAAGGTCCATGGAAATGAGAAGTTAACTTCTCATACTTGCGTTGAACTATGGAACGTTATCTAGAACACTTCAAAAAGGCTAAATCTCTAACAACAAACTCTTCTTGGTACCTTTTTATGTCGACTTATAGTTTAATCTTTTGTTGAGCTTTTAATAGATGCATAGATCATCCAAAATTGCATCTTAATCCTCCAACATTTGATAAATTATTGGGACCAAAATCGTGGCATACTAGTAGCGAAGTAGATAGGGAGGATCACAACCCTATAGAATTCGAAAAAGGAGTACACCATGTGGAAGAATGAAAAGAAGTATTATACTAATACTCTGCTCTATGCAACCATTTAGCCCAAGTACCAAGCTTCATATATATAAAACAACGCAAATAAGTCTCAAGACATATGTTAACCACCTTTGTCAGTCCATCAGATTGAGGATGATAAGTTATGATGTGTCTAAGAGTTGCACCTTGTAACTTGAACAATTCACTCCAAAAATGATTGAAAAATACTCGATCTCTATCAGAAATGATGGATTGGGAAATACCATGAAACCTGACGACCTCCTTAACAAAAATTCCAACATCTAATACAACAAAAAAATGGTGTTTCAGGTCGATAAGATGAGCATACTTGCTTAATCGACCCACAACCATTAGTATTCACCCTCTTAGAGTGTGGTAAACCTTGGATGAAATCAATAGTAATTGCATCTCAAACATGAGCAGGCAAAGGAAAGGGTTGAAGTAACTCAGTTGAGCTACATACTTGCTCTATTGACAAATTGTACAATCTTGTACAAATTTAATATCATCTCTACGCATGCTAACCCAATATAGCTCAAATGATCTCTGTTGGTAAGTCTTTGACTCTCTAGAATGTCCAATTGGAAGACATTCTTGGAGGAGAACTATGAAACTCTCCAATAATGATTGTAATAAACTTGGAAGTGTGTAGGATGACTAGATGACCTTTGTAATATAGAACTCATTACTCTATAGTAAAACCAACATGTTATTGAGTTTTCAAAGTTATGTCTTTCACCTAATTTTCTTAGGAACTTATCTTCAATTAGTTCATCTAGTAAGATGCCACATTAATGTCATTAGTGAACTTGTAAAGTTGAACATTCAACTTATCTAGATATGCGAGAGAGAGAGCATCAACCACTCTGTTACTTACTCCATTATGATATTGAATCTCAAAATCATATCCCATAAGCTTAGTAGTCCATTTTTGGTACTCAATTCCCGCAATCCGTTGTTTTAACAAGAACTTCAAGCTCTGTTGATCAGTTTGGACTATAGAGCTGAATTTCTTCTCACAGTGCGAAGACTTGAGTTTCTGGGCCAACTTCATAGCTCGACCCAAGTTTTTTGGCTCCATTATCCTTATTTCGGCTCAAATTTCACGCCTTAGTCCATTGATAAAATTTCCTAAAGCAACCTCATCAGACATATTCTCTAAAGGTGTGGAAAACTCAATTAATATTCGTTGATACTCCCGAATACTTCTTTCTTGCTTTAAAACCAATCACTATTTACGCATGATGATCGTGATAGAATATATATTTAGTAAGAATATATTCTTATTAAATCAGATAAAATCTAACCAGTAAATATTAAGCATTCGAG
Source organism: Hippophae tibetana (assembly GCA_037013495.1). Taxonomy (NCBI): domain Eukaryota; kingdom Viridiplantae; phylum Streptophyta; class Magnoliopsida; order Rosales; family Elaeagnaceae; genus Hippophae; species Hippophae tibetana. The sequence goes on along the minus strand of CM072803.1, from coordinate 88,669,736 downwards.
AGGCTTAAATCTCTACCAGATAAACAGAGGTCAATACAAAGTATTTCCATGCCCCTACATTCCATTCCATCCATGCTGCCTATATTCTTCTCATTGACTCTCTCTCCTGTAATAGAATTCCTAAACTGTTTTCCTAATAACTCTCTTCCTCATGCGCACTACACATTACAACAAAATTACACATCAACACCTTTATTGGTTGTGCCTGTATTATTGCCCTCTCGCCTATATTAAGTGAAATGAATCTGTAGTCTATGAATTAGGCATAATTAAGGTGATGGAAGTGTTGTTGAATTATTGCATAAATAATTATTAAAATAACAACTCCATTCCCTATTAATCAAATCAGGTATAAGTTGTATGATAAATTTAATTAAATAAAATTCAAAAATTAATTTTATTCTTCCTGAACCCTTTTTTCTTAAAAAATGTGCATTCTCTTTTTTTATTGAAATGCTTACACTGAGCAAAATATTGCCAAGTTACCATAAAGCTTAATCAAAGTATGATACATAACGCAATCCTAGTACAAATAAAAATTTAAGCCAAGCCATTTTTGGTACCACTACAGTTACAGTACTACTGTTAAATAATATACCCAAATATTCTTGCCTACAAGAAAACTCAGGAAGAAGAATCATGTAACTGATGAAACAAAAGAAATTAATTTGTCCTCCATCCTTATCAATTTATCTATCCTTCCAAAATTGGATACCAAACAGTAGAAGATAAACTTGATCCATCGCCTCAATGACACAAATGCATTTTATTAACACCGATGCAACCGTTGTCCTAACTGGAACATTGATATAGGTTGTGGCTTGAGTAGCATCCAACTAGACAAAGTCGTATATTATTGCAAAACCTCGAGGAAGGAAAAATCTACCGTACTTCTTCTGTCATAGGTACTCTTCTCATAGAATGGATTCGCGTCTAACAAATAGGGCCCCCACAAGGAATTTATGTGAGAGTGTGGGAGTACATACAATATAAGCAGTATAAGTTTTTCCCACGAATATTTGAATAATGGAGGAAAAGAAGCAAGTTTGTGAAAACGATTTCAAGTAGGCATCACTTGCTTTCCTCCTCCATCTTGACCCAGACCATTTTCCATGGTCCAGTTCTTGTGCCTAGCCTGAAAATGGAGTATTGTGGTTAAAATGTTGGAACACAGATACAAGCCAAGATTTCCTATAGAAGTCATGGTTATGAATATATGATTCCAAAATGGATGGGATCAGCATTACAAGTTGCCAGCGAATAATAATAAGTCCTTATATAGTAGGATAAGTCTAGAGGAAAGCATTTGGTAATTTGAAAAGGCAAAGGCCAAAGCAATCAATTAACTATTGCAGTTATAGTTCTTAGCTCCAATAATAATTTTTTTTGTCACAGTTTAGTCCACCAATTTTGAGAAAATGGCACCACAAATCTAAATTTTTAATTTTTAATTTTTATTTTAAAATTATTTTTGTTTTTCAACTCTATTTGAAAAAAAAACATGAATAATTACTGAAACAATTAATTATTTTTTTAAATAGAAAAAAATAGAAAACCATAAAAATAGACCATTAAGACTTTTGTGGTGTCACTTTTTCAAAACTGATGAACAAACTGTCACAAAAAAAAAAATTAAATGCTCCATTTTAAAAAATTATTGGACCTCTACGGTCATCCACCTAAAAACTCATTCTACATGCCTTACTACTACTACTTCACGCTTATGTTGTGTAATATAGAAACAGCAGTTCCTTTTACCTCCAAATTCCAGCCACTACACGCAATGTCATGAAGAGAAATAACCCTGTCCAAACTCCAGGTAGTCCGAATGCAGGAGCAGCCAAAAGTATGAATATGGATGAAATCAATCCAGCTAGAACCTATTCAACAAACATAGAGGGGGCTAATGGAAAAAAAAATGTATTAAATGATTTGCCATTCACCTAGTACAATGCAAGGGAACTACCGTAGAATAGGCAGCATATCCAAAGTCCGAAACTCCGTAATAAAGCCCATCAAGAACAAATGCAAGTGCATTCACAGGCTGAGATCCAGCGACAAACTGATATGTTAAAAAAATTATAAGTCATCCATAAATCCAAAGCAGCATAATGTCCAAAAATCTCAAGCTGCATGAACAAAGAATTGTTGCACTTATAATCTCAAGCTGCAATGAAAGATCCCTAAAGTAGGTTGCACTTATAATCACCAAGAATTGTTCTAGTCAACCACATATGATAAAATTAACATACCATCGTACAGGCAGATCAATCTCAGAAACTAACCAAACAATGTATGCCATTGATGTGCATCTAGTAAATTTCCCTACCAGTAAACCTGACTGGGTGATATCCAAAACTTGTGAATCTGAGGTGAATAAGCTAGAAAAGGCTCCAAAACAAAAGAATAATATAACAGCCAATCCAGTTCCTGCCAGTGTACCAATCTACACAAAGTTTGAGTAACAAGAAATTAGAAGTTCAAGGTCAGCTATAATCTTTTGTCGTAATGGTGATAAAAGGAAAATATTATTTCATTCTTAGTTTCTTATTCCCTTTTTCTTAACGGGGTAGTCAAAAGGAGATAGTCAAAAGGAGATAGAATACGGTGAATTTCATCTCCTAAGCTACACTTGGGAACTTATGAACCATATTTCATCCTTACTCCTTAAAATATGAGGCATGACCCAAAAGGGGCTCTGATTTTATTAATTTATTTATTTATTTTTATTTCATATGTCATTGGTTGAAGAAAAAAATAAAGTAAATCAGCAAATATTTAAATGCCAAGCCCATCTCAAGAGGAGTATGGTGGAAACTGGAAAATCAAAGTATCATTAAAATGTTACAGAAATTAAATCACTGACCTTTAGAACTTCATAAGTCACTCTTTGTGATTGTTCATAATTTCCTTGTGAGTAATTATTGGCAAGAAGTGCCTGCAAGGAAGCACCACTATAGTCAAAATACAATTTACTGCAACCTGATTAAACATTATATTGGAGAAATTCACTACAATGCTGCCATTATTATGTCATACATGTTACAATTTTAACCACTATGTTGTCCATTACTCCATTTTAGTTTGACACCTCATAACTTCAATATTATTATTTGGATTTTATGAAAACAATGGATAATACTGAGAGACTGTTGCTTTTTAAAATATTGATGGACTTGTTAATGCTTTGGATATTTCGTTCCATGAAATTTACGAAAGATGTCATAATAACAGGACTGAGAACAAAGTCCAACACCTGACCAGCAAGTGCTACAGAATCAGTAAGCAGAGATACTGCCAACCAGATTTCAATGCAAATTTGATGACCAGCCATTTGAATTGGACCATTCCTGGCCACCATGGATGTTGCAAGTGTCATAGTAATAAATACAGCTAAGGTTCTGGCGGTAAGAAGACCACCTGCAAAGTACAAATTAATTTAGCACTTAAGACAAAAGTTAACCCAAAAACATCGTTTAAATTTTTCTTTCCTTTTTTTTTTAAAAAAAAAATGTAGGAAAAAAAATTAAAAAACAAGCTAAGGGGCTTCATCAAAGTATTCAAATTTTCAGAATAATTCTCAAATAATGAACAAGTAATACTGAAACTGAGTTAATACTGAAGTATTGTTAGTTAGCCTTATCCTGCTAAATGCTTAGCACATAGATGTTAGCTCTAAGGAATCATCAAAAACATTTCCACTTCTTGTATGAGCTCTGCTAAATCAGGTATCTGAAACAATTTACTAAGCAACAATTTTCTTCCATTGCCTATTATTCATGGTAAATATGTGTCTCTGAGGATGGCTCATAGCGAACTTTATAGTCTACAAAGAAATTGTATAATCGAAATGCATTTCAATCAATTTTGTTCCACTTATGCCAGAAGTTAGTGAGGGGTTCAATAAGAACATACCAGACTTAAGATAGCGAGCAATCTTTCTTCCATCAACTTTAGAAGGGATGAGTGATATTTTACCACTCAATTTCCTCAAAAGAATAAAAGCAGTCAAATATCTGATGAAAAACACATGTAAGAAATATTTCAGATAAGAACTCCACAATTTTGAAGAAAACATCCTCTAAAGTACACTAGTGTACTTAAATTACCACATTATTGACATACTCAGAAATCACGGTAGCAATTGCAGCACCACCAATGCCTAGACCATAAACAAATATCAAAATCGGATCCAATATAGCATTAAGGAGGTTGCCAGCACCTGATGGACCAGGGAAGATACTCGTCAACTCATCATTTACACCACTAGCAAATATTATTTAAAGAGCCAAGAAAAAATAGAGTATAGTACATGTAACAAGAAGCAAAGATTAGAACATAAATCAATATTATAATGATGAAGAGGGGAGGTACATGATAACTAGGTCAAAATAGGATTAGGCCGTCACAAGAACACTAAGACAACAGACTTAGAAACATTAAAAGTTTAGATTACATGTGAACAGTAATATACTGAAGTTACAACTCAGTGTGACACAAGACACTGACAGGACACCACTTACTAATGGCATAGAGAGGTGTTTTTGTATCCATAAATCCACGGAAAGATCCTTGAGCAGCAAGTGCAATTACAATTGGTGGAGCACCAAAAGCTCTTAAGGTAAGGAAGTGCTGAGCAGGTACTCGCATTGGTGAATCCTATTTCATAACAACACTTAGCATAAACATAGACAATCAAATTAAAACAAATTTAGTTGCACTTATAAAGCCTGAAAGATCAAATTCTATAAATGGCCAAGTTTGACATACAGCAGGTATACCCATGATATTCATGAAGAAGCCCGAGCCAATAGAGAGAGCAATGGCTTCAACTATGCCAATGCTTGCAGCAAGTGCCAAAGAAGTTGGCACAGAAGGAAGGCTTTGGTTCACATCCTGCAAATCTTTACATACCATATAAAAAAAACTTCAAATAAATAGAAAAGAGAAACACAGAATAATGCAATACGACCAATTAAACTCGTTAGAGAGAGAGAGAGAAAATTACCATTTTGATTGGAATTATCATCGCCCTTGTAAGCTACTGCTTGCTCCTCAGCAACAAAAGAAGTCGTGATATTGAGCAATGGAACATTGAACAACTTGGAGATCAAATTGAATACAGTCACTGACACTCCAACTGCCGCCAACTCAACAGATCCTAAGCAAGAACAAATAACAAATAACAAATAAGAATTTTCTATCATAACCCGAACATAGGAGAAAAAGGCAGAAATTTATTTATAGACCTCACAGTTACTAAGCCTGACGTCAACAAAACCATTGTTATCATGAATGGCCTCAATTTATTTTCCAATTATATAACCCATAACCCATTCAGTAAAAAACGTGTTCTATTCCAAAGTCCCACAATTTTATGACATTCAGAAATTCAGATTGTACAGACTTCCAAACAGGATTAACTCGCATAATTACTATTTTCCCAATTGTTGAATATGAATGAATAGTCACTAAACTAAGCTTTGGCATTCATTTCAGACTAATTTCACAAAGCATCTCCTTCAAGGTCGTACTCGTACCTATGTGGCCAACAAAGGCTGTATCAACCAAAGACATAATTGGGTCAGAAGCCAGAGCCAAAGCAGCAGGCAATGCAATTGATAATATCTCCAGCATTAATCCATCAGATTTAACAACCTCATCACTGTAAAATTCCAAAGTTATCGTAAGTACTGATTATTAAGCCGTACGTCTTATTTTATAAGATCGAAAAACAAACTTCCTTTTAAAACCCATTTGTAATCACGTATTAAATACAAATCAGGCACCAAAAACAGAAGGTAGCAAAAAACCAAAATTTTCACATAAAAGGAAAAGGCAACCATACCTTTTTAAGAGAGGAAGGCGATTGGAAATCCAATCGAGTAAGGAGGATTTATCAGGTGGGTCTGGACTGGGCCTATCGTCTAGCTTGGTTGTGCTTGTGGGCTTAGGTTCTTGCAGCGAAGAGTCCGAATTTTTGGGATGCAAAGATTTGAGCTGTGTCCGAAGCCGAACACAGCAAATTGGACTATCTCTGGTGATTGTTTGTGGTTTTAAAGATGGATTAATGATTTGCGGAGAGCGTACAAGGAAAAGGTGTTGTAAAATACGGAAAGCCATAGCTAATGTACAGAGCCCAAAGACACAAGAAGAAGGACTCTGATATCTCCGAGAATAAAGCTCTTATGGCCATAAAAATTTCATTATAATTCTTATCTGTTTGCCACTTAACGGTTAGATTTCGCGCGTCGTTAAATATCTTGTGACATCATCTGATTTTCTGGGCCGATACGATGGTACCAGCCCACATTTTAAGCTTGCAAATAAAATAAGGTCAAACATGTTTTTGTTTTTATTACAAAAATTTCTTTTTATTTCAATTTATTACTTAAAATACTCAATTTTGTTTTAAATAAGTATTTAATTAATATGCCAAAAAATTAATTGAAGTATTTAATTTTGTTGTTATTTATTCAGTAGTTTGTTGGTAAGAGTTATCCATGAACAAAATTATAATGGCTTTTATGGGGTTCAAGATTTAATTTGAACCCTAAAATATTATCTGTAATTGTCTATCTTGAACCCTAAGATATTATCTGTAATTGTCTATCTTGAACCCTAAGATATTATCTGTAATTGTCTAGGACAGAGCTTGAGATTTTGCGATCTTGTAAGTTGAAATGGCAATCAATTAATTAAGGATAATCTCTTTTTTCTTTCTTTTTCCTTTTTGTTTTTATATAAAAAGCCCCACTATTTTGATCCTTCGAGCTGCAATTCTTTTTTTATTTTTCTTCTCACACTTTTTCTACCTTTCTACATGCTTTCCTTTCCTTAGTTTTTTTTTTTTGTTTTTTTAGCTTTAAGTTTATTTTTGTAAGTTAATAAATATCAAAATATTTTTATAATAAATAATAATTATATAATTTATATTTAAAAAAATTATTATGTATTAACTTTACATTATTGATATTTAAATATTATTTTAAAAGTTATTATTATACTAAATTAATAATATTTTTTTTCGCATCAAAATCATGTTATATCATCTAATAGTAATTAATATATAATCAACTGACTAACGTTACTTTTAAGTAAAAGAAATTCATAAATAATAAATTAAACTGGATTTATCTATTATTAAAATAAAAAATTAATTACTTTTTTTACTTTTAAGATTATTTTACATACCTTTATATAGAATTTTAATATATTTTTTTAATTATAGTTAATGATTTTTATTTATTTCTAAATAATAATTGTTATTATTGACTAATTAATAATATTATATCTTTATTAAATTAAAATCATTCATCCAAATTAGTTTTTAAAAAATAACAGTTCATAATTTTTATATCATTAAACTACAAGTTAACAAAAAAAAATTTATTGCTTACTCATTTAACAAAAAAATAAATAAATAATAACTCATAAAATTTGTACCAAATACCTCAAAATTCTATAAAATAACAGCAATCCTTATATTCAACCCCCAACCGTACGGTCTAATATTATATAGGGTTTAACTTTGACTAAAATATTGAAATACCATGCTGAACTACCATACCAACTGGTAATGCTTTCGACCAAAGTATTTCAAAATCTTCACGTTTGTATCTGTTTTGTTAAAAACAAATTTAAAAAACCTCATATATATATATATAAATAACTTAATTATTTAATATAAATTTACTTTTAATAATTTTCAACAAAATATATATATATATATATATATATATCATATTAAAAGAATAAATATAATTTTTTTCAATAAATTAAAAATAAAATTTTATATATGTAATAAATTATGGTAAATAATTAAAAAAATAACACTTTAAAATTTATAATTATAAAAATAATATTTATTTCATATCTTTATACAATTAAAAATTATCTAACACATAATTTAATTTTAAATATTTTACAAAATATATATTTAAAAAATTAATTATTTTAATTAATAATAAATTATTATATCTTTTTATTTCATAACTTAATACATAACGATGAAGAAGAAACTAATCACTTTAATTTAATAAAAAATACCATTTGATCTTTTAAGTTACAAAATATAATTTTTAGTAATTTTATTTATAAAAAAGATATTTTTTAAATATATTTTATTATTAAAAATCTTAAAATAACTTAAAAATTAAATAACACATTTTATAATCTAAAATATTAAACACCATCTTTTATAAAAATAAAAATACATCACAATATTTTTCTCTATATATAAAAATGCTCTTTTCTTTTTTCCAATCTGATTTTCCAACATCTCTTTGACAAAATATTTTTTCTTCAATGTTGGTTTAGAAGTAATTTGCATAAACATAAACAGTATACAGCTTAGTTGATGAGGCGTGAATAAGAAAATGAATTATCTAACGCCGTGACTCGCACGAAGTTGCTATGCATAACTCAACTTCCCCTCCCTCCACCTTTTCTACCACTGATATAGAATTCTTGCTTGTTTTTTCTCCATCTATTTATATTTATTATTTTTTTAATTTTAAGGGTTCATTTTTAGATCTAATATATATTAATTTTGAAATTATACATAAAAAAATTAATATTTAATTCTTAAATTAATAATATACGATTTAAATTTAATAACTAAAAAAAAAAGCACAAATTTATTCCTTTTTACATCACACTCCTTATAGATTGGAGGGAGAGATGTCCCCCATGCATCTACTCAAAAATAAGTATTTATTTTGTCATTTGCATTAAAAAACCAACTTAGAAAAGATGGAGAAAATGATCACGGCGATGATTTTATATGTATATATATATATATACCGCACACACCAAATTAGAGAGAGAGAGAGAGAAAAAAAAATAGTTTAAAACTGCTTAATTACTTTTAATGAAATAGTTTTTCAAGCTTATTAATTAAAGAAAAACTACTTAAATTATAATCATTTAAAAAAGTTAATGTTAAAATAGTTTATATATTTTTATTATAATAAATATTTTCAATATTTAAGTTAAATTAAAATCATTTAAAAAAATCTAATATTAAAATACATATGTGGTATTATTAACTCATTTCAATATTATTAAGATATTAAACGTATGCATATGACTAAAATAAGCTTCTAATTTCATGCACAATCCCAAAAAGTAATTAAACTAATCGTATTATATAACAAAAATAAAGAAATTATAGATAATTTAATAAATAAGAAATTATAGATATACATAAGAAAAAGTAAAAAAAATAAAAATAGAGCCAAAAAGTAATTAAACTAATCGTATTATATAACAAAAATAAAGAGATTATAGATAATTTAATAAATAAGAAATTATAGATATACATAAGAAAAAGTAAAAAAAATAAAAATAGAGCCAAAAAGTAATTAAACTAATCGTATTATATAACAAAAATAAAGAGATTATAGATAATTTAATAAATAAGAAATTATAGATATACATAACAAAAAGTAAAAAAAAAAAATAGAGAAAAATGACTATCACTCTGATCACTGTACTAAGAATGCCTACCCTGTATATAGAAATTCCTTAAAAAAAAAAAGATTGGGCTTAGAGAAGAAGAACTGAATCTGCAGATTTAGAGAGAGAGAGAGAGAAAGAGCAAGAAGAGCCCGTGGAACTCAGGATGGATAGCGCTAGAGATGGAGGATATATATATATATATATATATATATATATATGAAAACAAAAATGAGATCAAGACCATGCATCTATGGCGCTATCCCTCCTGAGCTTTACAGAATCTTCTTTACTTATATTAATTGTTCATGAACATATCACACCAGATGAGATGAGATGAGATAAGGCTAGCTAGCCTCAATATATATATATATACACAGAGTCCTTAATTAATTTTGAACAACGGTAAAAAGGGGGAAGAAGTACAGGTAAAAAGAGAGAGAGAGTGAGGAAGTTTATTGTTATTAATTAATGACTCTGATAAATTGGTGGGTAAGGATGTGAAGTATTTATAGCAGTTTCAACAGGATCAGAACGTGGGATATGCAGACAAACGTCAGCTTTTGGCTCTTCTGGATACCTCAATTACCCAGCTATCTAACTTATACTGAACTTCTTTGACAAATTTCACTAACCTTTTTTTATTTTTATTTTTTTAAATTAACTTACTGTCAGTTTTTTATTAACTTAAATAAATTATTATTATAATAATATAATTTAAGTAAGATTTACATTTATACCCATCAATATTTTTTATATATATATAACATAGTCTGAATTTATAAATAAATACCTAAAAGTATAAAAGAATTTACACTTAAAATACTTTTTTTAAGTAATCGGACAACTTATACGTTTATAATTTAAAAACTAATATTATTATAATTATCAATAAGAATAAATACATTAATAAAGATATATAATTGTATTGCTTATGTTTATAACTACTCTATCAAAATATAGATTATAGATTATTTTGGAAATGTACTTTGGATAAATTAAATTGTTTATTAATTAAAGAAAAAAATATTATATTATTACATATTTTAATAATAATAATATATTGACTGCACCCAAAAAAATAAAATATTTAGTGGTGTGAACAAAGATGCCGCTAAGCATCATCCTCTTTCATAATCAATGATCTGTTAGAAATTACAAACCATAGCGTGAATATTCATTAAATTATTGGCTCAGAATTCTGACCCTCTAATTAATTAATTGGTCCTGACTAAATTGTTACTGAAAATATATTTAATACAACAATAGTGAATTAATGAAAATGTTTTCATAGTTAAGATGTAGGGTGAATTTAATATTATAATAATAAAGATTTTGTAAGATTTTAATATTTTAATAATAATAATAATAATAATAATGTAATTAAGAGAATAAAAAAAAATTCTTAATATGACGGATATAAATACTCACTTTCCCACCTAATTTATTTGAGTTGGGAATGAATATTTAATTAGTATTCCATTTGACAGTTGTATTAGTAATTTTTAATTCCATTGTTTACTGTTCTTAAATTTTACCTTACATCATGCCCCTTTGTATTCATTACTTTTTTCCTCTTGCTTACATTAATTAGTTTTAAATACGCGGCAGTGCCAAAGTTTACGTAATGAAATTTTTTAAATGTCAATAGAATATACCTTCTTCTTTTTTCTTTTTTCTTTTTGTTGGGAGTAGGTTCTTAATATTTTTTATATTATGTAATTATTTAAATTAACTCATTAAAATCAAGTAATTTTTACAAAATAAATTATAATTATTATATTAAGTGTTATAAATACCATAATTTTTTAAAATAAATATTTTAATAACTTAATTTATAAATTAATTAATAATAGTTATGTTATTTATAAAAATAAGTATTTTTAGTTGTTATAACTTTATTAAAATGAGTCCTTCAAATCTATTAAAAGTATTATAAATTAGTACTTAAATTATAATAAAAATATTAAAAGTTAATATTTATAGTATCCAATTTTTATAAATAAAAAAAATATAGGTGATTAATTCAAAAATTATATTATTAAATTAAATAATAAAAATTATTGTGATATTTTTTAAAAAATTACGAAAACTCTAATATCTAATATAATAATTATAAGATTAAATTATTTAAATTAAATATGATATTTTTATGTCTAACTTTCCTTTAGAAAAAAATATTCAATAAAAAATTATATTATTTTAATATAAAAAAATAACATAATTTATCTTTAAAATCAATTTTAAATTTTAATAATTAGATAAAATAATGTTAATAGTTTAATTTAAAATAACTCTACTATATTTTCTTAATTAAAAGAAAAAGTTCACAATTCATAGAATTCAACATATCTTTCGAATTTTGACACTTCACGTTGCTACCATCTCAATTATCAAAGATGCGGCAGCCCATGCGGAAAAATGGGGGAAGAAATCTGGCTTCCTCTACACCCTACATTATCATAATATCTCGATTTGATGGAAGAATGGTGTTTGACATATCTTTTTCATATTTTACATTCTTTATTTATTAAATACTTATTGATATTAATTTTTATTAAGATTAGATTTATTATGGTACGTATTTTTTTACTATTTTTATTAAAAAACTGGGGTTAAGATGTCCATAAATGAGCATTGATTTTTTGGTGTGTTACAAGAGAGAGGTAAATATTTTACCCATGTTATTTTAAATTTGAATAATTTATTTTTATAATTTTAAAAAAAATATGTAATTTAATAGTAAAAACTTAAAGCTATAAAGATTAAAAATGTATTTTTTAAAAAAATTATAAGACAAAAATAGTTCAGTTGAAAGCGACATACTTAATGTCTAAACGACCGATGCTCTTTTCCCTTGATTTTTAGAGATATAATAAACTGCTCAGTGCTCAGCACTAGTTGTTCTCTCGTTATTGGAAGAGAAAGCTTTTTATTTACACGGCCGAGTTAAGCCGTCTTTGATGTGGCCGGCCTAATAACCAACGTAAAGCCCATTATTATGCATTCAGGCCAGTAGGCCCATTAAGTCATGAACCTTAACTAGCGCTATCTTAAAGTTGGATTTGTACTTGGTACAAAACTTTTTCTGCTTCTCATGGAAAATAAAAGCAGATACGAAACAACCTGTGTTAAAAATAAATAAGTTAAATTATAAAAAATAAAACCTCAAAAAAATATTACCTTAATTCAACTTTATCTAATTGAATAGCTTATTACATTAAACATATCTAAATTTTCATATTTTAATTTTAAATGATACTTATTTAAGAGGTATTTAAAATTAAATAATATACTAATTTTTTTTTTAATATTAAAAATATATAAAATAAATATAAATGAGTGCTATATTGATATGTAAAGGATACTTCGTGACAAACTCCTTATAGCTATCGATCGCTAGGGACAATGATCTTTTAGACTAAGAAAGTTTGAGGCAGTACAATGTTATGCCATGCTCTTAAAAGTTTTGAGCCACACACGTGTTATATTGATGTATTCAACGATTTTACGAACTTATTGTGATAAAATAACTTATTGCAATTATTGATATTTAATGAACAATTCTTAATCAGTACGTTATAGGATAGATTATTGTATAACACTACTTGTCACTGATATGATTAAATGATCTGCTAAAGTGTTTATGTTATGACGATGACGTGAATAAACATACTCTTTATTTATAAGAATTCTTTAAATATTATTGACAATTGCATGGTATTACTCGTTATTTTATCTTTTAAATTTCATTACTGTTCATCATATGTCAAATCGTAGATAGTAATTTTTCTTACTATATTCATACATATAATAAATTAATAAAAAATATTTTTATTTTTTAAAGAATTTTCAAACATATATAACAATACTCTTACTTTTAAGCTAAAATGTATTATATATGAATAATATTTTTTTGGTATAATAATAAATGAAAAACATTTTTTTTTCAAATATTAAATTTTATTAATAAATATGTATATTATTATTATTTTTATGAAATCACATATAATAAAATTAATTATCAATTATATTTAGTTTATAATTTTTTATAGTTTATTGAAATATAAAAAATTTCATTTATCGAATTCATACAAATAAATAAAAAAAATCAATATAATAAATCAAAATATGTAGATTAAATATTTAACAATAAAATTATGAATTATAAAACACATATTAAAAAAATTAAGATCAAATATTAATAATTGTAGTTCAAACTTATTTATCAAATTATTAGACAAATCAAACTTAACATTGAATTAAATTTAATATTAATAGTTAATTTATTATCAATTATCATATACTAATATTAAATTTATTATTAATATCTTATATTATAAGAATCAAATAATATCTTAACATTTTTATTCATATATATATATATATATTAACATATTCTTAATAACATATTTTTTAAAAATAAAACGAATCATACTCGCATTTATATATTTTCATATTTTTACTATATCCATATTTTATATCGAATTTTTGATATATTTTTATGTGAAAAAATGTATTATAATCATACATAAATTTATTCAATAATATATGTTATGTGTCTTACTAACTATGTGTTAAATTAGAAAAAATATGCATGTATCGTCATCTTTTATATAGTAGTTGATGTATTTCAACTTGATAATTGCTCTTTACTCTCATTTCTAATATTGCTATATAAGAAAGAACATTTAATTTTTTTTAATCAAATAATACTTTTATATAATTTAAAATATAATAGAGATAAATCTTACCATCGGACAACTAGGCAATAACCACAACTATAATATTAATATATTGTCTCGATTTTTAATTATGATCGTATGTCTGTAATCATAATTATAAAAATCAAGTTTAAGTAAGAGAGATTATAAATTGTTACCTATGACTTATGACCTCGTTTTTTATAAAACTAAGGTCATAGACATATCTTATGGCCTCGGTCTTTTATAAGACCGAGTCCATAAGATACATCTATGGCCTCAATTTTTATAAGATCAATGTCATAGGATTTTTATAAAAGAGTCGACATAGGCATCAAAAAAATGTTACTGCCATAGTTATACAAGCCATCATATTATGATAAGGTAAGTGAAAAAAACAAGAAAAGAAATAATCTTGTGAATACCGAAAAGATTGAACATGTTGACAAGAAGACATTTCTAGCCCTATCTCACTTGCAAATAGACTCTAAATTATTGACCCCAAAAGTGCTTTTGCATAAACATAATAGAAAATTGGGTGAACAAAGAAGATATAATATTATCTTCCTTAAATAATAGTGTAATTATCTTCTCTTAACAAAACTATTTTAGTCACAAATTTAAACAATATAGACCATTTTATCAATAATTATCACATAGAATAAAGAAACAAAAAGAAAAATGTTCCACATATTTCATATTTCTATGAAAAAGAAACATAAACATATTGTATATATCTCTACTTTACAAAGTAAGAAGATTAAGTGATTCTATTAAAGCAAGAATGTAACAATGCGCTCATTAGGAAAGTTAAACGATTCTTCGTTAAATTTTCTTCCCTCTTTATTTCTTGCGATGAAAGCATAAATCATTTCATATCATATAATATTTGGCTTGTTTTAGTTTAGTAAGGGAAAAGAAAGAAAACAAAGAATAAAAAAAAGCTAACAAAAAGCCAAAAATATTAATAGAAACCATTAAGAATGCTTTATAAGAAAGTAAAAACTAATACCATCAACTATAAATCATTCTAATTTTATTTGAAACAAGACATCACAACTTGAAGATATGACTAAAAAATGCATGTCTACAAAGATTATTTTATTATGTTCCATATATTTGCATACAAATATAGTGTAAAATTTCAATACTTGATCAATTGTTCACAAACAATTTCATCATTTAAAAGTTCTGTACTATCAATCTCGTGATTTCTATTCTCATCAACCACACTACATTTTATATCTATATAGTACTTTTTAGTTCTGTAAAATATTAATTTACGTTAACAAATAATTTTATAATTATTTTAACATTTTATATTTTTAATTTTATATTTACTTTTTATACTAATATATTATTTAATGTAGATACTTATAATATTATTCTTTATTATATGCTAATAAAGGAGATGAAAACTTTAATATTTTAATTAAAATAATATTCTTAATTATTATAAGCATCTTATTAATCTATATTTAATATCAAGATCCTTGGCATAAATGATATACTTCATTAAACTATATTTAATATCAAGATCCTTGGCATAAATGATATACTTCATTAAACTAAAGTGACAAAAAATTTACTAGTGCCAAAAAAGTTGGCAAATTAATATATATATATAACTTACGCTAGAGGTATAATGCATTAGTTATATACATGCATGTTATAATACATGTTGCAACATGTTCATTTTAATGAGTACAACAGTCTATTTAACTAATATAAATTAATAAAATGGAGTTACTATTATACACCAAGAATCACGGGAAAAATATAAGAAAAAAATATTAAGAATTAACAACAAAATAAAATAATATTGGTGCGCAAAATTAAACATATAATAATGCTCTGAGTCTCTGAGAAATTATCGCGAGGAAGATGTATAAAAACATTAATTGCATAGAATCAATCCTATTAAGCTATCACTTGGAGTTAACCTCCCATTTTATTTTGAACAATTTTTTTTCAAACTTTTCAATTGCTATAAGGAGAAAACGACGCAACATATAATCTGAATTACCATTGTGGAGCAATATTTCAATTTTTTTTAAAAACACTATAACATAAAATATTTAACCACGTACTATGATACTAATAATTTTTATTCTAAAAATATCAATTCTCTTGAATTATCATAATTAAAAATAATGAATTTTTCAAATAGTACAAAAATAGCCAATGTTGTGTGTAAGTTTTTATTGTATAAAAAAAATACAAAAGTAATTTAATTTTCAAAAAATAAAATAAAAAATGCAATGCTATATTTAATTACCCTCGTGAAGCTTTATTCAATGGTGTACATGTGTAACAGCTTATTTAAAAATTAACTATATATAGTTGGTTAAACTTGGTTAAAGATTAATAATAACATGGTTGTGATTGAGGAATATTAAGCGATTAGCTATGTATGTTCAACCCATTTTCATAATTAATTAATTAAATAAAAATAGAAAGAAGAGAAGTAAAAAAAAAAAAATTTAAGGATCGAATTAATATGTCATTCAGCTGGATTAAAACGATGGCGTATCGCTAGGAACAGACTACAGATTACAGAGTCTACAGAGACTTGATGAAAATGAAAAAGTTATGTATAATGACGAGGGTAGGGGAGAAGATAAAAACTATTTTTTTTTATCAAAAAAGTAGACAAAAATGAAAACAAATTAATAATTAAAAATGATACTCATGAGCATCTCTTAATGTTGCCTCTGGCTTGATTCTCTACGATCTTAGCGAGTGACTGAAGGTTGCACCGAACAATTGTGCCCACAAACACACACGTATCTTCCTTAGTATTTCCATCTGGCACGTCCACCACGTAGGATTCTACGACAACGGTACCGTTTCCGTTTGATGAGTGGAGTGTTGTGACCGATCGGTAGTTAGAAAGTCGGTGGTCACCTCCTACGACACTAAAACTAAGGACGTGACTCTCGTCGTCCAAGATCTCAAGACGCTCAGTGCTGTTGTTTGCGGGTAAACCAGAAACCACATGAACCTTGCGGAGAGTACCAACCTTTCCTTGGCCATCAATGACGTGGCAGCTCTTGATGAAATGCTTGTAGGCTTGCGGGTTGTCGAAACGGCGAACCACGGACCATACTGTGGACACTGGAGATGCGATCTCTTGAATCACTGCGGAGCAACACTGTTTCTGACCGACCGAGTGCGTGTGATGACGCGTCACAGTTTCTGGTAAAGGAGTACTCCTTTTTAACTCTTGGCAAAGCATGGCTGTGGCTGTGTCTGTGTCTGTGTCTGTGTTGGTATTGATTCGGTGGACTAAAACTGATGATTTTGGTGGGTTTGATGGCGTTTTCAATTCTTATGACCAGGTTGATGTGAATTTTGTGTATAAAATGAAGATGATGACTAGACTATATTGAGCACTTTGAGTTGGGGATTTAGATTCTTCTATTGGGTTTGTGTTTATTTATAAATCATGCATGTGCGCGCGCGGTAAGAGAAGTGTGATTTAGGTTTGACCAATGGGGATAAAAGAGAAAGAGAAAGAGAAAGAGAAAGAGAAAGAGAGATGTGGTTTGGTTGGCGTATATCTCAAGTGTGAATGGCTGGCTAAACAGATAAGTGTTGAAACTACATATCAACATGCAGAATCACGAAAAGTAGGAGTTTGTGAAACTTCACGTGGGTGACTGGAAAAGTAGAGAATAAGAAATATAAAAAAAGGCAAGTTGATACGTGGTTTTACACTTTAAATTTTTTTTCTTTATAATTCATGTATTCAAAATATATATAAGCACTAAAATATTCATAATAGTTATAAAATTAATAATATAATAATGAATATTTTTCGTTAACGAATAAAGATGCATTATGTGATTGGAATACCTAATACTAAAAAATATTACAACTTATCAATTCATAATTCAATTTTTTTTTTCTATATTTATATTTAGTACAGAGAAGAACAAAAAAATTATATTTTTTATTATTTTCTTTTATCACAAATATCATAAATAAATAGCTTATTTATATAACTTTAGTTACGATTTTTTAATAAGTTTTATGTCTTTTTAGAACTAAAATAAATGTTAGTAACAAATTATAACCTATCTAAAAATTATAAATGTTTACAAAAGATTACAATATTTTAACATGAATAATAACGTTTAATTTTTAAAAGTTATAATTTTTTAATAGATTCGTTTTAAATTAATTTCAAAATCCAACAATTATGATAATAGACTCTCTTTTTTTCAATTTTACAAGAATTTTTTTAATAGCAGATTCAGATGAGATCCGATAGTAATAGGTGGTTAATTACTTTATGGCATACATGAGAGAGTGAATTTTCTGTTAGTTTTCAGTCTTTTTTTTCTTTTATTTATCTTTATATTCGTTTTAAAAAGGAAGAATGAATGTTGCTATTTTCAATTGGGAGGTATTTGATATGGGTATAATTATTGTTTATTTTCAATTGGGAGGTGTTTGATCTGAGTATATTTATTGGTGGTATCATTTACGATCGACATTCAGTGTGGCTTTTATCTACAAGTTTTTTTTTTTTTTTAATTTTTTTTATTGTGGGTGCTTTGGTGACTCTTTAGTTAAGATTGTTGTTTTCTATTATTATTATTTTTGTAATTTTTATTAGATCTTGAATTTGTATTAATTATTATTAAATAAATAAAATTAATATTGTATGGTTTTGTAAAAAAAAAAAATATGTATTTTAATTGATAATATTCTTAACCTCAACAAAATATAACATTTTATGTTAAAAAACTATAACTTTCCCCAAGTGCTATTATTATACTAGCCAAAAGAAAAGTTCAACAGAGACGTTAAAGAACCCAAAAATGAGCGGTGAAATTTTAATTGTCTTGAGTTAATTAACTATATATAGATATCTACCCCCATCGGAGCGGACCCACACCTTAATTCAACAAAAAGAGAGAGGGGTGGTAACTAATATACTGGCGGATGAACGAAGAAATTGACCCTATTCCTCTAGAAATCGTTCAATCAAACGTCAATTTCTCATCGATCTCTATACAGAGAAACAGCGAGGAAGAGGAAAAGAGAGAGAGCCCATTTAGAAACCAAAAATGGATCAGATAATGAACAAGATGGGCTCTTATTGGTTCAACAAGAAGCTTACTAAGGAGGTCAGCTCCGTCGGCGATGATATCAATGTAAGATTCTGAACATTCTCTTTTTTCCTCTGATTTTTATCTTTGCTTTGAAAATTTCGTTTCTGTTTCTACGTTTTGTTAGTAAATCGTGCTGTCATCTTCTTTGAATTTGATTATTTATGAAATTAGGGTTTTCTTTTTCATTTTAGGAAATCAAATTATGCCTATTAATTACCAATAAACGAATTACGGCATTTATTATTTCGTCTAAATTTTGATACAACTTTTCCCTCTTTGATTCGGAAATTTGGAATTCGGTAGATTATTAGGATAGTGTGATTTGTTAAAAACTGCTGTTAAATTAGCATTGTAACGAATTGAACAATTTAGGCATTTTTAAAAACCTATTTGAAATTTTGAATCTCTACGACCACTATCTTGAGAGGAAATCGTTGAAGCGTCATGGAGTTAAAATCTCTTTGTATCCAATGTCCATTTGGACTTTAGATGCTTGAATAATAAGGATAGTATGCTTCATGGAAAAATTTCTCATCAAATTGCATTGCACATATACTATCAATTTATACTGTGCATGGCAACTGTTCTCGGAACAAGCAGTCTTCGTTGCTTCTACTGAGCTAAGATACGAACTTCTTCCCTTGACAAGTGACAACATCAGTGCGGGTAATTGAGTGTTCTCAATTTGCTTACTTGACTGTCTTATTTTATAAATGTAGCCAAAAGACTGGCGTGATGGCTATACAAATGAGGATATATGGATTTATTTCTAGACTGTAGTTTTTGAACTCCTTACTTGAATAGATGAAGCAATAGAAGCTTTCTTGATATGTTGTCATTTGTCAATCTGAAACACATTTGCACTAAACAACCTTTCCCTTTTACTTTTGAACGGAGGTGTTATTGTCAATGAATGTAATTTTTTTCGCTTATTGTGGAGAAAAGGAAACTTTACTATATTGCATTATTTCAACGTAGTATAGTTAGTGATTTGGCGTTGCTTGCCATTCCACAGATACTGACTTTGCACTCTGCTTCTGTGGCTTAAGTTCTCTGACACTCTTTCTTCTGACCCTTTGTCTGTAAAACCAGTCATTGCAAAATAGCGTTCAAGATGGAGCCAAATGGTTGGTTAATAAACTTAAAGGCAAGTTTCTCAACTTTTCTGAGTTTTTTCTTTGCATGTTGCAGAAACTTTTATATTGCAGTTACATGAAAAATAATATGTTAACTTTTTACTTTAATATTTTATGTCATTTTTTCTTGCAACTGTTTTCTTTACTGGGGAACCGATCCGTTTATGAGTTTGCTTTTCTTATTTAAATATATCTGTGACATTTGATGACAAGGATTGATATATTCTTAGGAAAGATGCAAAAGCCATTGCCTGAGCTGCTTAAGGAGTATGACTTACCGGTGGGAATCTTTCCCCGAGATGCTACAAACTATGAGTTCAATGAGGAGACGAGAAAGCTTATTGTCTACATACCCTCAATATGTGAAGTTGGTTATAAGGACTCATCTGTGTTACGGTTCACTACCATTGTATCTGGATATCTAGAGAAAGGAAAGCTTACTGATATAGAGGGGATAAAGACGAAGGTGGTGATATGGGTAAAAGTCACTGCCATAATAAGCGAGGGATCGAAACTCCATTTCACAGCTGGAATGAAGAAAACCAGGAGTAGGGATGTTTATGAAGTACATAGAGATGGTGTCACTATGGACAAGTTTTAAGAGGATGGTTATGAGCCTTTTTGTTTATAAAAGCCCTGTTACTCGGTTGTCAAAGACTTGAACTCCCAGTAGTGTCCTCCTGATGATTGCTGTGAGTAGAAAACATTGAGTTGAATCAAATTATAAATGCTTCCGTTGTATCTTGAATAGCTGTGAATCTCTTATTATGTATTTGTTGTTTCACTGATGTGTTAATGAAGACAGAGAAGCAGTTTCCATTTGAACCTACAAGATTATATATTTAATTAGCATAAAAATACAAGATTATGTATTTCTTTGTTACCAAATATAGTTTCTATGGTAGAAGACGATAGTTATCGAGACAAGGAGTTTCTGACCGGTTCCTTTTTTTGCCTTGTCATTTGACATATGTGTTGTCTCTGATTAGAAAGGAAAAATCTATGTAGAGACAACACGTGTTACAGGACAAGCCAAAAGGAACCGGTCAAAAACTCTTGGAAGGTAGTAGAAAGATACGTAAAAGTAAAAGTCTATGGCTGAATTTCGGTTCGAAACCGTAAATTTTAGATCAATCCGAATCCGATCTTATTTGAAATAAATTATGAATTATTCAATCCGAATCTGATCCGCTGTACATGTCAATCTGAACAAATCTGAAACCGCTAATTTTAAGTCAATTCGAATCCAATCCGTTGTACATGTCAATCCGAACAAATCTGAATCCGATCCAATCCGAATCCGCTTTAAATTTTAATTCGATCGGATATGTTCAAAATTTTAATTTAAATCTATTAAAAAAATTACATAAATAAGCAAATTATAAAATATCAATATGATCTGAATCGCTATAAATGTCAATCCGAACAAATACAAATCTAATATAATTTCAACATATAAAATGAAAAATTACATAAAATAAAAAAAATCTAAAATAAAAATATTTTTCATACAAATTAAAAAGTAGATAACATGATTAAAAATAATTCAACGAAAAAAATCAAAAAGAAAAAAATTCAACATCAATTACATAATTTAACTCCAAAAAATTAAATATCAATTACATAAATTAACTTCAATCTTCAAAATTAATAATTATTCAAGGTTCAAATACCATCAAGCCCTTAAAGATCCCAACTTGAAAAATTGAATGCCAGCCTGTAAAAGAGATCAAAATACCATCACAAAACTAGCAGAACATATCGTTATATTATACAGGACAAGATAGATTTATCTCTGGTAATATATTACTCAAAAGTCAGACAAAGAATAGAGACATTTCTAATTAACCAATCAATAAATATAATATAAAATACATTCATTTTATAGTAATGAAGCATTTAGATCATGTAAAGTTTTGATATAATACTTTAGTGCACCAAACCATGTCACAGTTAGTTGAAGTTTCCAGTACAACATCATCTCATAAATCATGAAAGGGCACTGTGCAACATGTTATAGGTACTCACTTTTTTACCTTGAGGCAAAAAAGTCGTACAAATAGAGACCATGAACCAGCATGAACTATAAAGTAATTGGAGATTCGTTGCTATACCGAAACTTATGATATGGAAGTTAAAGAGCGTATATTTGTAAAGCTGTCAACATAAAGTAACTTAAATAAATATAAAGTTGCTATTTGCTTCACATACCAGTCAAAATCAATGTAGTTATAGCTTATGACACGCCAAAAATTTATTTGATGCTAATCCCAGATACAAGTATACAAATTAAATTAGCAACCGAGCATTGAAAGCAGCAAATCCCAGAAAAAGAATTAGGAGTATAGGTACACGATAATAAGGACGCAACAAAACTGAACTCTCATTGTTACGAAATCAACGCAACAAAATGAATCTCTATTTTGAATAAACTGATTGTTGAATCTAATGAAATTCATCCATTTTTCTCAACAATAATATACAATCAAACTCTCACTTTCAAAACCCATCAAATTCACTTCTCTATGAATCAAACCAACCAAATTAACAAAACCCAGATTGTATACTGAGCGAGATCAAGAAAAGAATGAAAGAAACTAACAAGACCCAAAAAGCTAAACATCAAAATAATAAAAACCCAACTACAAAAGAGCAAAATCTTACTAAATTTTGAAGAAAGAATGAAGCTGAAATAATAATGGTATCTAAAGAGCTAAGGGATACAACGAACGGTGACAAGCAATAGACGATAGGCGAACAATGAACACCGAACAACGACAGACGAACATCGACTCAAACGCAACGATTGGAACCAGCGACGGGGGTGGTGTCGACTCGAGTACGAGAGACAAATAGAGATGGTGGCTGAAAAAAAATTAATTAGGGTTTCAATTTTGTTAAGATTAAAGAGATGGAGTCGCAGAGTATATTAACTTAGTTTATTATTTATTATAATATTATTATATATATATATTTTTAAATAATATATTAAATATATCGGATAAGATTATATGAATTTGAATATTTCTAATCTGAATCCGAATCCGATCAGATTGATAAAATCCAATCCAAATCCGATCCGACTTCGAATCAAAACCACTCAATTTTTTTGAATTTGATCGGATTTTTCGGATTGATCGGATATTATGCTCACCCATACGTAAAACTATATAAATTTTTATTAATTTTTGAGTGAACTATTATAATTTTATTAATTATAAAAAATATATATTAAGAATCAAAAAAATAAAAATAAAATATGTTGTATATATTTTCCGAGTTATTAGATGCCTTTTAAATTAATTGTAATACGGAAAATATAAATTTAAATAGGTTTAAATACATAACAATTAATTTAAAAATATATAACAACTTAAAAAAATACAAATATGTATATTTACGTGTTTTATTTTTTATATTGTTTGTATATTTTTTTTATAATTAGTGGAGTTATAATGTTCCAACTAAAAGTTAATAGATTTTTGTATATTTTTGTCTTGTTTATTGTTCTTCAATTACAATTTTTTAAAGTAAAAATCTATACATATTAAATTTGAGATGAATTTTAAATAATATTATTAATAAGTATAATTAGACTTGCATAATAATATTTAATAAAAAAATAGTATATCAATTGTGATTTTAATGTATAATAGTGTTCATACTGAATCTCTTCAAGTCACTTTGTTTTTATCAAATAGATATTTTAATTAATTTATTTTATAAAAAATATTTAAGTCACTTCTTATAAAAATGAAATATTTTAGTCATTTTTTAAACAATAAAGTATTATTTTATTAATAAAAAAATTTAAAAATTAATTTAATGCAAGCAAAATTATTATTTTATTTTATCAATTTAAAATTAAATTTTAACGGTATAATTTTTTATTTTTTAAAATTTTATATTTTATGAATTTGTTTTGTCTTTTTTGGATACTCTATTTAAAATATATTTTTATCCAAACACGATAACTTAAAACACGTAATATAAAAAAATTTATAAAATAGTTGATAAAATAATATTATATTATTTAAATTTAATTTTAAACTATTAGAATAAGATAAAATTTTCATTAAATTTATTTTTATATTTTATATTAATAAAATAATATTTTATTATTAAAAAAGTGATTAAAATATTATATTTTTATAAAATATTATATTTAAGTATAATTTATAAAAATAAAGCAATTAAATATCAGTGACACAAACTTTTAGGATACTCCAGATACTAAAGATGGCGTGGTTTGATTTATGCTGGTGTCATTAAGAAGCCGCCATTGTTGTCACTTTGCATGATGCATCTGTATAAATTTTTTAATCCTTAGCAATGTTTTACCGTAGAGACATAATGAAGGATGATATCTTATACGTAATTATTTGTAAAAAAGTTTATCATAAATTTATGATAAATTAAAAATAATATAATTTAATATTATTAATAAAAAATTTATAATATAATTATGATATATTAAAGATAAATTAAAAATAATATAATTTAATATTATTAATAAAAAATTTATAATATAATTATGATATATTAAAGTCTATCATTTTTTAAGTTATTAATTTGAGTGCAACGTGGTGGATAAGAACGAGTGTAACTGATGTTATATATTTAAAATACTAAGTATATCTTCAATTATGTTATCTAGATTTGTAGAAAATTTTAAAATATTCTCAAATTTTTTGGATAATATCATTGATATTTTTAAAATTAATAGTGTTAATTTTTACATCTATATTTTGTTAATATTTTTATGACTCTAATACCGATGTAGTTAGTGTTAGTTGTTTTAATGCTAATTATTAATTCCTATAATTTTAAAAAATATAATTTTTATTTTCTTAATTTTTGTAATTATTAAAATAGAATGTGTAAGTACATACAACCTTATGCTTAATACATTATAATCTTCAAAGAGATAAAAACCAAACATATGATTACTAAATTATCTTTTTCCTTCTTCATTTTAGAAAAAATTAAAATATTCTAGACTTTATGATTAATGTCATTGATGTACTCAAAACTAATAGTGTTAATTTTTACATTTATATTTTGTTAATATTCTTATGACTCTAATAATGATGTAGCTAAGACTACTTATTTTAACGCTAATTGTTAATTTTTGTAATTTTTAAAGATATAATTTTTATTTTCTTAATTTTTATAATTATTAAAATAGAGTGTTTAAGTCCATACAACCACATGTTTATGTGTATCTATAATCTTCAAATAGATAATAACCAAAAATATGATTACTAAATTATCTTTTTCCTTCTTCATTTTCTTCTAAGAAAACATATTTTTGATTAAAATAGTGTTTCAATACTTTTGATACATGATGATGTATTATGTTTGTAATAGTTTTAATATAATCTGTATAAATATCTAATAAGATGTTAAAATTTTTAAAATTTTCAAAACAAATTTCATAATCTCATCTTTAGAATATTTATTTAAAGTCAAGAGATAAACTTTATTAAAATTTTCTAATAAAATTATATTTTTATCTTTCATTTTAATTTCTTTCAAACTGATTGTTTAATGTTTGTTAATTCTTGTTAATTTTTCTTATCATAATATTGTGATATTTCTATCTTTATTTTCTGTTTATCAGTATTATCATTTGATATAATCAAATTTTTAAACAGTAATTGATAAAGGAAAGAGTCTCTAATCTTGATTTACTATAAAATAGTAACTGAATTCTATTTTATTTATAAAATAATAAGTATTACAAACTTAAGATCAACTAAGAACCTTGAAGAGATTTTTAGTCGCTCATAATTATTGGGTATATCATTACTCATTTTTTTTTTCTAAATAGAGGGGATTTCTATGCTAGAGTTTGTGTGTTTTTCTAGAATAGTGTGCTCTGATTTTATATTTTTTTAAATGAAAATAAGAGTTCTTTTTATAGCATAAGTAATCTATATTTATAAGACAAAATTACTATTTTCTCCTTACTTTACTAATTCGTTTGTTTTTATGCTTTAAATGGTAGTCTTTGCTTTGTTTCTTTGGCACATGTTGTCGATTAAGATGTAAGACTACATCTTCATTTTCTTTGTCGTATTTTTCCGATAGTTTCTCTCTTTATTCTTTTTTTTTTGTTTTCTCTTGACAGTTCTTTTGATGACGTTGATGATGACACATCTTAGTATTCTCAATCTTTGATGGCTTTTCTAGCATTAAAGCATAATATCTTCCTTGTTTTTTTAACCAATTTCCAATTTGTTGTGTTAAAATTGAATCTCTCTGGAGATTATCTAGTTGGAGGTAAGGATGAGGACAACAAAATGAAAATATGGAACAAAAAATGAGAATTTGTATTTTATAATATGAGACGAGATAAAGATAGTGATTATATTTCCTGTCATATTCTCTGAAACTATATATCTTATTTTAAGAAATATATAAATGTTTTTATAATTTTAATTATATTTAAATTTAAACTAATTATAAGTAATATATTATATATTTTATTTTTACTTTATTTTTAATTTATTAAAACATGAATAATTTTTCTTTTATAAAAATTATGTAAATTATTTATTTAAATTCTAAAAATTTAAAATCTTATAATTATTTTATAATTTATTCTTATTATTTCAAAATAGCTTGTAGCAAGATTTTATTAATATTATTAAGTATAAAAATATTATATATTTATTATAACATATATTTTATTTTTCTCCCTTTCATATAAATATTATTTTTTATTAATATTTATTGACTTAAATTTTTTTTATTATAAAATATTTATTATTGATTTATTCTTTCTAATTTTTTTTATAATAAAAATAAAAAATTACTAACAAATATAAAATAATATTTATAATATTATTTGCATCTTTGTTTCCTATTTGGGGTCCTATTTTTCCATTGGAAGCTTTTGATATGTGTGTAAGAATTTTAAGTCTAGATGGATCATCAATTCTAAATCATGAATGAATAATGAGAAATGGTATATGGTCTTGTACTATCGTGTTAATAAAAATATTATATTAATTGAGATATCTTATTTATCTTATATAGATTTAAATGAGATAAATAAAAATAAAAAAATATGTTAAATAATTATTTATAATGTGAAAATTTAATAATAAAAATGATAAAATATTATGTTTAAAATTAAATATATCAAGACTATAATTTAAATAAGATAAAATGATATTTAAATAAAATAAGATAATATTATAATACAAGTGAATTAAATATAATTTAAATAATTATTTATAACTTAATACAATGATTAATATATATAAATTAACAAGATTGAGTCATTAGAGATACATTAGGGTTATTTAACAAAAAGTATAAATACATATTAAAATGGATATAATAATTATGGTGAATTAAATTTTGTAAATTTTTTAACAAGTATATATACGTTTTATTTTTCTAATAAATTCTGAAAAAAATAGTACAAAGATATCTATTAAAAAATACACTTTAATATTGTAAATGCTTGACTTAATATTGTTTTTCAAAATTTAAAATTAAATATAAAAGATAAGATATATTATTATTTTAAAATATAAATATACTTTTATTTAAAATTATTTTAAATATAATTTAAAATTTATATATTATATAAATATTAGGGTTTTCTTTTCAAATTTTTGTATATAATATATAATAATTAATAATATAAATATATCATTTGGAGAGAAGAAAAAAAAAATATCTGCACAACTGTAGTAATAGATGATCGCAATTCGCAAGAGGAAATAAATGTTGGGCGACTAAGACAGCATCGGTAAACCGACATTACGTGATTTTTCGTAACACTAATGGATAGGATAGACCACAAGTTCACCACACGCCCACCCACGTGTTACCTATCTTGGCCACCCAAATGTTTCCTAATCCAACGGACTAAGCTAAAAGCAAAGCTGACTGGAACTCCTTCACATTCCTATATATGCCCTATCACCAACTCTCAGCCTCTCACATTTTCTTGATCGCCTACCAATCTTCATTTCAATTTCTGTTTTTTCTTCACCGAAAATCTCCGATTTTTCTTATAAGCAATGTTTCTGAAACCCTTTTCATCTTTTTCTCTCTCATCCATGCAAAGGGATGGTCTTAGCATCCCTTGTTTAATATCTAAACGGTCTTCTTCTTTTTCGTGCAACTATGGTTTCAATTCTTCCCCGGAAAAGATGAAGAAATTTTTGGTTTCTGTATCAAATTCAAATACTGTGCCGCCATTAATGGAGGGATTTTTGTTTCTGCCATTTGAAGAAGTCAAGAAGGGAGATCTTCATATTCCAGAAGACCCTCAGCTTTCATTGGGCCGCCAGTATTACTCAGACGAGTGTGAGATAGCACTAAATGAGCAGATCAAGTGCGTAATCTTTTACTCATATTTTTATACGTTAAGTTATTTAATTGATTTTATTTTTTTTTAAAAATATTTTTTTTATGATGTTATTATTCATTAATTTTATTTTTAACTCTTAAAATAATATATATTTTTATATTACGAAAAATATGGTAAAAAAAGTGGAAAACTTTTAAAAAACACAATTTTATTAAGAAGTACAGTCTCTTTCTTTTATGATAGTACTTTATTTATTTAAAAGTTAGAAATAAGTTTAATTTTATATTATTAAAAAAAACATACATACAATAAATTAATTAGGATAAAATAATTATTTTTATTACTTATTAAAACATAATTCATACAACTTTACATCTATATTATTTACATGATATATGATTTTACATTATACAATTATCTAAAAAAATTAACATTTTTTTCGTTTTATGTGTTATTAGTTTTTCTTATTTTATTAAAATATAATATCTATCATTTATTAAAAATAAATTAAATATATATTTATTTTTTTAATAAAATAAGAGACCTAAAATATAACATCTAAAAAAGAAAGTGTATATTTTTTTAATGAACAAAGAGACCTCACCTTAGTAAAAAAAAAAAAAAACATACGTCGATTGTGTGCAGTAGCACCATATAAATATTTGCTTCTTAATCCTATAATTTTTATTTTAATAATTACTGTAATAAAAAAATATAATTATAAGTATTGTAATAAAAAAAATATAATTATAAGTATGTTTACTTTTATTTAATAAAAAATGATATTATATATAATTGATTTAAATATAAATATATTAAAATTATTGAATTTAGATTCAGTTATTAACTTATAAAAACTAAAAGCTAAAATTTAGTATGTAAAGTTATATTTTATTTTAGGTAAGTAATTTTTTATTAATTTTATAAATATTACACTTAAATAAAAATTAAAAACTAAAATTTAGTATGTACATATGTTAATAATTTGTCGTTAATTCTATAAATATTACACTTTATAAATATTACACTTAAAAATAACAGGTAAATTCGGACTATAGAGTGAATTAAAAATGAAACTTTATAATTATATATCCATTCTCATTGCATGCTTTTTAATTGGGTTTAGTACACCATGTATCTGTTGGATGTTCCTGTTTTTATACAAAAGGTCCAAGAATTACAAGGTTTTCATTCTTTTGATCTAATTTCTAAATTCTTAATCCAATTTTGCTTCTTGAATTACAGTGTGGAATACAGTGTGTCCTACGTGTACCATGCCATGTTTGCATACTTTGACAGGGATAATATAGCTCTCAGGGGTCTTGCCAAGTAAATATACTTGAAACTCTCCAAATTAAGTCTTTAACCCTGTTTTTAATTTTATTATTTTATTCAAAAGAAGTTCAAATAATTACGATTAGGATTATTGCAATCAGGTTCTTCAAGGAGTCCAGTGGTGAAGAAAGAGAGCATGCTGAAAAGCTTATTAGATATCAGGCATCTTCTTTATACTATATATCTACTTTAATTGTTATTTAAGTGCTTAATTAAGAAGAAGATACCATCTTTGTTTTCATTCTGTTTTGGTTTGATGTCAGTCTCTTAAATTTTATTTATTTTATTAAAAAGAATATTCGAGGAGGAAAGGTGAAGCTTCACTCTATTATGAAACCCCCCTCAGATTATGAGCATGAAGACAAGGGAGATGCACTGTTTGGTAAGTTTGCTAATTTTCTTTGTTCCTTTCTTTTTCAGTTTTTCCCTTTAATCTTTGTTTGGAAAAATTAATTCCAATTATGTTTAATTTTTTCCTTCTTTTAGTTTGGAAAATTGCTAGGAACAAATTATTATTAATTCTTTCTTCATGTGATTTATGTACAGCTATGGAACTAGCACTTTCTTTGGAGAAGTTAACAAATGAGAAACTACTGAAATTGCACAGTGTAATGCATTTTTTTTCTGGTATTTTCTCCATGATATTGAAACCACCATCCCCTGATTGCATTTTGAGTTAAACGCAGGTGGCTGAACGGAACTGTGACCCCCAATTGGAAGATTTCATAGAAAAAGAGTATTTGGAAGAGCAGGTGAATTTAAAACTGTTCTATTTCTTTTTTAGTCCTCAATTATTTGGAGAAGCTAGAAGAATATTAGTGACAAGTTGTTTCTACGAGAGGTGTTTTTAACTACAAAATTGGACAAAATAATATCAAACTCATAAGGTATTCTATTTTTGTTTTTTTGCCAAAAGTTGGTACATCTCATCTCATGGGGTACCAACACTATTGTTAAATATGGTTAATCAATCATTAGTGTTGATACTGTTAAGTCTCATATTAGCTAAGAGTAAGGGCACCAGTGTTGTTTAAGAGTTAGGCCTGGGTTTATAAGATAGTATCAAAGCTAGGCTCTTGGTTTCCTCGTACTCTCATCGGTCCTCGTGCTATAAATTCGGACCGTGTCGTAAATCCGGACTCTAGTCGATGTGGAGGGGGATGTTAAGTCCTATATTGACTAAGAGTAAGTCAGTAGTGCTGTTTATAAGTCTGGGTAACACTCTAACTTACAAGTTGATTTTTGGTTTAAGAGTTAGTTCTGAGTTTATAAAAAATACTAAATATATATAAATAATAGTGAAAGAAACATAACACATATATGTTAAGAAGAAAAAACATTTTATAATTATTCACACCACTTGATCCTGAATGGCACATTGAATAGTGAATAATTCAGTTTTATTTTCTTGTATTTGAATCGTAGTTTTTCTATATTTTAATTCATTAAAAAAAAAGCTCTTTTGATAATTAGTTTTTGTTTTCTTTGTTTTATTCTTTATTGACTCGTACTTAAGAAATGTAGAGTTAATTAATAAAAGGAAAAATAAACTTGAAATATGGTTTTCAAAAACTCTTTTTTTTTTTTTAAGTTTGAAAAACAGTGAAAAGTATGTAAAAATATAACTAAGTTTTAACCTAATTTGAACTTGAAGATGGAATTAAGTTATTGAAAACTAGAGTTCAAAAACTGAAACTTGAAAATAGAATTCGTTAGAAAACAAGTGCTAAGTTATTGCTTTTACAGGTTGAAGCCATTAAGAAGATATCAGAATTTGTAGCTCAACTAAGGAGGGTTGGAAAAGGCCACGGTAATTAGATACTATGAACAACCTAAACTATTTGTAGTTCTGACATTAATTAGTCAACTTTTTGTCTAATTGAGATTATTTTTTGTTGTTGATAAATTGTAGGAGTATGGCACTTTGATCAGATGCTCCTTCACGAAGAAGGCAATGCACCATGAAGCAGAACCACACGTCTGTTGTTATATCATATCTTTTAATCTACTCTTTGCTGCTAAAGCTCTAGTTTAGGACTATTGTGTTTGTACTACAGAAACAGTATTAATCTTGAACCCGGTTGTTAAGTGTTTTGTAATAGAACTAGAGAATAATTGAAGCTCACACGTCGTGTTAGCTTCCATCTTAAACTCATATATCAGAATAAGCTTTCTTCTACAACTGTTCTTCTCTAGTAAACCCTTGTTGGTGTAAATTTTGTTGAGAAATTACGTAAATTCTCAATAAACTAGATTTATGAGAAAACAAAAATAAAAATAACACACAAATTTAATAACGAAATTCGGTTAATTTTGTTTACGTCTCCGGACTTGTTGTAGATCTTTTTACTGAAAGAGGAGAAATTACACAAGGTATTTACAACATACACAACTCACAATCCAATTATACCCAAGAAAATTACTCACAACTTTTTCTCACAAAAGCTTTTCTCTCAATTGGAATGAACATTTTGGATGATTAATTCATTACAATTACACATCTATTTATAGGAAAATTCACTACTTTAATTACTCATTAAATTAACGGTTCTTTGAATTGCTTCTTGAATCAAGCTCTATGTTTTACTCCTTGTTTTGCTTTATGTTTTGCTCCTTGTTTTGCTTTATGTTTTGCTCCTTAATTTGTTCCTTATAAACTAAGGAACTTTATAACAATCTCCAATAATCTCCCACTTGATGATTGATTTCAATCTGTCTTCACACCTCGATCAATGCAGCAGTTTTTCTAGTCTTTGTTACTCTAGTAGACCAACTGAAGTTGAGTACAACTTCAGTTTGTCAATAATCACCACCTTTGTTAACATATCTGCTTGATTTTTGCTTCCTTGAATTTTCTCCAGTATTAACACATCATTTTCCAATAGAGATCTGATGAAGTGATAACGAAGTCCAATATGCTTGGTTCTAGAATGAAATGCTGAATTCTTCGCCAAGTGTATTGCACTTTAACTATCACTATGCAGAACATTCTTCTCCTGTTGAATCCTAGCTCAGTTAACAAATCTTGAAACCATATCATCTCTTTACTAGCTTCAGTTACTGCTACATACTCAACCTCTATAGTGGATAGAGTGACAATTTTATGTATTTGTGACATCCAACTAACAGCTGTAGTTCCAACAGTAAATATATAACCGGTGGTGCTTCTTTGGTGATCAACTTCACATCCAAAGTCTGCGTCTACGTACCTTTGTGCTTTTAACTCTCTTTTACTAAAGTACAAGCACTTTTCTGTGGTGCCTCACAAATATCTCAAAATCCACTTGACTGCTTCCCAATGAGTTTTTTCTGGATTTGACATAAATCTGCTAACAACTCCCACTGCATGGCCAATGTCTGGTCTCGTATAGACCATTGCGTACATCAAACTTCCAATGGCTGAGGCATAAGGAACCTTAGCCATGAATTCTCTCTCTTCCTCTGTCTGAGGGGATTAATCCTTGGATAGGCGAAAATGACTGGCCAAGGGTGTACTAACTGGCTTGGCATCACCCATGTTGAATCTTTGCAAAACACGATTGATGTACTCTACCTGAGATAACTGCAAGGAACCTTTCTTCTTATTTCTAGTGATTTGCATTCCAAGAATCTTCTTTACTAGACCCAAGTCTTTCATGTCAAACTCTTTTGACAATTGTTGTTTCAACCTTTTAATATCATCCATATTTTATCTGTTACTAACATATCATCAACATAAACTAGTAAAATGATATAACTGGACCTATATCTCTTAAAGTAGCAACAATGGTCAGCATTGCACTTCTGAAAACCTTCCTTGTGCATGAAGTTGTCAAACTTTCTGTACCATTGTCTCGGGGCTTGTTTCAGGCCATACAAACTCTTCTTAGGTCTGCACACCATGTTCTTCTTCCCTTTTTTTGAGAAACCTTCTAGCTGGTACATGTATATCTCTTCATCTAAATCTTTATGAAGGAATGCAGTTTTCACATCCAACTATTCAAGATGAAGATCTTCAATGGATACAATACTCAATACTGATTTGATAGTATTGAGCTTCACAACGGGAGCGAAAATGTCAGTGTAGTCAACTCCTTCCTTCTATTGAAACCCTTTGACAACTAGGCGGACTTTGTATCTCTTGGAACCATCATGCTTATCTTTCACCCGGTATACCCATTTGTTGTGAAGTGACTTCTTTCCCATAGGTAACTCAGCTAGTTCCCATGTCTGGTTGGAGATGAGAGATTTAATTTCTTCTTTCATAGCAAGCTCCCACTTGTTGAAATCTCGAGTCTGACAAGCTTCATCATAGCATTCAGGCTCCCTTCCATCAGTCAGTAACATATAGTTCATGTATCTCTTGTTAGGCACATGAGGTCGAGAAGACCTTCTCAATACAGGAGCTGGAGTAAGAGGTTGTGGTGTGTCGAAATGATGTGTACTGCTCTGTCCAGCAAGTTCCTCTGGCTGAGGACTTGTCACAATTGGTTCTATTGCAGAACTATTTGGGACATCATCTGTATATGCAAATATTGACACATTCTGCTCTGAGTCATTGACGTCTATTTTATGCATGTCCTTACACATCACCCTTTCGTTGAAAATGACATCTCTACTACGGATAACTTTCTTCTTTTCGTCATCCCAAATGCGGTAGCCAAACTCATCCTCACCATAGCCGATGAATGTGCATTTCTTGGATTTAAGATCAAGCTTATTCCTTCCTTGATCATTGATATGCATAAATGCTACACAATCGAAAACTTTTAGATGTGATAGTTTCACTTCTTTTTCGCTCCATACCTCCTCTTGTATTCTATGCTCCAATGGAACAGATGGGCCTCGGTTGATTAGGTAAGCTGCTGTGTTGACTGCTTCTACCCAGAATTGCTTCGGTAGACCTGAATGTATACGAATGCTTTTGGCTCTTTTTGTCAACGTTTGGTTCATACTCTCAGCTACACCATTATGTTAAGGCGTGCCTGCCATAGTTTTCCATTCTGATCCCGTGCTCATAGCAGAAATTTTTGAATCTGGTGTCTTCATATTCACCACCATTATCGGTTCTGAGCTTTTTTGATCTTTAAACCCATCTCATTTTCCCCCATAGCTTTCCATATTTTGAAAGCCTCAAATACTTCAGACTTATGCTTTAGAAAGTAAACCCATACCTTCCGAGAGTGATCATCAATGAAAGTCACAAATTATTGTTTCCCACCAATGGATGAGACAGTCGTTAGTCTCGAAACATCAGAGTGAATAAGCTTTTGCCTTTCCTTCTTTGGCGTTCTGCCATTTGTTTGAACACCGAATCTCTTTTGCTTTCCAAGTATGCAATCTTCGCACATGTCCATCTCTACAGACTGTAGACTTGGAAGTTTTCCTTTTGAGTGCATAATCTTCATCCCCTTCTCACTCATGTGGCCTAGTCTATGGTGCCACAGATTTGGTATTTCATTGCCTGCTACAATTATGATTGAATAACGTGCCTCTGCTGTCATGCAAAGAGTGCCACTTTTCTTGCCTCGAGCAACTGTCATTGCACCCTTTGAAATCTTCTAATCATCACCATGGAAGATTGTAGTGTAGCCTTCACTGGCCAACTACCCTACTGGGATTAAGTTCCTTCTGAGGTCGGGAATATACCTGACATCCTTCAGCTCCCAAACAGACCTGTTCAACTTAATCTTCACTACACCTTTGCCAATAATAGCACATGGTTGATCATTACCAAGATATACTTTTCCAAGGTTTTCGGAGACATATTTCTCGAAGAATTCTTTCTGTGAAGTAGCATGGAACGATGCTCTAGAGTCTAACACCCAAGATTCTTCCTTGCTCTCCAAAGAGCATATCAATGCATCATCCCCTCCTGAGGTGGAAGTAACATTTGCCTCTGCCTTCACTTGTTTGTTCTTCGGTGCACTCTTGCACTAATTTTTGTAGTGTCCGGTTCTTCCACAATTCCAACACTCGATAGTCTTCGAGTTATGAGAATTATTAGGATTCCTGGATTTGGACCTCCTGTCCTTTGATCTACCTCGGTAGTCTGTTCTGCCACGTCCATTTCCTTTGGTTGAATTTCTTCCTCTTGACTCTGTATGCAAAACTGATGAAGTTGACGATTCACCTGACTCTCTACGTCGGATCTCTTCACTAAGAACCAAATCACGAACATCATCAAATTTCAACTTATTGCTTCCTGACGAGCTACTCACAGCCATGGCAATAGCATTCCAGCTTTCTGGTAGAGAAGATAAAAGTATCAATGCTTATACTTCTTCATCAAATTCAATTTCCACTGAGCTCAACTGGGTTGTGACTGTGTTCATTGAGATGTTGAGCTACTAATGCGCCTTCCGTCATCCGCAAATTGAACAAACGCCTCATCAAGTGCACTTTGTTTGAGGCTGATGGCTTCTCATACATATTGGAGAGAGCTGCCATAAGACCCGCCGTGGTTTTTTCCTTTGCTATGTTGAAAGCAACATTACGGGATAACGTCAATCGAATAACTCTGAGGGCTTATCTGTCTAGAAGATTCCAATCTTCTTCCTTCATAGCCTCTGGCTTCTTCCCTGAGAGAGGTTAATATAGATTTCTTTGATACATATAATCTTCTATCTGCATTTTCCAAAACCCAAAATTCGTGCCATTAAATTTCTTGAGTTTTACCCTTCTTTCATTTGCGGCCATTGCTCCCACTCAAATCTGACTTCCTCCGGATCATTTCTAACTATTTCTGCAAACCACCGTATATTAGAACACCTCCGTCAACGAACAAATGTCGTCGACAAAATTTCACTATTCACGTAATTCACTATTCACGTAAATAGTAACATTGTAGAAAATTGACAGAAATCACCACCAATAGCTCTGATACCAGTTGTTGAGAAATTACGCAAATTCCCGATAAGCTAGATTTATGAGAAAGTAAGAATAAAAATAACACATAAATTTGATAACAAAGTTCGGCCAATCTTGCTTACGTCTCCGGACCTGCTGCAGATCTTTTTACTAAAATAGGAGAAATTACACAAGGTGTTTACAACACTCACAACTCACAACCCATAACCCAATTGCACCCAAGAAAATTACTCTCAATTTTCTCTCACAAAAGTTTTTCTCTCAATTGGAATGAACACATTGGATAATTAATTCATTACAATTACACATATATTTATAGGAAAATTCATTCCTTGAATTACTCATTAAATTAATGATTCTTTGAATTGCTCCTTGAATTAAGC
The DNA here is from genome assembly GCA_037013495.1 of Hippophae tibetana. NCBI lineage: Eukaryota > Viridiplantae > Streptophyta > Magnoliopsida > Rosales > Elaeagnaceae > Hippophae > Hippophae tibetana. Next base: position 88,632,413 of record CM072803.1, on the reverse strand, counting down.
TCCATATTTTACTCCTTAAATTAAAGAGCTTTATAAGAATCTCTAACATATTCCTACTGTGTTCTTTCTGTTTGCAAGATCAGGTGCAGAAGAAACACGATGAGTGCAAAACCTACTTCAACAGGGTTCAAATTCTTGTAATCGTTTGTCCTACGTATTCACACTTTTAACTTCCTTATATTACATGAAAGTTCTATATTAAATTGAAGTTCTAACTAGAGAAATTATGGTTAAATATGATATTGATGATACTTAAGAAACAAAGTAATTCTCTATATATATGCAAGTTTCTCTATAAGGAAGGGAGTGTTGTGATTGTAAATTTCTAACTCAAGATGGGCCGAAACAAAATTTCCAGTACGAAGAAGATTTCTTACTCCTTCCTCTGTTTCTGATACCTTGTGGAGAAGAATGAATAATCTCCCACATCACTCATATATCTACATATTCACCACAAGTCTCCATGTCTTTATAAAGAGTCACTAGTCCATTTCCTTTCCCTGCTATTTGAGATTGATGAATAAGGTAAGAGAAAATTGTGGTTTTGATTAATAAGGAAATTAACTAGAAAACTTTTTACCTTTATTATTGTTTCTTTTTGAAAGAACAAGTAGAAGAAGATATTGTTTGAAGCATAGCCAGGCCTTCCAAACCTCCATTGGATTCTCCAATTTCTTCCACCTCTTCTTTCCTTCCATTTTATACAATCTAATTTAGAAAAACGAAAACATGAATCAACATAGCATGAAGCAACAGTTATGAAGACAAGATTGTGTTGGATGGAGCCTTTTGATTGGTATATTAAATGTGGTACCTTTCAAATTGGTGTATCAATTAACCATAAGTATAAACTTGGATCTTCTGAGTGACTAAGATACATATTTATTTATGGATAGGTACACTTAAATCTAACTGGTCCACCTTTGGATTGTGCTATAACTTATTCGTATCATATAAGATTCTTAACTAATAAGGTAGTGTTGGTTGCGTTCATGGTTTGGTCTTACTTTTTGTTGGCCTCTTTCAATGCCTAAAATCGTGCCTCCCAATTTTTTATTTCCTGTATCCATTGTTCATAACTAGGTCTCACCGAACTAGAAAGGGGTTCCCTTTAAATTCTTGCTCACCTTGATTAGGCTCAAGCAAGACGCGTTTTGGTCTTTTCTTGTCAATCAAATTGATGACTCGATCATAAGAGGCTCCCCTACCTGACTGGGAGTGCAACAACCTGTTTTCTCGCCAGGTCTCCTCATGCCTTCTTCTTATCTCGAGGAATTGACGAGCTAACTCTTGATGAAGGTTAGCCTCAGTTCTGGCCTAATTACGGGTCAACGAGATGTTTCCTAATGCTATTGTTGCTCCCTCATTTTCCAATATTAATCATCCTTCGGCACGTGTTCCTACCATAGTGATATGGAACAAGTGATTGTATGTGTAACTAGCGTATGAGATATGTGTTTGATCTTTTAAATCTCTCAGAATTTGGGGTGAATTCGAGAAAATGCAGGGTCAAAAGCTAAATCTCGACCTCAGAATCGGAGCCCTACGATAAACACCAAAATGTTGGGATTGATCTAATTTACAGTGAGAGAAACTAAAGAGAAGTCAGAGCAATTGATTGGATGTGTGGATCTCTTAAAGAGTCCATGTATTTATAGAGTTTTATATGTAAAGATGTTAATTACATAAGGTAAACATATGTAACAAAATGATAAAAATAAGTACATTAATAAACTGAGATCGACCCCATAGATGCAAAAGTTGACTCGGGTTGTGGTCGGACTCTAGGCCAACCCATGTATCCAAACACCCACAAAATGCTATCAAATTAAAGAAGCTAGAATACTTTAATTGCTTGAGTTCTGCATATCTAAGTGAAATAAATGATACTAACTTGGAAATTCATCCGGTAAAAGATACATATATAAACATATGTTTAATAAACTCAGTATATACACAACATTAAAACTAAGTATAAATTATAACAAGTAATGACACTTAAACGTAAAAAATACTACTATATATCACAAATTCTTGATAATTACCTGGCATGTCAACTTATTATTGTATGTCGTATTTTGGTTCATTCAACTTATCAATAATTTAGTGATGTATAATTTAATAACATCTTAAATTTGTAACAAATAGAATTTTTCAAAACTAAAATTCTTATTAGTGTTTACTGTTGTGTTTGACAATATGGCGGTGAGATAGCTTAACAGGACTCTTAATACCACAAATTCTGCGCTTCATGTGCCAATTAGGTAAAAAGACTTGAAAGCCACAACCTTTAGGATCAGAAGAGTATGAGTAACTGTGTACAACTGGTTGAGCCTCAGATGTTTCAGTCTTGTTTGTTGAACATGATCGATTAAAACTATTTAATGAAGCAGATGAGACAGCCAATGCAGTAGCATCTGGAATAAAACGTTGGATTATGAAATTTGGGGATTGATACTCATTTTTGGACTCCTCAAGCTTTAGCTTTAAACTATGATTTTTTTGTTTCTCAAATTTCTGAGATCTTTCCACAATATCAATTGCCTCTGACAAAGAAAACACATCCATTTCATCCAAAGATGAAGTGTCATAATCTCTGTAACCCATTACTTCTTCGCCATCATCATCGTTGTGGTCGTAGTTATCATCATCAACATCTCCATCACAACCATCATCGTTATCATCATTAAGTTGTGTCTCTCTTGGTGGACAAGACCAACTTGGTGGGAGCTTAAGCCGAGGTGTAATATCTTCAACATTGTCATGTGAGTTTTGGCGTGTGTTCACAAATCTAGGCTTGCCAGGGGCTTGTTCCCAAGAAAATGGGATTCTATCAATACTACTTGTATTGCATGAATTAGAGTAGTCTTGTTGATTTGTGTAGGACAACTGATCTGTGTTATTATTAGTGTTGAGATTTGCAAGGCGTCTTGTTGATAAGAAACGGGCATTGAAGTTAAGCTTTTTGGGACAAGTAGCAATATTCTCATTCTCATCATCTTCCATGAGATATATGATTGGAATGGAAATGAGTACAAGAGGTATTGGGGAGATTAAACTACTTTGTTAAGTAAAAAATGGTTAAAAGACAGTTGTGGTGGTAATGAATTGATAGAAGACAGTTAGAATTATAGATGGGTATCCCGTGTTGCACATTAAACACCACATATCACCTTTTAACATGTCACAGGTGAATTGGTACAAAAGATGCTTTTCTTTTCTGTATGGGGTTGTGAATTCATCAGCAGCCTCCCACCGCTAAATTGTAGAGGTTAACTTTTTGAGCTTGGAATACTCATGTTTATTTATAAATCTGACATTATCATCATATCTAAGTTATATGAGATACTTCCTCTATTAATACATATACAATCTTCTTTTTTTTAAAATACTTTTGCTCATTTTTATTCCACATTGCATTTCTTTTCGTTTCAAATCCTTGTAACTACAAGTGCAAAGCTAATAAACATTAATCTCAATATTTGATTCTCTAATATTCGAATATTCGAATCCAAAGAGAGAATATTCAATCTTAGGAAGAAGAAAAAGTTAATTATATTTTATGTAATAACGTATTAGGTTTGTTACAAACATATATAAAATAACAAACATAACGCATTTAAAACTTTAAAATTATAGACATATCTGTTACAAACATACTCATAAATTTTATAAACTTCAAGATATTTAGTATACTTTTAGATATGTTATGAGTATGTTTGTAACTTTATAAGCATTTTATGGGCATGTTTTCAACATTATAAACATTATGATTATGTTTATAATATACGAGTACATGAAACATAATTAATTCAATAAGGGAAAAAAGAGCAACTATATGCCAAGATTAAATTACATTGCAGATCACTTGGAAAAAAATTAATAATAAATGGTGGGCTGCTAGATAGGACTTGCATCACAAGTTCGTGAAATTTCATGTACAAGTTTTTTTTAGCCGTGGTTACTTTCACTCTCATCTTTTGTGGATTGGTATGGTTGACAGAGTAGCAGTAGCAGAAGCTATATGCACTAGTTGATGCAGATTTGATCCATTACATAGCTCACAAAAGAAGAGATCAGAGATATATTTACATCCTTCAATGTTGCTCCTCTCATTCTCTTTTCAATTTCTCCTTTTCACAAAGGTCATGAAAAATCTGCATCTGCGCATATCTAAAGATACTAGCAGCAGGGGAATTTGCCCCCAACTATGACAACAAATAATAGGCATCTATACATTTCCTTATATTTGTTGTTCACTAAGATGCTCTTTGGTTTTGTCATAGAGCTCCAGAGTATCAGCATGACTAGGATCAAGACAAAGCGCTGCTTCACAGTCTCGGATGGTATATGCATATTCATTCATCGATTCATAAAATGCTGCTCGAAGATGTAACAGCTGCAAGTCAGGCTTGAATACAATGACTCTTGAAAGCTCTGCTATAGCTTCTTCTTCTTTGTGGTCATCCATCAAAACTACATCGGTACAAAAGTTATTAAGACAGTTGTTAAAAAATATTTACAAAATCTAGCTGGATGTAGAAATATATAAATAGAGGTTTAAAAGTCACCTGCTGCTCTGTATCTGTATGGATATGTCCTTAGAGGATCTAGTCGAGTTGCTGTAATGAGATCACTCTTTGCCATGTCACGGTCACTGTATTCTGATCGTTTCTCGTAAGCTGATGCATTGTTCCTCGCCTTCTCTATCAGCTTTGTCATCTCATCATATGCAGCTTTCCTTAGATTTTTAAGATGATATACACGTGCCAGACCCTGATGAGCTCGTGTGTGCTTAATGTTAAGCGCATTTGTGTAGCAGTCAGCAGCAAGATCCAACTTAGTACAATCCACATAGACACTCCCTAAATTATTTAGTGCCTGCAGACAGTAGATACCCAGCAATGAATTAAAACCATGGTGCATGAAACAAATATAAATAGGATTATTAATATGTTAAAGTGCCTACTAACTTGTCCTTTCCTAAGGCCATCTGAAGGGCACCTGAGAGCTTCCTCTAATAGCTGAACCACATACTTTGCAGACTCATCATCAAGGCTCGAGTCTGCTAAGACATATGCTTTGAGGAAAAAAGCTTCAAATGATCTCTGGATAGAAATTGATTCCTCTGCCTTTGCTAAAGCGTGTTCACGATGACCAGTGTCATATAATATCCATCCTTCATAGATAAGTCTTTCATAATCAGAGCTGGAATGGTTTCGAGCTAATCGCAGACTGTGCATGGCAGCTTTTTGACAATTCAGCCTACACATTTTGATAAAGTATTAAAGGAGGTTCTCGAAATAGATAAATAATAACTAAGAAAACTACGGTTATTATGCATTGAAAAGGCCCCAAAACCAAGTAAAACTTATGTACTGGTTTTTTATTCATACCTTAACAGAAGAAGAGATTGCCGAAAATTTAGAAGGCTCTTTCCAGGATCATTTGCCAGCATATGATGTACGACAGCCAGAGAGCCAATATCGTCTACAGACGACCACCTGTCATAGAGTTGCATCCAACAATCAGCCTGACTAATTGGTGGGACAAGAGGGCTAAGGAGCTCTACCACATGGTCACCATGCATTTTTCCTTGAAACATCATGTAGTTTGGATCTAAAGTCAAGAGGGCTCGGACATCTCTTAGAGCTCCTTCATAATCCTCTAAGGCAATCAAAAACCAAGCCCTCAACTCAAGACAATCAGGAGAGACTTTAAATCCTATTATTTTATTGATTTCAGATATAGCAGCTCCAATCTTGCTTTCCTCCAACAGTGAAGCAGCACGATACTTGTATGGATAAGGTAGAGTTGGATCCAGCTCTGTTGCAGTATCTAAATCCATAATCTTCTCCTTCCCGACGCAATACAAAGAGCGCTCCTGATACATCCAGCCGACCGGTTTATAATCAGGTAAGAGAGAGTTCATCTGCTTATATGCAAGATACTTGTGACCACGCTTATACTTGGCCCTTGCAACACCAACCAACGAATAAACATGACCAGCCTCAACTGCTGCTTCAAACCAATGCTGAGCATCCTTAAATTCTTTCCTTTCAAGCATCACAACACCTAATTGGTGGTATGCAAGTTGTTTTTGCCAGCTTTCAGATGCACATTCTACCAACCTCTCCAAGAGCATGACTGTTGCATTTGACATCATTTCTTCCTCCATGGAAACCTGACTCAAGTAGTAATACAAAACAAAAGAGGAGTGCCCTACCATAGCCAATTTTTCCCTACGCTCTGAACTAGAGAAATTTCTCATCACATTAGGATCGTGGATCACACTTGGCAGTTCTCTTAAAAACACCTGCAAACAAGCTGCCACTAAAAGATATGCATTCTCCTCCAATCCATACTCAATCAACAACAATGCATCTTCCATATCACAAACTAGAGATGCCAAATGAGCATCACAAGCCAATTTCAATTCATCACAACAATACTTGTTTGCCAAAGAAAGTAGTTCCAAAACAATTTTAGTATCAAATGAACCTAACCTTTTAGTCCTGCTAAATATCTCAACAGCTCTCATTCCCTCCACAGAAATTCCATTATTTGTAAAATTTATCTTCTCCCTTCTAGACTCTATGAAGCTACCATACAACATTTCTCGAAATGGTGTCGACAAAGATGCAATATTGTACCTTATACACCTAACCTCATCATTTCCAATACAAAATGACATATCACCATCTTCCTCTGAAGTCGAACACTCCTCATGCCCCATCAAACTTTCATTATCATCTTCATGTCTAGAAGCACTTGAACACATACAAGCTTCATATACCGTTTCAGGTTCATACCCAGATAGCAAAGCAGCCTTAGGACATTCAATATTACGCCCATAACAATCCATAGCCAATGACCCAGTAAGCTCATCCTCTCTCCTCTCATATCTTAACCATGCAGACAACACAATCTTAGTATGAACGTCAACAGCATGTTGTCTAGCTAATCGGAGACTCCGCCGGAACATTTTGGCATCAGACATCCCACGAAATATAGAACATTGCTCAAGATAGATCCTAGATTTCTCGAATTGTGGGCAATTCTCAATCCTACGGTACATATCAGCAAAGGCTTCGACGAAATCAACGGGCTTGAGACAACAATCGATATGGGGTTCAAGAAGATCGGTCTCCGGGAGCCCATATGGAAGAACATTTTCAGCTATAACATTAGTGGGTATTGTGTTAGAGCTATGGAAAACCCTATTCGATTTGGATCTAATTGAATTGGCTCTAAGATGATCTTGGAAATTGTGTAATAGATTGTCACCACCACCAGGTCCAGATGGGTTAATAGCATAGACCTGAGTGGTTTTACACCCATCTATTATCTTTAAACTTCGCATTGTTGCGAATATATTATGCTGCATCTTCTACTAAAGATTTCAACTTTCTAACACGATTCTAAAATCCCCCTCCAAAAAGATATTAACTTGGATAATAAATGAAGATAATATCAAATGAATCTCGTTCAAATTGAAAATTGAATCAATATTACCTTATGCGCAGCGAACACAACAGTTTGGGTACATATTTCAAAGATTTTCAATATCAACAAATTGGTGATTTAGGGAAATGGGGCTTCGGGAAAAAAAGGGAATTTTTTTTATTGGGATATATTTTTTCAAGTTTAATTCTCTATTTTTTTTCCGAGAAAATGGAAATGAATTGGATTATCGGAGGAAGGAGAACTTAGGCTGGAAAAAGGATAACCGGATGTAGAGGTGGCCGTTAGAACGGCCACTCTCTTTATCTGTCTTTTACAGTTCCGCATATCTCGGAGATGTCAAAGATTAAAGAGCACAAAATCCACACTTTCCATAAAAGTGATGGGCTAAGAAAAGATCGTAATTATTTGTTATTGATTGATACAACGAGAGCAACGTTGTTGTCATTTAATCTTTAACACCAAAATATATTAATACATTTTATCATATATTTTAAAAAAAACACTTTTATAAAAAGTAAATTCTTATTTTTTTTGTATTTATATTTATATTATCATTCATTAAATTATATTTTAAATATATTCAATTTGATATCAAAACAGGAAAAAAAAAATTACTAGTTCCGAGCAGCAGCGCCGTCGTCAGTATTTTTATGCAATGTCGTTAATCTTCTCGCACTGTCCAATTCGCGTCGCCATTACAGATTCGTCGTCCAGTCCACACCGTCAAGCTCCAACCCCGCACGGTCTGTGCACCACCTCCAGCCACACACCACCAGCTCCTGCACTACTCTATGTTCTTTTGTGAGTAATATTTACTCGTAGTGCCTTTTTTTCTCAGTTTTAGTTTTTCAGCTTTCAGTTTTTCAACTCTACCCTAGTCCAAGCCAATCAACTCATTATTAACCCATCAGGTTACTCAATAATTAGACAACCCAATCTACAGTCACAAAAAAAAATCCAAAATTTTATTCCGCTGCACAATATATATATATTATTATTTCAATGGAAGATTCAAGACAACATCAGGTTTCTAGAATTAATAAAGTTCCAAAATTTGAAGTTTCTCTTAAGAGTTCAGAAATTGGTTCTTTCAGGGGTACTAAACTTAATGTTATCAATTTCGAACATAGAAAAAATTTATGTCTGTTTATCTTCGTGGGATGCATAAGATGAGACATGTATTTGGATTAATCAGGGCTCCTAATCAAGATGATGTAGAAGCCTATACTAGGTGGGAAGATGATGATGGCTTTGTAATGTCAATTCTATTTAGAGCCATCACTAATGATATATTACAAATGGTGAAGGAATGTGAAACTCACTACTACAAAAATGGGTATAAGTCGATATGTAAAATCGGTTTTTTTCAAAAATTGACTTATAATGAATTTAAATTCGGTTTGGTGTAGAACCGACGCTACGCTACGTGGATAGCGTCGATTCACCATGTCAACCAACGTTACGTCCACATGTAGCATCGGTTGACATGGTGAACTGACGCTATCCACGTAGCGTAGGTTGACACTTGGAACTGACGCTATCCACGTAGCATAGTGTCGGTTGACACCTGGAACCGACGATATCCACGTAACATAGCGTCGATTGACACGTGGAACCGACGTGACACACGTGAATAAATTCTTTTCTCTTCTTTCTTCCCCATACAGAAACTATTCTCAGCGTTGCATAACTCTCAAAAACCAAAAACCTCCTCCACTCTTTCTCATTTTCCGGCCACCTACGACTACCATTTCTAGCGTCGGCTAGTGGGTTTTCTTTCTCTATAACTAATCTTTTAGATCCCCTATTTTTTTGAACAAAATACTTAAAAAATTTATACCCATTTCTCACTTACAAAACACCATTTTTTTCTTCATTTCCTTTATTTTGTCACTTCATTTATTTTGTAAGTATTTCTATTAATTTTACGCACTTATTATTCATTTTTTTTCTGTTATTATGTGTTATTATTTATGTATTATATATGTAGGTTTGTATTATAACATCAGGAGAAGAATATGATGATCTTGAATAAAATAGAACAAAACCATGGTAATTTTTCTGCTATTAATTAATATTTTATTTTTCAAATATTTATATTATTTGAACTATTTGCTAAATTGATTTTGGTTTTTTTTCTACTCGAATACAGGTTTTTACCGACTTTAATGCCATTTTTTGTAGTAGTGACTGTTGAGGCCATATGGAATACCTTAAGTGATCTTTATACAAATGAGTATGACTTTATTCAAGTTCATGAACTCATATGCAAAGCCGTTGGTATGCAACAAAATGGGCAACCAGTATCTCTGTTTTTTACCAAGCTGAAAAATGTATGGGCTGAAATTGACCAGAAACGCACGTACAAAATTAAAAATCAAGAAGACCTTCTATGGTACCAGAAGGAGAAGGAGCTTGAACGAGTATATGTTTTTTTAAGAGGCCTTGATACAAAACATAATAGTACTAAAGGCGAATTACTTCGAATGTCAGACCCTTCGAGCTTGACTACTGCCTTTACATACATCTGTAAAGACGAATCTCAGCAGGAAAGTCTTCATCAGGCACAAGTTGAGGTATCAAGCCTAGCCATTCAAGTCAAATCAAAGGCACTTTTCCCCCAACAACAAAATTCAATTCCACTTCCTCAGCAGGGACCTCCACCAGGCTTTACCAATCGCCATCATTCTCACTACTCTTATTGCAATGAAAGGGGGCATCTTCGTGACACTTGTTGGAAACTGTATCCACACTTGCAATCCAAAATAGACTACTATGAAGAAAAATGACAACATCATCGTTCTAAAGCAAAAGAAGCTGCAATGCAAATTGTCCAAGAACTAGACTATTATGGAATAACTAGACAGGATCATCCTATGGAATGTGGAGGTATCCCTACAGCTTCAATAGCTGGTTGTGGTAAGATTTGTATGACCTTAAACGTTTCTTACTCTATTAGGTCTAATACTTGGATTATTGATTCTGGTGCATCTGATCATATGATTTATGATAAATCTTATTTTAATGAGTTATCTTCCCCACCAGTGTCTGTTGTTACGAACGATAACGGTGAGGTCTTTCCTGTCTTAGGAAAGACGTCAGTTCATATCACTCCATCTTTACAGCTCCATAATATTTTATATGTACCTGACTTATCTTATCACTTAATATCTGTTCCACAGTTGAATATTGAGTCTAAATGTTCTGTAACCTTTTATCCTATGTATGTGATTTTTTAGGATCTTCTTACCAGGAAAATAATTGGTCGATGGTATCTGAAGGGCAGATTGTTCCATTTGGATCAAAACTACGTAGGGGAGAAATCAGGAGCACGGGCACGCACTGTATTGACTTCTAGTTCTGATAAGCTAAGTAAAATTTGGTTATGGCATCGCCGCTTAGGGCATCCGTCTTTTAGTCTTATGAAAAAAATCCATACCTACCTTATTTATTGGTGTTAGTGAGGATGTTTTACATTGTGAGACTTGTGTTTTGGCAAAGAGTCATCATATTACTTATTTTCCTAGTATTTCTAATAAAAGTAATATTCTTTTTGAATTAATTCATTCTGATGTTTGGGGACCATCTAAAGAGCCCACTATATCGGGTATGGGATATTTTGTTTCGTTTATCGATGACTGTATAAGGTTATCGTGGATTTCTCTTCTTAGAACAAAAGATAAAGTTTTTTCAGTTTCTCAAACTTTTCATACCTTCGTTCAAACACAATACAATGACATCATTCAGATCCTCCATTCTGACAATGAGGGAGAATATGTTAATCATGTTTTCAAGATTATTTCAAAACACATGGGATTATTCACCAAACTACTTGTCCGCAAACACCGGAACAAAATGGAGTGTTTGAAAGAACAAATCGTCATTTACTTGATATGGCTCGTGCACTCCTATTAGGTGCTTATATGCCAAAATACCTTTGGGGTGATGTTGTGCAAGTTTCCGCCCATCTCATCAATCGTCTCATATCTAGTGTCCTTAACGGAAAAATCCCTTAGGCATTACTCATACCCCTGATCAACAACTCCATGTTACCAAATAGGTCTACTCGAGGTCAACCAGCCAAAAGGTATGAACCAAATATTCATGCAAAATCAAAATACCTAGTAGCCAATTACATGTCCACTAAAAGATTATCTAAGTCATATAAATCATTTGTGAATCAAATATCTGGTGTATCAGTACCTAACAAAGTGCAGGATGTGTTGGGAGATCCAATATGGAGAAAGGCAATGACTGAAGAGATGAAGGCATTACAGAAGAACGATACTTGGCAACTTGTGCCACCACCATAAGGAAAAAAAGGCAGTTGGTTATCGATGGGTGTTTACTGTAAAACATAATGGTGATGGATTTGTAAATCGATATAAAGCTCGTCTTGTAGCAAAAGGATTTACTCAAACGTATGATGTAGACTACGATTAGACTTTTGCTCCTGTTGCCAAAATAAACACTATTCAGGTTCTGCTCTCACTTGCCGCTAACCTAAACTGGCCACTTCGGCAGTTTGATGTCAAGAATGTGTTTCTTCATGAAGAATTAGCCAAGGAGGTGTACATGGGTCTTCCACCTGGGTATGTAGTTGATTCTCCTGGTAATTTTGTATGCAAATTGAGGAAGTCTTTGTATGGTCTCAAGCAATCCCTTTGAGCATGGTTTTGAAGGTTTTCACAGTTTATGCAGAAGGTTGGTTATATACAGAGTAATTCAGACCACACTTTATTTCTCAAACATCAATGAGGGAAGGTAACAACCCTAATCATTTATGTTGATGATATGGTAATCACTGGTGATGATACTGTTGAGATGGATAAAATACAAAGACAACTAGCCTTTGAATTCGAGATGAAGGACTTAGGTGAACTAAAATACTTCTTAGGAATTGAGGTAGCCAGGGAAAGAGAAGGAATATATCTATGTCAGAGAAAGTACATTATTAATATGCTAACAGAGACAGGTATGTTGGATTGCAAACCTATTGATACTCCTATTGAGCAAAATCATTGTTTAGTAGAGTATCCAGATCAAATACCAGCTGATTGAGCTCGCTATCAGAGATTGATTGGGCGTTTGATTTACTTGGCTCATACTAGACCAGATATTGCATATGCAATAAGTGTGGTGAGTCAGTTCATGCATAATCCAAGTGAGAACCACATGAATGCAGTTTTGAGAATTTTAAGGTATTTGAAATCGGCTCCAAGAAGAGGAGTAATGTTCTCTAAATACAACAATCATCTTGAAATCTGTAGCTTCACAGATGCAGATTGGGCACGAAGTATTACAGATAGAAAGTTAACATCGGGTTATTTCACCTTTGTGGGAAGTAATTTGGTTACATGGAAAAGTACGAAGTAGAAAGTGGTGGCGCGATCTAGTGCTGAGGTTGAGTATAGAGGTATGACTCATGGGGTTTGTGAATTACTGGGGATAAGAACTTTGTTATTTGATTTGGATTTCGAACTCAAAAATACTATGCAATTGTATTGCGACAATCGAGCAGTCATTGATATATCACAAAATCTAGCACAACATGATCGCACTAAGCATGTAGAAGTTGACCGTCACTTTATAAAAGAGAAGCTAGGTGCCAAACTTATTAGCTTTCCTTTTGTTCCCACTGAAAAGCAACTTGCAGATATGTTTATCAAAGTAGTTTCCAAGAAGACATTATACGACTCACTAAGCAAGTTAGGCATGATCGATATCTATGCGCTAACTTGAGAGGGAGTGTTAATTATCATTAGTGGTATATTAATTGTATGTAACTAATATATCTTTCTAAAAAGCACTTTTACAAAAAAACAGATTCTCATTTCTTATATTTATATTTGTATTATCATTCATTAAATTGTATTGTAAATATATTTTCAATATATTCAATTCTACCTTGAGTATAATGTAAATGCTACAATTTACGGCAATTTTGCATTTTTTTTTGGGTAGAAACCATTTTTGACCTTAATGTTGTATGATTTATGAAGTAAGAAAAAAAAAAGTAAACTAGAGGTGGTTTAATGATATATATATATATCACTTGGGCTTATAGAAGATCTTTATAAACACTCAAGATTTTATTAGTTTGTAATTGAAATCTACACTTAATTTGCAATTGGGGCCGTAGCAATACAGGAGGAAAACAATGACAATTTGATAGGCAGTATTGAGATAGTATTAATTTTCATACAAAAAATGTCTACTAATCTCTATTCAAAAGTGAAAAGGAACCTTTCCTTCTCTGCACCAATCATCGAAATTTACAAGTACTAACAGACAACAAGCTACAAGGATAGGTGAAAATGATAGACCAAACACCAATTTTATGGTTGAAATTTATTCTCATTTTGGAAGTTGTAGTTGCCGCATTTGACTATGAGGAATAACGACACATGGTTTCATAAAAAAAAATGAATAATAGTAATGGTATTGTTTTGTTTTAATTCGGTTTTTTTTTTCGGCTTGACCAAAATGGTATGATAATTTATTTATGTGAGTTGTTGGGAAAAAAAATGACAATAGAAGAGAAGAAATATAGGTGCACAGAGTCACTCCAAACCACAAGTAAATATTAAGACTAAAGTATTAATATTCTTATGATAATTGTTCTTGATTTTGAGATCTAGTCATAGTATATATTAATTTGATTTAAAGCTTACACCGTGATAGTTTAATTTGTCAAGTTTTGGTGCATGTAGTTAAAGGTACACTGCCAAATTTTCAACCCCTCATCCCACTTAAAATGATTGTTTATCTTTGAACTAAAAAAATCTAAAAATAAATAAATAAAAGAGATTGAGTACAATATTTAGTTTTATTGGAACATATTCTTTATTAATAAGGTAAAAGATGACCAACTACTAATGCCAATTATAGGTTTTTACTCATAATTTGAATTTACCTAATACTGTATAAATACTGGTTGATTGCAGCAAATATAATTATTCATTTAAATTTCCAAATAATTTAAATGGTTTGAGAATTATAGCAAATATAATTATTGATTTAAATTTTCAAATAATTCAATTGATTTAAATAAATATATATATAAGATATATAAGATATGTATTGATATATGATGAGTTTTAAGTGTATGATCCCAATAGGGTATCCGAGTTACAAGAACCATTAAGAGAACTAAAAGAAAGCTATTCAAAATGATATATCTCTTATAAACAAGACACATCATCCCTTCCTATCAATACATTACCTCATGTTAACAAGATACCACCTCTCACTGAGGTATCTCTTATCAACAAGGTACCTTATGTTAATAATGTATTATCTCCTAATAAGATACCTTTTATAAATGAGGTATCTCTTACAAATAAGACACCTCTTCACAGGTATCTACTACCAAGGTGATACCTCATGTCAATAAGGCACATTTGTCAGTGAGGTGCATTTTATGAAAGTGGTACCTCTTATCAAAAAGGTACATCCTCTCAACTTTGTAGGAGAAGATCGAGTAGAGAAATGTCTTTCACGCGCCTTTCCATCCTTTGCTTTGGACACCTTACAAGGATAGTAGAAAAGATGTGAAAGTTAGTGAATCTATACTAAAAAAAGGTATGATCAATTGACTTTAATAAAGCGTTTGCTTACATTTTTTATCAAACAAAAACATGTAGGCTACCCAAACCAATGACTACTTGAACAAATATGTATTCTTAGTTTGGAGTGAGGAAGCTAAACGCTCTCTGTCTACTCGAGATATAAGTGTAAAAGGTATGTGTGCTAGCCTAAAAATGAAGAAGAATCACTATTGAAGAGATCTTGCCAAAAAATAACGTGATAATCCCCTAATATAGAAGAGGAGGCCAAATGGACCTTCCCACAAAGGATGTGGGTATTAAAGATATATGACCCTTCTTAAAAAAAGGGGCGTGAGTTTATAAATGTAAACATTCTCTTTGAGTCAAAAAAGAGAAGTAAAGAATTGTATTTTTCACTTATTTCTATTACTTGTCTCGTGAATAAAATAACATGATAACCCCTTAATATGGAAAAGGAGGCCAAATGAACCCCTTAGAAATGAGAGTATAAGAGCCATTTAGCCTATCCTAAGAAAATGGTCATGAGTTTACAAATATAAACCTCCTCTTTGGATAAAAAAAGATAAGTGAAGAATTAATTTTTTCACTTATCCCTGTTACTTATCTCATGAATAAAACAACGTTGTAACCCTTAGTATGAAAAATAAGGTTAAATGGACTCCTATTAAGGATGCAAGTATAAGTCCTATAAAAGAGTCATCAATTTACAAATGTAAACTTCCTCTTTATGTAGCAAAAGATAAGTAAAGAATTGATTTTCATTTTTAACCCTCTAGAAAAAAGACATGTTTATTTTCTTACAATGTTAAAAATCGTATTTTTATTTACGTTGTAAGAAAAATAAACATATATTTTTTTCCTAAAAAATTAAAAATAAAACTTCATGTATGAGATACATAATTAAATATTATAGAATTAATCATTTATAAGATTAAGGTTATTTTTTTTAAAATAATAATATTAAGGGCCATATATATGCATTAGAATAAAGAATATTTTTAGAATTTTTATTCAAATTGTTTTGATGATAATTCTTGTAAATGTGAAAATAATACAGAAATATAAGTAGTATATAGCTCTCATGACTCATTGTTTATTTAACTTGACTTATAAAGCTATTCTGACCACTCTATGTTAATTGTGATAATTTCTTATTGATTAGAATCATTTTTTATCTGTTGATTGGAATTTACGAAATTACATCTAATAATTATTTAAAAAAAACTACCTTATTAAAACTTTTGTTAATTTATTAAAACCATATAAAATTGCTGAGCTGAACCACGTATATATACTGGGACTCTAGGAAGTGGATAAATACCTTTTAATTACCTACCACTTAGAATAGTAGCAGATTATGCTTAGCTACTGAATTGTTTTAAACTTGTGTTAAATTAACTCTAAGCTCGAGTTATATATACATATGGCATGGATGATGCTTATTTTAATGTAACTAGTGTTTTTTTTTTTTTTAAATTGATGTATTTTAAATTTCTGAATAAAAATTTAAAATAATTAATATTATCACCAAATCATTAAAATGTCAGCATAAATATATATGTATATATGCTAATTAATAAGTGATCATTCTAATTAATTATTTGTTCAGGTACGTAGAAGCAGACAGACATCCCCATTCTTTATTTATGAGCTCGATCCGCATTAATAGGCGTGCAAATTAAAATACATCTCACCAATATTGATTATTTTATTTATTAAATAAAATAACATACGTGTGAAGACAAAAAATATTCTCTTTTGGCTTCGAAAAACTGTAAAAGGAAATTATTTATATTTCAATCATAATTAATTATAATTATATTTATTTATAAAAATTTAATAATTTTTTTTAAATAATGAATTTTATCTTAGTAATAATTATTATGGTATCAAAATTATTATCGATCAAAATCGAACATATATTAATATTATTATTTTATATACATAAAAAATATAATTTTAATAATAAAAAACATTATACTTTATATAATTAGATTAATTTTTATATTTTTATATTTTACTTAAAAATATATATTAAAAAATTAATATTAATATTTTAAATAGTATAGAATTAAGTTAATATTTAATTTTTTAAAACTAGTATATTTTTAAGTAAATGTTAAAAAATAAAAAATGTATTTAAATAGTAAAATAATTATTAATAACTCATAACTAATAATTATTAATTAAATATATTTAAAATTAATAAAAAGTAATTATAATTATTAAATAACTATTTTCCTCCCTACCCGCCCAATTCATAATCATCACTCTGATGTTCGTATATATTTTGCTTACAATTGGGAACCCCGTAAGTTTTGTGTGACTTGTGAGTGACCACGGCGATCATTAGGATCGTTCATTACAAAATATTAAATAATTTTTCAAACTTAATATTTTAAATTTTATTTTATTTTTCTTATTTCTCTTATAAAACTCAATAAGAATTATATAAAGTTTAATAATATTGTATAATTTTTTTTAAACATAAAATTTTATTTTTAATTATTAGGGTATATTTTTTATAACATAAATTAATATATATTTTTTAAGATTATAAAAAAAATTATCTAAAAAATAAAAATAAAATTATATTAAATAATTATATCATTTATACATCAAAATAATTATATAATATGCGTTAACAAAATGTACTAGTACCAAAGCAAATAAGCAATCCCCGTGATTCGGAATTTTTTCTTCGTATATTGAACATTATATATCGACATCTTCTATGAGATATAATTTACGTCTTGTGAGACATTGTATAATTACACCATTTTATTTTTACTTATTTTTTTATTTTTATTAATTATTTAAAATAAAAATACATAATTACCTTATTTCTTTATTTATATCTATCTGATTCTTTTTAAATTTTTTCATTTAAATATTTATCTAGAATAATATATATATATATATACTTATAAAGTTTGGATTTTCTTATATATCTTAATCTTTATTTAAAGTTATAATATATTATCAATATTTTATTTTTTTAAATAACGATTAATATATTAATTAATTACATTTTATTTTTATAATATTATATAAAATTATTATTGATGAAATATTTTTATAATAATAACAATTTATATTGTGTCAACGATTAATCCTAGGAATACATAAATTTATATTTATATTTGTATTAATTATAGTATAATATATGATTAAATAATTTTATAATGAAAAAAATATTTAATTTTTAATAAAATTTATATAAATATTACACTATTATTATTTATTAATGTGAATGTAAATACAAAATAAAATTATGCAATTTTATCATTTTTATTGTAAAAATAATAAATTACTACCGAAACTAAAAAAAAAAAAAGTCGCCTCTTAAAAGTTGTTAAGACGTACGTACGTACATATTTTATATTAGTCAATTTAATTATTATAAAATCCTTTAGTCTTTCTCTGAAAACAGTAAACCTACCAATTTTGTCATTTTCTGGTGTTGTTCACACTAGTAATTTTTTTTTTTTTTTATGCTAGTAAATTAATTCCAATGACTAGTGTAAATACTAAAAAAGTACAAAAATTTGAGGAAAACATATTTACTATTATTACATAAAACCGTAGTATAAAATATAAATATTATCTTTATATTATTAACTAAACCACCATGTCAAACATTAATGTAGTATATATATATATTCACATATTTTTTGCCAACTTAATTTTTCATTTTAATAGCGGTAACGATCATTACTCAAAACATACATGGTTGAATCTTATATACCTTTAAACGTTAAAGACTTGAAATTAATCATCACACATGATCCGGTACATTTACTACATTATATTTATTATTAATTTAACAGAATTATTCTTTTTTAAATTTTAAAAAAGGAAACAAAAAACATATTTCTTTGCATTGTAATTTGTTATATATATAAAGAAATTATGTTTATTAATAAAATATCTAATGATGAAGTAGTATATCAAACTAATAAAATATAAAATTAATATAAATAATTTTTATATAAAAAACTATTCAATATATAATTAATATGGAGATAAAATAATTTAAATCATGAATAATATATTAAAAAATAATGAATAATTGTTAATAAAGGGAGAGAAATATTTATAATTAATTAACGTTTTAGTCGTCCCAACAAGAGAGAGAGAGACAGGTCCTCCATTACTATTAATTAATCAATTGATCTAGGGTTTCCCAAACTCTACTATATCCTCTCTCTAATTTTGCAAAAAAATCATAGTCGATCATTATCCAATTTGTGTCTTTCTTTCTATAGTTAGGCCTAGGTAGCTGATAGCCTGATGATATTGATCCTAATCATCTTCTGCTTCTAGCTATATTTGGAGTACTACTACAGCTAGTCCTTTCATGCATGTTATTTAGTTAATAAAGAGCTATATATATATATATATATATGGAGAAGTTTATGAGCAAAGAGGTACTTCCTAGTGATGATGAATCTGAATGTTCAAAGGCATGTAGTTTTGGCCAAAAAGATGATCATGAAAATAGTAAGGCTAAGATCGTTAAAGGGGGTGTAAGCTCAAGCAGTAGTAGTGTGGATGAGAGTATTGAAAAGAAGAAGACATCGTCTAATTCATCTTCACTAAGGCCTTATGTCAGATCCAAGTTGTCTAGACTCCGTTGGACTCCTCATCTTCATCTCCATTTTCTTCATGCTATTCAAAGACTTGGTGGACAACAAAGTGAGTTTAATTAGCTCAATTATTTTAATTATATCAACAATTAGTTATGGCAATCAATAATTTCAAATCAAAGTTTATATTTTTAGAATTTTTAATATTACTTAATTTTTTGGAAATAACAATCAATTTAAAATTTATATTCACAATTTAATTTAATGATTAAATATTTATAAAAATAAAAACTTTACTTTGACAATAGTCCTCTACCCTTAGTTATTAATAATATGATCATTTATTAATTAGTATGATATTCCTACGTAGGAGCTACACCAAAGTTGGTTCTTCAATTGATGAACATCGAAGGACTTAGTATTTCACATGTCAAGAGCCATTTGCAGGTAATTTAATTTCTTTCATTAACTATTAATAGCTATATATTCAAATTAACTAAGCTGCATAGTTATCAGCGCCATTTAATCCAATTAATTTCTCATACATCGAATAATAAAAATATTATTAATATTATCTCCCCCTTTTGTTTATATATATATATATCGATCACTAATTAGATGTACAGAAGCAACAAGATGGATGACCCAAACTGCAAAGGTACTCAAATTAATTTCTGCTTCTTAATTCTCAATTCTTGTACCTAAACTTTAATTAGAAATTCAAGTGTGATTGCTTAATTATAATTAACCCCTTAATTTCTTGATATATATTAGTAGCAGATCAAGAGCATAGGCATCTCGTGGATTCAGGTGCATACAGAGATATTTATAATCTTAGCCAACTTCCAATATTTCAATCTTATCATCCAAACTCGTCATTGATCAGGCAATTACAATTTTATTATAACCATATATTAATTTGGTGGGATTCGATCCTTTAAGTAAGAAAAAATCTTTGTGTATCATAATTTAGTTTAGTATGAATTTTAAATAATATGTCATATATTTATTGATAGATATAAACGAATTCACAATAAATATATTCAATAGAAAACAATCATGTCTATATTTGTGACATATAATACATATCCAATATTTTTATAAAAAGTTTTAATCCTGTTATTAATTAGTAGATTGAAATGTGTAATGAGCAAATATTCTATTTAATTTAATTTTTTATAACGGAAGATTAAATTTATGATTTATAATTAAACTAGTAATTAATCAGTTTAATTTCTATATCAATATACAGATATGATGATTCCATTTTGGGAGCTTATAATGGAAACTTGAGGAATTCCATATCATCAACTGGATTTTATAGATCAGCAACTGATCATGAGAAGCTGGTTGATAGTACTTGTAACACCTGGACTACTAGTAATAGTACTTTTGCTGCTCGGGGTAGTACTAGTACTAGTATTAATTATATTGGCCCTTTCAGTAGTACAGAGCAATCAGCCCGGAAAGTTGATAAGAATGATCTAGAATCTTCTTCATTATCAAAAACCAAATGGTGTTCAATTGACCGCTATTCTATGAAAGCCGAAGGAGACCCTACAAGCTGTTCCAGGAGCAGTACTGGTAATATTGAGAAAAATAGGAAGGTCTTGAAAAGGAAAATTAATTATTCAGATAATAATCTTAATAATGTTGATCTAGAGTTATCTCTCAGCCTAACATCTAGGGTTAATGATCGACACATGAATTATGATAATGAAGATGTGGATAAGTACAAGATTAGTAATAAGAATATTAAGAATGAAAAAAGGGCAAGTACTCTGGATCTCACTATATGAATGCATATTCTAAGTAAGATCTTGCGGTACTTGTTCTCAACAATCTATAAATAGTGTTTCTCTAATCTATAAATAGTGTTTCTCTAATGCTCTATTTTGTTTAATTATTCATCTTTTTTTTTAATATCTAAAATACATTTTATCTAATATTTCTTTTTTATTTTTTTATTTTTCATACACATAGGTAGGGATTATAACGTGATATGAACACAATACAACACACATAAAAAATTAATAATTTTTGCATATTTTTTAAATTTCTATTATTTTTTATTATTATAAATAGTCAACACGAACAAAAATCAAATAATTTTCTTCATGTATCAACTAACACGGAAACTTGATACGATTAATTTCAAAATATGACATAAATAATACCTAAAAAGGATGATATGAATAAAATTAACATGATACGTTTAACATTTATCCATAAAAGTAATATCATGTTAAAAAAATGTCTAATTCCATGGCATGATCAAGTAAAATGTTTATAAAAAAATTTATGTTCATCTTTTGTTATAAATATGTATGAATTACATAGATATCTGATAACATATATAAAAAAATAAAAAAGATTAATCGTTATTATACCAACTTAACAATTGGATCATCAAAATGTAAATTTTGTCATTTTTTTCAACATGTTTTTTTGTACATTGATGGCACAAAGAGAGTGACACACGAGAATTGAATCCCGTTTCACCTTATTCAGTCATTTTTATTTTCAATTTAATTTTTATGATATGAAAAATACGTTAGGCATTCACATACATTAAAATATTCGCTGGGCCTTTAACTAACATATTGAAAAAAAAAATATTGGCTTGGTAGATCCTTGTTTCGCTTGCCCAACTCCTAAAAAAGCCCGCTGATATTTTTATGACATGTTATTTTCTTCTCTATGCATAAATAATCAAATTATTTGAGTAATTTTACTTTTAATCTCCCCAATAAAAAATATATGTTTATTTTCTTATAATATTAAAAAAAAATTTATTTACTTTATAAAAAAATAAACATATACTTTCTTTTCATGGAGAAGTTACACTATTATAATAAAAAGTATTTAAATTAAGATTTAAAGTTGATTTAAAAAAAAGTTGATTTATAATGAATTATAAATCAACATGCTTATAAATTGACTTAAAATTTAAATTCAGTTGAAGTTAAAACACAACTTTAAATGGATGTAAAATTAAAAAAATAAAAACGTTGATTGTACACGTCAATTGATGCTACACGTGGCATGTAGTGTATAGTATAGGTCAACCAAATTCAAATTACGAATGATTTTCATTAATTTAATGAGTTATACAATTGAATAATAAATATATTTGAATTGATAAACCATATACACTTATTTTTTATAGGTTCTATAATAAAATAATGGAGTTATATGTGATTACTTTGTTATGAAATTTATGAGTGAGATCATCTCAAATATCAACATGTCAATTAAAGACGTAATAATCTATTTTTTTAATATATAAATTATTTTTAATACATTTATGATGTTAATCATGAAATAAGTTTTTGTTCATTTACGTTTCTGGAGTCGTAATACTTGTGAGATGCCATTTGATGTGCTCATTTGTTTCGTAACAATACTTAGTCTCAAAGGCTTTATATTTAATATTTCACATAGTATGTAAATTATGTCGGTTTTTTAAACCTTTTCATTTGAAGTTATGAGAACATTAAGGTAATGTTGCATATATGCTTGTTAAATAACTAATATATTGATATTTTAATATATATAAGTTATTTTTTGTGAATTTATAATATTAAATTTATTTTAAATTTAAATATATGTTGTTTTTTAATTGGAGTAAAATGGGTTATGGTAGATTTTTTTTTGAATATTTACGAGAAAAATAGACGTAACACATACTTATTATTGCAAAAAGAATCAGAATAAAAATATGATGATATTAAATAGCATAAGTATCTTATTATTATGTGTTTATCTTGTAAAATTTTATATAATAATAGATATATGTAATTCTATATCTAATATATCATGTAGATACATATTTACTTATAATATTTAGTAATATCGTAATTAAATTAAATTTATATATATATATTATATGTAAATTATTTTTTGGTATAAGTTTAGTTTTTAAGTAATTAATTACTATCTAGTTTTTAAATGAATAAAAAACTTTAAAAACTTTTTTAAATATACTCTAATTTTTATGCATTAATTTAAAACATGTAGGAAGATTAATAAAAAATAACTAAAATATATTTAGAAGTAATATCATTTTAAGTCGTTTTTAGGATATAAACAACTTAAAAATTTAATGTATAATAGCATCATACCACGGAATTAGACCTATTTTTTAAAAAAAAATTAGTAGGAGAAAAAGTGGCTTTCTTGATTTGGGGTTTAACTGCTTGCATACTTATTCGAGCTGCATACGTTGATTTACTACAGCTGTCCATGTTTTGATGATGGGCCTATTTATCTCCCTGACTTCCAACAATTCTAAATACCTCTTTTTACCAATGTTAATATGTTATATTGTAATTTCCTTAGATCAGATAACATTGCCAACAATTAGCTAGTAAAAAAAAAATATAATTGTAAAAGTTGATTTTTATCAAAGTTAAAAGGAAATTATAGTTACATTGAGATATATATTAAAGGTTTTGTGGAACGTAACTGGTTTTAATGGGAATATCAATTAATTTCCATCTCCACTTTATAAATAGTGAGAAAAATAACTTTTTACCCATGTTTAACTTAGCCAAAAAATTTCGTCACAGAATCTCAGCCCGGTAAAAGTTTTTTACTATACCCATCTTTGTAATCACTCTGCTTGAAAAAAACACTTTATTTGGTTTTCAATATGTTTCGCTAGCAATTTTATTGAAAAATCAGTCTATTTCATAATTACCAAGCAGCTCTTCATCAAATCTTTAACATTCATTAGGTAGCTTTTTCCTCTTTTACTTCTTATTTACCATGTTTTCTAATAAAAGAAAATGTATATCACACTTATCATCTTCTAAAGACGTTCTCTTAAGCCATAATAAAAGTATTTCTTTAAGAATGAGTACACCACGAGAAAAATCTCATAACTTAGTTCACTTACCAATGAGCTCGGAACAAGTTAAGCGACCTGTTGATACTTTGATAGGTCGTGAAGGTACACCAATCACTAAGGAGAGTTTCATCGCTCTCCTTGCTTCCTCTAGATCCCCCTTTACTTTCTCATCGTCTTTCGAGAGACCGGTGCTCGTCATTCGCTTTCCTATATCTATGGTGGAAAAAGTACCCCATCCTAAGAAGAAACGTGACAGTCGAGGTTAACCTATCCATCGAACTAAGGATAAGCATTATGTAAAAAAGATGCCTAATCTTCTGACCGCTAACAATATGATGAAAATCAATCATATATATGGTATCACATCCTATGTATATCTGATGGAAATACCCTGCCATTTTTTTGACGTCGATGATTCTCCGATGGGGTAGTGGGTGATACACTTAGAATAGTGGCTCGTGCCCTCAATCATCATTGGTGAACTCTTTTGTGTCTTTCGATCATCGCTGGTTAACACGGGATGAATCTAACAAACAATTAGATCGGATGTATGTACTACTTAAAGAGAAACCACCTGGATAAAAGGAGGGCGTATATATCATGTATTGTTGAGCACAGACTACACCTGAAACTCCCTGATAGCACTTTGGGTTGGAAGAATAAATACTTTTACATTATTGGAGATGTTTGGGGTGATAAGATTGATTTACTAGTCTGTTATTGATTTACCAGTCTGTTATACCTTAACTATGTTCCTAGTCGTGATGTGAAGTTCTAATTAGCAAAGAATGATGTATTTGATCATTAAGATTGAACTCTAGATTTGGGTAAGTGAGGTTGTTGAACTGCTTGGGATGAGATTGCAGGCTCGCTATATCAAGCAAATTGAATTTTCCTACGACACGAACTAGAAAGATTTATTGCCCCACAATGGGCGCCAACTATTTGGACAGATTATAAGGTTTTAAGGTTTCTAGAAAAAAGTATAGAATATAGATAATCATCAACCTCCTTTTTTATTTTCATAATAGACGTATATATAACACCTAAGAAATAGATATTTTGGTTACATTGGTAGGTGCTCTATTTAAAATGTTAAAGTACTTATATATAAGAGTTTTATATAGAATCAAGTTGTTATCCTTAGGTCGCATGGTACATCCCCTATTGGGATGTAAAATTTATAGGAGGGCTACCCATGGATCGCTCAATCCCGACATCTAAAACTGATTTATGTGTTGTTCGTTTTGAATAGCGAGGTCAAGCTATAGAGATCGTTAGTTTGTGGAGAAAGTTATCTGTTTACATGTAGAATATAAAACATTGGTTGCATGATACCTCCCTTAATAGGATGTAGAATTCTTGGAAGGACTACTTACGAGTCGTTCTATCCCAACGTCTACGGCTGATTCAGGTGCTTCTCACTTTAAATGACAAGATGAAATTATAAAAGTCGTTAGTTTGTGGGATAATGTATCTATTTATATGTAGAGTACGTAACAATAGATAATTATTAATTAAAATAATAAGATTTATTTTTTAATTTATAATTAACAATCAAATCAATTATTCAATTGAATTATTAATTTAAATAATAGGATTAAGTTTTTTTTATCAAAAATTGTACATTGATCTCGTCAATGTCTGAATCTTCAACCAAGTTTCATAATGAGCAGATAAATGCTTTTCAATTAAGCCACTCATATTCTATATTATGTCACACGATACTCACGGGTTCAAAGTCTTGTAAGATTCCGGTAGAATAACACAAAGTATCTTATACAGGTGTGAAAACCCCCCTCACCGCGTGGGAAACTTCCTTTGAATTCATCATTTACTACAAAGTCTTCAAGCTTTTATAATTACAAATATAATTAAGAAAAGTAAAAGAAGTTCAGAAGAAACCGAATTTCACCATTAATTTTATCCAACAACCCAACAATAGCCTATTTAAGCAAAGTTACCCATCAAAAGTACTTGGCCTTCTTATAAGCAGTTACAATTAAGAAGTCGATAGAGCTAAATAATATTAAGGCATCAAAATGGAAGCTTATACAGTAACAGAGCTGTCCCCTGCAGTACCCAAGTGGCTAAACAAAGGAGACAACGCATGGCAATTAACAGCAGCAACATTAGTGGGAATTCAAAGCATGCCGGGCCTAGTAATTCTGTATGCCAGCATAGTTAAGAAGAAATGGGCAGTCAATTCAGCTTTCATGGCTCTTTATGCCTTTGCTGCTGTACTAATCTGTTGGGTCCTCGTCGGTTATCGAATGGCCTTTGGTGATAAACTCCTTCCATTTTGGGGTAAAGGTGCCCCATCTCTAGGCCAAAGGTTCCTAATTCACAGAGCTAAAGTCCCAGAAAGTGGCCATTATTACAAAAATGGCAAACTTGAATCCCCACCTACCGAGCCCTTTTATCCCATGGCTTCTCTAGTCTACTTTCAATTCACTTTTGCAGCCATTACTATGATATTGTTAGCTGGTTCTGTTCTTGGAAGAATGAATATTAAAGCTTGGATGGCCTTTGTTCCTCTTTGGCTCATTTTCTCATATACTGTGGGTGCATTTAGTCTTTGGGGTGGTGGCTTTCTCTATCATTGGGGAGTTATTGATTATTCTGGTGGTTATGTTATTCACCTTTCTTCTGGAATTGCTGGTTTCACTGCTGCTTATTGGGTATGTGCTACTTAATTCAGTTTTTCTTTGCTTCTCCAAGAATTTTTTTTTTCTTTTCTAACCTATCTAAAGAGATGCAATTAACGTTAGATAGTTGAATGAATGTCTTGTAAATAGTATCCTTTTTATTGTATACATATATAGTCAATATAGTAAACATATCATTAAATCATAAGTTACAAATATATTTAATAAGAAATTAATAATTATATCTTAACTCTTGTAATTGCATCCACGTGACTGTTGGTACCGGATTGGATCGATGATGTTTGCACTCCAACCTATACCAAGCTAATGTCCAAACAATTTTGTTACAAAGTATTTCTAACAATTTTGTTCTAAGGGGAAAAAATTGCAATAACTACTTTCAGGGCGAAGAAAACATATTTTATACTTAATGATAAAAATACAAATCATATGCTTCTTCTTAAAAGCACTTTATTTTGAAATCATTTTTAAAAAAAAAAAACTACTTCTAAAAAAACACATGCAAAAAGACACTTAATCAAGCCAGCTGCTTTGATTTTCTAGTAGTATTGATTATCGAATTGAATGTATAAACAATTTTAGGTTGGACCAAGGTTGAAGCAAGATAGGGAAAGATTTCCACCAAACAATGTGTTGCTGATGCTTGCTGGAGCAGGGCTGTTGTGGATGGGTTGGTCAGGATTCAATGGTGGAGCCCCATATGCAGCAAACATTAATGCTTCAATAGCAGTTTTAAACACTAACATATGTGCTGCTACTAGTCTTCTTATTTGGACTTCTCTGGATGTTGTGTTCTTTGGCAAACCATCTGTGATCGGTGCTGTTCAGGGTATGATGACTGGACTTGTCTGCATTACTCCAGGAGCAGGTACATACTCTTAAAATATCACATACTAGCACACGCACAATGTATACATACTATGTTGTTGGATATCAGAGTTTTAATAATTGTTATAATTAGAATATGTGTTTGATTAATTTTCTTTCAGGTTTGGTGCAGTCATGGGCGGCTATAGTAATGGGAATTCTATCAGGGAGCATTCCGTGGGTGTCAATGATGATTCTACACAAAAAGTCAAGTCTCTTACAAAAGGTTTGCTTCTTACTTGAAGCTTGTTTATTAATTAATAGTAACACCCATTTCGTGACTAACTTACTTTTAATTAATTAAAACACTTATTAGTCTCTCTCTTCTTTTTTTTACTTCATTAATTGTGGTTAATATCCTATAAAATATGCATCTATCTTGGCTAAAAAGAAAGTCTACTTGCTTGTCCCCACCAGTACTTTTGTTTTTTTATGGGTTTTCTAGATGAATTAGGTTGGCGACCAGTGCACACATTTGAATGGGAAAACATGCATGATGTTGACTTAAGCCTTATCTCAAATATATGTACTCCTCTATTTCCCCCATTTTATTCGTTCATATTACATAATTAACATCTTACTTACTTATCTTAAAGAACTAAAAACCTCGATGTGTAGTGGTTTATTCAGTGGTTTGAATATAGATTTTACAGCGATTTCACAATAAAATAAAAAAACATAGTAATTTGGAAAGAAAAAAAAATATTAAGATTAAAAACAAAACAAAAAAACCAAGTACTGATTGAGATAACAAAAAATAGTATGGTATGGTATGGTATGTAGCCAAAAAAAAAATATTATGGTAGGCCTGCTCCTGTCTTATCGACTTATCGTCTTCTTATTTATTTTCGTTATTTCAATTCCTCCACTTGATTTTTTAGATGCCCCATTTGGCAGAATTTTATCCCATGTCCCTATCAATAATTGTCGAATTGACGCCACTAGACCCTTTCTTAAAATGCCATGATATTCTTTTCTATTCATTTTGCATACATCTTCCAACTTCGTCGTCCTTCTTTGACTTTTAATAGGATAATAACATCCAAAACTTGAGTGAAAAATAAACCTTTTTTTTTTTTTTAAATTTGATAAAAATCAATATACCTAATTAAAGAATATTCACGACAACAACGAAAACATTATAACAAATTAATATAAAACTTTTGTCACAAAGGATGTGTTTTGAAATTACGCCAAATCATATTCAATTATAATATGTCATATTATAATAATAAATTATGGATTTATTTTTATTTTTTTCGTTTTTGGATGTAGGTTGATGACACCCTAGGGGTGTTTCACACACATGCAGTGGCTGGGCTACTAGGTGGACTCCTAACAGGGCTATTAGCAGAGCCAGCACTATGCAGGCTAATTCTACCAGTGACAAACTCAAGGGGTGCATTTTACGGAGGAAGTGGAGGCTTACAATTCATCAAACAGTTGGTGGCAGCTCTTTTTGTAATTGGATGGAACATAATTTCAACAACAATAATACTTTTATTCATAAGATTGTTTATACCATTAAGAATGCCAGATGAGCAGCTTATGATTGGAGATGATGCTGTTCATGGAGAAGAGGCTTATGCACTTTGGGGAGATGGTGAAAAATATGACCCAACTAAGCATGGTTGGAATTCTTCTTTGTATGCTGAGGATATTGCCCCATCTCCTTATATTAATGGTGCTAGAGGTGTTACTATCAATCTTTAAGTCTTTTTTCTTCTTCTTTTTTTGGGGGGGTGGGGTGGGGTGGGGGGACTGAATGAATTGTATCTTGTCAATGTACGAGTGTGATCTTTGTAAGTATAGTTTTTTTTAGTTCAATCGATATCACCTTTTAAGTGAAAAAACAAATGAGATAAAATTGGTATGATGATTCAATCATGTTTGTTCCTCTACTTTGAGACAAGCGATTCTTCGAAAGTATCATTTTGATTATTAAAAATCATTTGGGAGACCAAGCCCTTAACTCTCTCTCCATTTTAGCCATAATATTCACTTAAAATAATCCCAAATATTGAAGAAAAAATATTCCCCTTAATAACGCATCAATTTATATTATAAAGTACTTATACATGTGTAGCATGTATATTACAAACGATCAAGTATAAAATATTCCTACTATCTACAGATATATTATTGTCCCGAGTATTTTTAAGACAATGACAGCACTAATATTCACAGAGGATGATTAATAAAGACTAAGGAGCATTACAAATAAAGCTTAGCCTTTTTTATATGTTTCTTCTTTTTTTCTTGGATATTTCGCTAGACGTTTGGTAAGATCAACAAATCAAGCGCTCCAGTTTCAACAAAGGGGGCTACCTTTTTGCTTCTTGACCTAATTAATATTCGATTTACAAAAGTCATCTATCCAGACTCAGATTCCACTCTTGTCTCAGCCTTCGCCTACAATTACAAACTCACGATACATACGTAAATGCACACAGACTTAATAAATACATAAAGCGAAACTTTTTACATAATTCTACCAAATTTGACTAAATTAAGAAGAAATAGGACCAAAAGAAGAGGAAATCTTTTACAAGATTCTCAGCTCAACTACTTTACCCAACATCCTCAATAGTTTACTTTCCTTGTGAAATTGCAATAGTTAGTTCTAACTTAAGTTTAGATAGTCACACGAGATGTGGCTTAACTCACTTGGACATATATAGAAAGTTTAAAGTTCAAGTCTCAATTAATTCCAAGTAAATTTGAGTTGTTTTAAAAATAAAATAAAAACTCAAGGCTTGGATAGCCTAAGTTCTACTCATGCTATACTTTTTTTCCCTCAAGAGTCGTTTCTTTATTGACATGCAATACAACATAATAACCAGCACAACCATGTGGACAATATCGAGCTTCTACCATTCTCATATATTCATTAGTAAAACTATAAAAGGCAGTTTCCTTTCTCTTCATAAGATTTTTGATACAATCAAACTTGTATTATGATAGCACAAAAAGTGTGAATAATATTTGAGTGCTTATATTTCCTGTGTTGTAATGAAAATTATAGCACGAGAACTATAAATAAAAAGTTACACTATTCGAATTGTTCCCAATCCTCTGTTACTTTTGTCGAAGATGACATTGGGGGTGGGGCACTCAATCTTCCCACACCAGATTCAAAGGTTTCCCATTTGGTTGCTACGGATGCAACACTGTTACCATTGTTA
Organism: Hippophae tibetana; assembly: GCA_037013495.1. Classification (NCBI taxonomy): domain Eukaryota; kingdom Viridiplantae; phylum Streptophyta; class Magnoliopsida; order Rosales; family Elaeagnaceae; genus Hippophae; species Hippophae tibetana. Next base: position 88,601,213 of record CM072803.1, on the reverse strand, counting down.
GATGGGTTGGAGTTTATCACCCTTAGGTTATCAAGCGTATCCACAAAATTCTGGACACGACGAACCTGTTCAAAACACTAATAAGATATATGATGAAGCACTCTAAAGGCAAGTGGTGGGGGAAAGTAGGAGCTAGTTCATCAAACTTTTCATAGCAACCACTATACATAAAGAGTACAATTTCTCTAAGCAAACAAGAATATAATAAACTCCAAGGAACTTATACAGTTATACTCAATAAGAACCTGCACAATCTGAACTAGTGTTTGTTTAGTAGGTGGAAGAATAAAAATTCCTATGAGCTTGCAACCCAGCTACCCTACAAAAATCAAGCACACTCGGTGCGCATGAAAACCTGCAAATTATTATCTTTATCTTGAATTAATTCAAACCCACCACACCCTTCTTTTTTTGTCTATATTTTCTTTTCTGTTCAACAGAATCCAATAACAGTTGGAGCAGTGAGTGAAATATTTTATTCTGTATTATAAATGCTGAAAGGTTATCTAGTATGAATTCTATCATATCCAAACATATTACCAAAAGATCCAAAACCATTTTAATTATTTAGAGTATGAATTTTTAAAAAAATTCATAAATCATTTTTGACTAATGAATTTGGAATCAAAGGACAAACATTGACATTTCCTGGGCAGACTCAAGATAATATTTTTTGTCTGACGAGCTGAAAAACCATAGAATAACTAACCTCAGCCTTTCACTGCAGTTAGCTTCCCCTTCAGCCTTAATGCCATCCAACTTCAGCAATTCCTTCATAAGCAACTCTATTGATACCTCAAATTCCTTTTTGGCAACCTTGGTTCCACCACCCACAGCCGTTTCCAAGGCAGCAACCTGCAAACAATTATACAAGCAAAGTGAGTCCTGAAATTTAATCCATTCTGAAGAGCTTGCAAGGGAGAAGATAGCTTGACCTTTCTGAAATCCTGTCAACCTCTGCTCTGACTCCAGCAACTGCTTCACATGCTTTTGAAATCACATTATTCTTCCTTGTCTCCTCGAGCTTCCTCTCTCTGCTTCATGGGTCCTCCAGGATCATCATTTTCGATTTATCCTTCACATCTCCCATATGCAAATGTTCAGCATCCTCCTTCATCTGTCCCCTAAACAAGAGCCTCTGCTCATCAGGCTCCAGAGCAGTTTTTTGTGAAAGAAGTTTTTTCACGTCACCTAAGTTTCAAAAACCAATTAAAGCAAGCTATGATAAATCTCATTGCAAAGTAAGAATGAGAAATTCAAAAGTTGGTCCGTTGAAGGAAATCAACTTTCACATAACTTTTACATTTTTAATGGATCACATCACATACATCAGTGACCAATAAGTTTCTACCAGAACCATTAACAGCATATACTACTACTAAGCCAGATACTCTACTTGGAAACCCTAACTTAAAAGCTACAGAAAAACCCTAAATACAGTACAAGTCCAATTAGCAAAAGTAAATACTTTGAATTCGAAATGCATCAAAAACAGATAGTGGAAAGTAATATACTACTGAGGTTTAACAGAGAAATTTAGTAGAGTTCAATAGAGGAATACCAAAAGTGGATTGAGCAGGGACAAAGACCTCGTCCACAGTGGTGCCGTGAGAGACGTTGATCTTTATCAAAGGGCCAAGTGATGAAGTAACAATACCATCTTCCTCGTCGTTTTCCCGCTTTTGTACTAACATGCCACCAGGCCTCATCTCCCAATCAACCTCCTCGTTCTGCAAGGACATGGATTCTTTGGGGTTTGAGCTATTGTTCATCGTCGTCTTACCTCACTCAGTCAAAACGACACCAGTTCGGAGGGTTTCCGGAAAAGGGGGAAATATGTTTGAACCGACAGTACCGCCTGATAGGGGTGGATACCGTCCATTCCAATTTAAAAAAAAAAAAATTATTATCAAACCGAATTGTCTATGAATATCAAAACGTAATACCAACATCAACATTAGTTGGGTGCAAAAAATCCGATTATCCGATCAATCCGTTGATTTTTCATCCAATTTGATTCAATCCGATGGTCAGATCGGATAAAGATTTTTTTCATCCGTTAAATACGGATTGAATGACGGATTTCACTACAATTCATCTGATTTGATCCGACCGAAATTAATTATATATATATATAATTAATATATATTTATTAAAAAAATTAATGTTTTTTTAAGTCAAATAATTTTATGTTATGATTTATGTAAAAATTATTTAAAAATATAAAAAATAGAGTCAGTTAAATTTATTAGTCGGATTGATCAGATTGATCGGATGTCATCTGAATAGCTTACGGATCAGATTGAGTGGATGTAAGAGTTGATCGGATTGGTTGTAGATTAGTATATTTTAATCCGAACGGATGGTCGAATCGGAGTGTAAAATCAGCGGTTTCGATCCGATAAACAACCATAATCAATATTATTCCATCGTATTATAAATAAATTGTTAAATATATAATTATAATTAAATAACTATTTATTTAATAAATATATCATCAATTTTCTATTCTTTCATTGATTTTATTTTCTTACAATGCACTATAGATTTCACACTTCACGATTCAATTTTTTATTTTTTATGTTTTTACTTCAATGTAATAATAAAAAAATAAACATAATATCTAGTATTCAAACTAGAGACCAAAATATAGTGTATGTTATTTTTTTTCAATTAAATATACCACATATTATATTAAAAATAATTATTTTATGTATATATTTATTGTAACTATCTGATTCAATTTAAATAATTTTTAAATTTTGTAAACTAAACTAAATTGAAATTAATAAAAAATGGGACTAAATTGTTTGATGCAATCTAATTTTTCAATTCGATCCAATTTACTAATTTGTTTGTACAACACTATAGCCTAATCATTTTTTAATAAAATGGCACCAATTTTAATGTTTTAACGAAACACATAATAAATTTATAAAAAAAATATTGAAACTCATAATAATTTCCTTTGTTGGTATGAATATGTGTAAGAATATGTAACCCAATCAAATACTTACAATTTTAGTATATCTATAATTTGACTACATTTTTAATCATTTTGTAATTTTATTTAATCTATTTATAAATTATATAATATATAATTGATTTATACATTATAATTATCGAATTTATTATATTAGTTCAAATCAATTATATCCTTCGTGACCGTATATTTTTTCAATAAAATATTAAGTTAATTAAAAATCTATATTACTCTAAAAAATATAATATGCTAATTCATGAACATATCTTCTTGATCATTTTTATCACCTTAATTTAATTATTTTTTCTATGTTATAAAATAAAATATTATTTGGACGTACATAATTCTTTATGATTTTTATTACATGATTTTTTTTAATAAATTCAAATTAAGCAATCCAATGCCAAACACATAAGGAGAAAAATGATGACATTGTATGAATTTACAAATTTATCTTTTTAACCCTCACCATTCTCTTGTCTTGATTAATATGTAACATCATTTTAACTTTGTCTAACATCAATCAATAATTCTTTTTCAAAAAAAAAAAACAATCAATCAATAATTCTATTTACACAAATGCATAACTCTCTTTTTTTTTCCTCTAAAAATGCAGAACTTGTTTGTTATTCTTTATTTTTTAATGGAAAGTGGTAAAATGTTAAGATTTTGGAAAAGAGGCATTGTTCAAAACGAGTGCTAGTGTTCTACAATACATTTACATTCTCATGCATTTAATTTGCAATCAATTACCATAAATGATTGGTTATAAGGTGTGCCCTCACATAAGAATTAATTTTAAAAAACTATTTATATGTAAGTTCAGGTCAATCAAAATATAAATGAAAAACAAAATTCTTTATAGTTTCATGGTATGATGCTGACCAGAAAGGCAGCGAATAATAGTATATATATGTTCATGTTGGGCTCAGTCCTCTTGAATATCACTGTTGACTATCATTTGAGATGTATCTGTACAAAAACAAAAGAAATGGAAATAAAGAAAAAACAAACTATAACTGTAAGAAGTCCCTATGAAAAAGAAGATGATGAAGATGAAGACACGGATAAAGAGGAAGAAACAGAAATAGATGGTGAGGAATGACATTTACACTTGGGATCATGTATGACCCTCTTCTTACTAATATCAAGTTTTGAACAGAAAATACAGTATTGTCCCTGAAATTCACTATCTCCCATTTCATCTCCATAACAGTCTTCAATTGAATTATCTATGCTTTGGTCTTCAAAATCCACATTTGTCTCAACATCCCATTGGTCTCGAGTTTTGTAAGAATATCCCAGCAATGGAAGAATTATCAGAAGAATTTTATCAATGCTATCATCAATCCAATCTCTTCCTTCCTGCCAAAGCATTACAAGCACAACAACAACTCCTGATCCAACTCCAAATCCAATGCCAGTATATATGGATTGCCAATCAAACCTGTTTCCTTCCCCGCCTTTCGATTGCGTGCCACCATCAGGTAACGCGGTCTCATTTTCGCAATTTACTGTCAAAGGTAACCCACAGAGTCCTTTGTTATCAATGAAGGAATCATTTGAAAATGTATTAAACTGTTTTCCACTTGGGATAGTTCCAACCAGCTGATTATATGAGAGGTTTAGTAAAGAGAGGAAATTAAGGTTCACAAGAGATGTTGGAATTTCCCCATCTAGTTGGTTTGAAGACAGGTCTAAGAACTCGAGTTGTCGCAGGTTACCTAGAACTGAAGGAATTGGTTCTGTTAAACCATTATGAGACAAGTTCAGCCCATATAGTAATTTGAATTTTCCCATTTCCTCTGGTACTGGTCCACTGAAATTGTTTCTTGAAAGGTCAATACAGGTGAAAACAGTTGAGATCCTCAGCAACTCAATCTGTTGACCTTTGCTGGTAACTGTCACTACATCCTGATAATATCCTGATGATGTGAATCTGAAAATCTTAAACTGGAGATGAGTAAACTTCGAGTGGGCATCATCTTTTCCACCTATCATTGCTTCCCACTTTTCCAAGCATTGCCCAGGTATCTTTCCACCAAAATTGTTGTGAGCTAAGTCAATAATTTGAAGCATCTTCCATGTACCATTGGTATTTGGACATCCAATGCTTCCATGGAATTGGTTCGATCGCAACACAAGGACTCGCAAGGCAGATACATTCTTCAGCAAGCAAGGAAAGGTGTCCAGTACCTGATTATTGCCAAGGTTTACAACCTCCAATTTACTGCAATAAGCTAGAGATCTGGGAACCTTGCCTTGTATTGAGTTTCCATTAAGATCCAATGTCCTTAATCCACAATCAAATGGAAATGAATCAGCAATTGAGCCATTTAATTTGTTGTTCCGTAGATTCAGTACTGCAAGAGTCGGACTCAATTCAGACATACAAGAAGGTATGCTGCCACTTAAACCGTTGAAGGACAAATCCAGGACTTGAAGGTAACTTGCATTGCATATGGAATTAGGAATTAGTCCTGTAAGGTCATTGTTTGAAAGAGATAAGAAAATAGTATAAGAAATGTAATCACCAATGTCTTCTCGAATGGAAGAAGAGAAGTTATTGCTGGACAAATCTATATAGCTAGCAAAAGGTGGTAGAATGGGAATCTTTCCACGAAGTTGGTTACAATGTAAGTCAAGGATGCTTAGAGAAGAAAGTGATTTCAGAGAATTAGGTTCTTGCATGCCGATAAGATGGTTTCTTGAAAGATTCAGATGTTGAAGAAATCCATTTCCAACTTCCCAAATCCATTTTGGTACCTCACCATGAATTTGGTTGTCTGAAAGGTCCAAAGTAACTAATTTTGGTTGATTGATTAGATAAGGAAATTCTTTCAACTTGCAAGAAGCTAGTTTTAATGTGCTCAACTTAGGAAAGGAAGCAAAGGTAGTATAATTGACTGATAATCTGTTATATGAAAGATCAAGAGATGTAAGATTACCAAGACCCTGAATCATATTTAGTTGTAAAGTGCCATTGAATATGTTGGATGAGAAAGTGAGAATGTTGAGTCTTTTGAGTCTAAAGAAAGACCTTGGAATTTGCCCTTCTAGTATGTTGTTGCTCAAATCAAGGGTATCCAATATTGCTGAAGAAGCATTTGGAATCTCTTCAAGTTCTCCACTGAATTGGTTGTTGGAAAGCTCAATCTTTTGCAGCAATGGAAGTCCAAACAGAGAGGAAGGGATACTTCCATTAAAAAAATTATATCCCAAGCGAATATCAGCAAGCTTCACAACACCTTCCCAATGAGCAGATATAATCGCACCACTTAAATTATTATGAGAGAGGTCTATTTTCATGAGTTGCTTGCAGAACTCAAAAGATGGGATTGAACCAGTGAAGTAGTTAAATGATAAATCCAGATAAACGAGTTTTGTAAGATTTGCCACTGCATGTGGAAGTGTTCCATTAAATTGACATTTTACAAGCTCCAACCTGGACAAGTTCTTAAGGTTACCAATAGATGCGGGTAAACTACCTGAAAGATTTGTGTAGCTAAGAACCAGTATCTGAAGAGGAACATTTTGGGGAAATTCTGGCACAGAACCCTCAAGTAATGTGTTGTGTGATATGTCAAGAACTTGTAATGATGGTAACTGGAAGATTTCTTGAGGAAATGTTCCTGACAACTCACTAAAACTGAGATGCAAGGTAGTCAAATTCGATAACTTTGCAAAGAATCTCGGAACGGGAGCAGACAAATTGTTGTTATCCAAACGAATCACTGACAAGTACCGAAGCTTCTCAAGAGAGTGATGAATAGGGCCAGAAAGATGACAACTGGATAAGCTCAAGATTCGCAATTCAGGCAGTGAAGACGATAGGGCATCACACCATTCCTTCCCAGGCAATGATATATTTACACCATCTAGATATAGTTCTTGAAGAACACTGAAATTCTGAATCAGCATAATCAAATTTGGGTACTCTAGTTTCAAAGTAAAAGGTCTCAAAAATATGTTGATTGAGAAATCCAAAATGACCAAACTTTTCAGATGTGATATCTCAGTTGGGATTTGTCCCCTAAATCCAGCATTTGATAGATTCAGATAAATCAAGTGTGTGAGGTTACCAATTCTTGGTGGAATAGTAGTGTTTAAGTTATTATAAGACAGATCAAGTGTTTCAAGATGATTCAAATTAAAAAGACTAGAGTTTTCAATCCCACCTGAAATTGATTCACTAGTCAAGCTGAGACCAGTGACATGCCCGAGATTATTACAAGTGACTCCAACCCAACTACAACAATCAGAAATCTGGTTCCATTTTGCCAAAGTACTTGATTTATTCGAATTGATTATGAGACTATCTTTCAATTGAAGTAAAAAAAACCGTTGATCATTAAGACACTGACTAGACACGCCATGTATGTCTAATCTAAGTAATATAGAGCACATGAATAGCAAGACAAGCCATGAAAAGAGTGAAATTCTCATTGGAAATTAATGTCAGAGACACCCATGCAAGAAATAAACAAAAAGAAGATGAAAAAAAAAAGAGGTGGGTTTTAGAGAGTCAGGAAGAAGAAACAGAGAAAGATAAAGAAGAAGAAGAAGAGGAAAGAGAGAATATGATATGGTGGTGGGGTTGGTGATCGGTCATTGGTTAGCTGCAGAGAAAATTATTTGTCTGAATAAAGATTAGTAGGTGGAATTAGAACGCGTTCTTTCCCATTACAAAATTTTAAATATTATAAATTTTTTAATAAATAATAAAATTTTAATTACTATACATTTATGATAGATACTAAATAACGTATTAAAATTTAATTATATCAATTATATTTATGATATTTTTTAAAAATACTTATAGAATAAAAATATATAAAGTGTTAGTTTTATCAATAGTATTAATTATATATTAATGTCATTATTATTAAATAAAATTATCATTAATAAATTTTTTTTTAACAATAATAATTTATTGTATTATCTCATATATTTTAATTATTATAACAAATTTTTGATATAATATTTTATTTTAAAAGAAATCCAATTATACATTATTTAATATATATTATTGAAGTATTATTTTAATTAATTAAAATAATTCGATCTACTTTTATAATTTAATAAATTGTTATAACTCACTTGAGATATATCTCAAATTCACATGAAAAGAAGGATTCTTTCCATATTCCACTATGGCTCTGCACTCTGTAGTAGTCTGTGTTGCTTCTCCGTTCTCACGCAAAATTAGTAAGCCATCAAAATTCATTCCATTTTTTCACGTTAAATTTCTCTCATTTATTTTTAAATTTTAACTACATTTTTACATAAATTTTTAAATTTTTAAAATTATAATTTAATTCTTAAATTTTTAAAACTCTATATATAAATTTCTAAACTTTTAAATCATATAATTTAGTTCTTAAATTTTTAAAATTTTACATATAAATCCTTAATTTTTAATTCAAAAATATATATTTTAATTATTAAGTTAAGACTTATGTACAAAATTTTAAAAGTTTATACTAAATTATAAGATTTAAAAATTTAAAAATATATGTATGAAATTTTAAAAATTTATGGACTAAATCGTATGTTTTAAATTTTTGAAAATCTATGTATGAATTTAGTTAGAATTTATGAACCAATAATGCACTTTAGTTATTAATTATTTTATATGGGCTTTTTTTAGAGTAAATTCAAAGATTTTTTTAATTACATCTCATGATATTTTTATAAACGTAGTTTATATATGTTATTTTTTATGATGTAAAAAATATTTTCTTTTCTTATATTTAAAAATGTGATGAATGTATATTTTTTAGAGAAAATTAGAAACAAAATTATATAAATAATTAGATCATATAAAAATTGGGTGAAGAGTAACAATAATTCTATTATTTTTAAAAACTAACATTTTAGTCCATAAATTTTTAAGTAAGACATATTAGATTGCATAATTTATGAAAATTAATTAATTTAATTTACATTATTATGTCAAAACTTAATAGATTAATCCACTTGCGTATAATATAATTCATGCAATAGATATACAAAAATATCCTCATTTCAATTATCTAGTAAAGTTATGTCACAATCATGTGTTAATTTCGTTAATTTTAATGTCAATTTTAATATCATGGTAATAATTTGATTAAATTGATTAATCTTTTTAAATTATAGGATAATATACCTAACCTAATAATTATGAAAATAATATATATTTTTTTAATATAATAATTTGACTTGTAATCTTTTTTCCTATAAAAAAATCAAAGTATATTTTTTTATATATAAAATATTGTTCATTAAATTACTAATGAATCACATTAGGTATAGTTTTAGCTAAAATGTTATTAATAATACTAGTAATTTTAGCTTATGACATAATAGTATAGCAATGTATACTCATCTACACTTACACTAATTAAAAAATCTTAAAATTATAAAAAATTATACATATTTTTATATACACATCACTCAGGTCATGATACATGATAGAATCATTAAAATAAATAAATTAATTCTTTTTTTCAAAATAATTTTACCAATATCACAAAATAAATAATATATATATATATATATAAATGTATGTATTCTTAATATTTCTTCGTACTAATAAATCACATTATAGTTTTTAGTAAAATGTCATTAATAATACTAGTACTTTTAGCTTATGTTATGCTATTGTAGCTAGAGAAATGTTATATGTGTACGTATTTATATTTATATTAATTAAAAATTATTAAAAGTATATAAATTTATATACATATCACTCATGTTATGACACATGACAAAATTAATTAGAACAATGAAAATAATTCTATCATATGTCATGAAATAAGCACTATGAATACAAAAAAGTATAAATTTATGTGTTTTTAATACCTCTTCATACTAATTATGATAATATTGTGGGATCTTTAATCTAACTTTAAGCTTTTATGTGAATAATTATGTGTTTTAAATTATCATATAAAATTAAGCTCATTTAAAATATGTTAATGTTTAAGTAATTTAAATTTTAATATATTTATTATAGTGTGTGTCTTTAATTTGTAAAAACTTAAATTAATGTATATTTTAATGATGAGTTAAAATAGAGATGATGTTAAAAACTATATATATAATATTTAAAGTCCACATATCACAAGTATTATTTTATTCTTATTTGAAATTTTAAATAGAGATAAGATAGATTTAAAATATTAAACATTTAGTTACAAAATTAATTAATGGCTATGGATTCTATATTTATATTTTATTCTTAATGATATAACATGAATGTTTTTAAATTATTTTTAGGTGATAATTTTTACCAAATGTTATTTTGTTTTAAAAAGTGGTATTATAACATTTTCATGTTGAATCATTGATAATTAAATTTATGTTCGATATATGATAATTTTGATATTTTTAAATCTGATGATTTTAGTTTTAGTATTATTATATTTGATAAAAATTGTGGTTGTGTTTCAAAATTATGGATTCAAATCCAATAATATTTTATAATTATAATTATTTAATTTTAGTTTTGATATGTAATTTTTTTTACTATTAAATACATATTGGGAAAGATATTTTCCATATTGTTTATACCGAAAATAAGATTCGAAAATATTGATTAAGAAAACAAAAGGAAACAGATACATGCGTTAAGTTCATCTTTGAATATATATATTTATATATAATGGATTTAGCGGAATTGAATTCAGAAAGATGAATAACATTCATCTTTTGACCTGCGACAACTGTTATATTACAACTAGGATTTTTTTTATTACAGTTACAGTTTCCTTTTTGTATTATAATTAAGTTTTTTATGCTATAATTAAGGTTTTGATTACTGTATAATTTGAAGAAAAAAAAACTATAATTTTTTTAAATCCTACCAATATTTTATGTACTTAAAGAAAATTATGGATATGAATTTGGATTAATAAATCAAAATATATGTATTTGTGTTAATCGATCAAAACATGGATATAAATTTTATGACCCAATAAAAATTTATAGATATTGATTTCCGTTGTATAGATGTTGATCGAAGTTGACCATTGATCTTAACCCAAGTTTTTTTGTACTTTAAATTCAAATATCGATGTGTTCATATATATTTTGAAATGAATCTATAGAAACTACATATAATCAAAGTGACTTCTCTCATAAAAATTAATTTGTTTTAGAATATGAACAGAGATGTACATGTAACTTATATGAATATTGATCAATTTAAAAAAAGATTAATATTTAACATAATTACATGTATACCTATGGTAATAAACACGTGATAATTATTCAATTTTTACACGTGAATAATAATTTAGTCAAAGGAAAGATATATCGTTCAACATGTTATTATTGTCAGTGTTTAATTATTATATCAAAATATCATTTACAAGTTAATATCTTTTGTCTAAAGGCAAAATATTAATGGAGTGTCTGATATCTTAAAATTGGATTTACCTTTATTTGAATTTATTATTTTGATTTTGAGACTTATGTGAGCTTGTTTTATTTATTTGTTATTTTTTGAAATCAATTATGAATAATCTTGCTAATATTACTACCAATATCAACTCTATTCATATGTTAAATGATACCACGTTCAAATTGTGATAAGAGAACCTCTTGATAGTTCTTGGAGTCATGAATTTGGACATTGCGATAACAGCTAATTTTCCTATACCTCTTATAGATAAAAGTATTTCTGATGAAAATAAGGAAAAGAAAAGGTGAAAGAGATCAAATCGCATGTGTATTATAATCATGAATAAGGCATTTCATATGCATTTTTGTCAAAAACGAAAAGGTTGAAATAGACACACTCTTATAAGTCTAATTTCAATGAGATATAAGGGAAAATGTAATATTAAGGAGTACATCATAAAGATGTCTCATCTTGCTTCCAAGTTGAGAGAACTTAAGCTAGAACTCTCTAAGGACTTGTTGGCGTATTTGGTTTTGATATCATTTTTGACACACTTTAGCTAGTTTAAGGTAAATCACAACTGTCAAAAAGAGACTTTGTCGTTGAAAGGGTTCATCTCACACTGTGTTCAAGAAGAGGAAAGTCTGAAGCAAGATATGACATAGAGTATTCACTTGGTCTTAACCTCTAAGTACAATGACAAGGACAAGGGAAAAAATGAAGAAGGATAAGAAAACTGCAATTAAATATACGAGGTATAAAAAGAAAATTAATAAGTGAAAATTTGACTATGTTATGACACAAGAGATTGTGTCATATCGCCAGATGGAGAATAAAACAACTTATGTAATTTTAGTGAGGAAAGTCATGATATTTGAGAATATTCACACACTATGTTCAAGAAGAGGAAAGTCATGATATTTGAGAATATTTAATTTTAGTGAGACTTTATAATTTTAAATGTTTATTTGATATAGATACATTTTGAGATTATTTTTTGCAAAAATAAAATTTTGAATTTATTTACATTTTGATTTTGGTATGTTTTAATCTAATTGAAGTTTAAGATTAAATAAGTTAAAAATAGGTATGTTAAGATCACATTACATGAAATTTTCATGCTACACGTCCATTTCATGATCCATGTTATTTAAATGTATCTATGACAATTGATGGGTTAAGTTACAATAAATGTAACGAAAATTGCTTTGATTCTATGTTGGTATAATTGATGGATCAGATTAGATAGAGATACATTTTGATAATGATAACGAAGTTAAACTCATACAGTTATTTTTACTATGCATGATTATAAGATTACACATATAACCCAAATGGAAGATTGTTAAATCTTTAATCTAACATTGAGCTTATATATGAATAATTATGTGTTGTATACTATCATATAATGTTGAGTCCATTTAAAAGCAATTTAGTAATGTTTAATTAATTTACTTTAATGTATTTCATAGACTGTGAACATTTAATGTGTAAAGACCTAAAACTAATATATATTTTAATAATCGATTAAAATACATATAAAATTATTAAATATATATACAATAGTTAGGTCCCCAACTTACATGTATTATTCTAATCTTATTTGATATCTCTTTATTAAAGAGAACAAATATAAAAACAAATAATTCTCTACAAAAAAGTTTAGATCTAGAAGACTAATTAACTTAATTATATGATCAATCAATTGCTATAAATGTTTTTAGGTGATGATTTTTATTAAAAGTTATTTTATTGTAACAAATGTTTGATAAAAATTTCTTAATTTTTTTTAATAAAATAATAACTATATCAATAGAATAAAAATAATAGTTGAAGTTAAAGAAATTAAAACTCTCTTAAGACACGTGCAATGTGGGACTAATACCCACCAACACCCATACACTACTTTTTATTTTATCACATATATTAGAACAGCATTCCTGATAGTATGAACGCCATACTAGTAATAGTTTAAACCTAGTCTTATTGGTGCAGTAATGCCGTCTCTTTTTTTTTAGCTTTAAAAACAGATCAATGGAAGACACAAATGTCAAAAGGTAAATTAGCGAAATGAAAGCCACAGGCCCACAAAGTTCATTATTATTCAGCCAATTCCAGTAAACCGTCAAATAATCTAGATTATAATTTAATTAACTTGTAAATTATTCAGACTAAAATCAAATTATGAAATATGAAATTCCAGAAAATTAGAACAGTTGCTTCTCAGAAACAAAACTTAGAAAAATACAACATAAATTATTTTTTAGGGATAACTATCTACTAATTTTTTAATATGTATTAAATTTGGAACTAACTTCATCTCAAAACACAGGTTATGAGATGAAGTATTACACTTGTTTATATATGTGTTTGATACTTAATGCACAATCAATGTAGGACATTTTAACACTCCCTCACATCGGTAGTTCATCGATGGACGGTAGTGGGCTTACAGCTGCGTGTTACGGGATGAACTTACCTGCTTTGATAACATGTTAAATTTAGGTCCAACTCCATCTCAAAACACATGTTTTGAGATGGATGATTGTCCTTGTTTATATATGTGTTTGATACTTCATGTTCAATCGATGTGAGATATTTTAACAATATGCTTCTAAAGATATTATATTTTCTCATCTTCATAAATAATTAAATTACTTAAATATAATTTTTTTTTTACAATTAAAAAAATATGTAAATTTAGTTCAAATAATACGAACATAAACTCGTATAATATAAACAGGCACAATTTATACAGATTATCACCCATAGACACGTAATTTGTAAGGGATGCCAATAAATTTATAATTTGTAATTTGATAATACGTAATTTATTTAAATATATGGATAATATTATTATTTTTATTTTTATTTTGGAAAATGAAATATTTGACTTGATGGAAACGGAGAAAATGGCTTATAACGTGATATAAAAATATATAGTTAGGGTACGTGGATTTGTCGTTTATGCATTTTAAAAGTTTAATTCACCGTTTATGATATAATGACATATTCATACCATTCAAATAATAAACTTTGCAAGTCACGATTATTATGCTATTTTCAAACGAATTATATTTTTAAGATTTTTTTTATATTTAAAACTAGTTCTTTTTGTTTTTTTTTAATTCATTTAAAAAAACAAATTAATTTGCTAAAAGTTATTTTTTTAATTCTTCCAAAACCATAATAAAGAAATATAAAATTAAATTAAGTTCCAAAAATAATAAAAAATATGTGTAAAAATAAAACTAAAACTCAATTTTATTTTAAACTTGAAAATATAATTAATTATTAAACACATTAATTTTAAAAACTTTGATTTAAAAACTCAAAAATCAATCCCATAAAATTTGGGAGTAATTTCCTTATAGTATCCCAATTCTTACGCTTTTACATTTTTTTTTCTTTTTTACAATTGATGAAAATAACAAAGTATAATTTTTTTTATAAATAAATTCACTCATTAAAATTAATAATATTAAGAATTTAATTACCCAATTAATAACAATATATAAAAATATTATAACATTTAACACTTTTTTGAATTACTTCAGTAATAATATGGTCATATTTATTTTATTTAATGGTTTTTTGTTTATCTTATTGTCACACAAAATATATCCATATCTTTAATCAAATTTATTAACTCTATAAGCTTAGTTTTCAAAGTATCATCATTTTCAATAAATTCATCACGTTTATTTATAAAATTAGATCCGAACAAAAAATTATAAAAAATAACAAAAACATGCAAACAAATAATACTAGGTAAAATTCATTTGAAGAAAACCATAAATTATGGTTAGTTTTATTTAACTAAATAAATAATAAAGAAAAGTTATTAGAGAGCGGACTCTGCTTGGAGAAAGTTCTCCTGCCATAGGCAATATTTAAAGAAGATGAATGTAGAAGAGAAAACTATTAGATTTTTTTTTTTAAGGTTGTTTAGTTTTTAAATGCAGATTATATCTCAAATTCAATATACATTTCATTTTTTTAAATTTTTTTTAGATGGATAAAATGAACAAGTTTTTCTACTAAAGAATTGAAAAAGTGAGAGAAAAAAGATATAATTTAAAATAAATAGATTTTTCTATTATTAAATTATGAGAATTATTACAAAAATACTATTAAATTTTAATTTATTACTTTTATAATTTTAAACTTTATAATTATTATAAAAATACTATCAAATATTTTTTGTTACTTCATGCTATTAAACTTCATAAAATGTTATAAAAATATCATCAAATTTTTTTTATTATATTTGTAAAGTTTAATAATATAAAAGTAACAAAAAAATTTAATGATATTTTTATATTATTTATAAAATTTAATAGTATTAAAATAATAAATTAAAATTAAATAATATTTTTATAACAACCATAAAATTCGATGTTCAAAAAATATGTTTAATCTTTAATCTATAACTTATGAGTGTAATTGGATCCCATTTTCTTATTTTTTTCTAAATACTTATTTTTATTTTTAATAACAATTAAATATATATGTTTTTATTCTTATGGATAGGTATTTTAAATGTTCATAATGGAAATGGTTATTTGTATAACTTAATAGTTTTTTTCTCAAAAACAACTACAACAAGTAATGCATGAAATACTATTAGTTATTATAAATTTATAATATCAAAATTATGTCTTATCGAAATGAATATATATTGATATTATTTTTATATACATATAATTACATAAAAAAAATATAATTTTTAATTAAAAAATACAATTTATTTTTACATTTATATTTTTTATTTTATTTAAAAATGTGTAATAAATAAAAATAAGATGAAAAATAATACCATTATTTTAAATGATATTTTGGATATGGATTGCAGTGGATTAGATCTTATATAATCCGACCTAATATATTCTTCAATCTTATATAATCCGACCTAATATATTCTTCAAAATATCTGGTTTAATCTATCTTGTTTTAATCCATGGATTAAATGAATTTTATTAGGTACTGATCAGTAGATCAATGTATATGCATAATCCAATTCGAATTGTTATTTTTTTTAATTTTTTTTAAAATTAAAACATTATTTAATGTTGTGCATTACATATTTTTCATTCTAAATTTCAAAAATAAAATAAAAAATAAGAAGACAAAATTATATATTTGTAAAAAATGCTTTCTTAATTTTTTTAGAAAAATTTTCTTACTTATTTATAAATATACTTTAAATTTTATTTAATATTTTTTATTAATATTATAATCATATAAATTTTAAAAAAATAAACTTTTATAATGATTATTATTTTTATATTATTAACTTAATCTCATTTACAATTATAAATTGAGCATAATTTATACACATTCAATAAAACCAACAAGATTTTATTTATTTTTACAAATAAAAAAATAAAATTTGAGTTAATTATTCAAAAATTACAAGAGAATTATATCATTTTTAAGAAATATAAGAATAAATAAATAGTTATTAATATGTTAATATTTGAATTTTAGTTTAACAAATTTTAAACAATAATAAATAAATTTATGAAAATTTTAAGAAAAAAAACTATATTTATAAAATTGTTATAAAGATAAATTTTAAAATGATTATTCATATCTATCTGATGCAAACATTAGTTCAAATATATATATATAATTACCTCATGTTAATTAATAGTTTCAAAATTAATAAAAAAAATTCACCTTCCCAATTTAATATCAAGATACACTTAAAACGTCAATTAATCCGTATAATAAATTAATATCTATAACATTATTCTTCTTGAATGGTACAATTGGAGTCAGAGCAATTTTCATAGTAATGAAAAAAACCTAAAAGGCCTAATCCAATTTCACAAGTATGGGTCAATAGAGTAGAGCCAAGCCCAACCCATCTCCTACTGCCTTTTCTGTCTTTCTGGTTCTTAATTTCTTATTTGGTCTTTAGTCTTGACACAATTTTTGTCAAGAGTTATGGGGCACTTGGTTTTGTCGCGATTATTTTAAAAGTGATTTTAGGCATGTTGGTTTCCCAAAATGCTTTTAAGAATAATATTTAGCGTTTTATATTTCAAAAAAAATTATAAAGATAAGCATTTAGGTTTTAATTTTTGCACATCGGAAAAGATATATCTCAGTGCAGGTACAAATGCAGCAATCTTTATATGCAGAAGTGTTTTTTTTTTTAACTATACAAGAGAGATGTTAAATGCTAATTACTTGGCTCAATTCAACTCATTTAAAAGACATTAAATTATGAGCTAAAAAAAATTCAACTCATATAATTTACAAACTTAAATTAACAGTTCATTTTTGAATGACATATATACTAACTCATTTGACAATTAAATTTATTTTAAAATATTCTAATAAAAATATAATTTCAAGACAGATAGAATTAACATTAAATATATTATCATTAACTCAATTTTTAAAATTTAAATTGTATTAATTTACAACAATTTATAGTTAAATCTATATACCATTTAAAAATATCAAATAATCTATTTTATTAGAAATATTATATTTTAAAATTGAGTTTTTTTAAAACATACTAATTTTATTAAATATAGTTGATAATCTATTAAATATTTTTTTAAATATAAATTATACTAATTCATCAAATATTGTAATTTATTTCTTATAATTATAAATTTCTAAAAGCCTATTTTTTTATAAAAATAAATTAGTGATTTCAAATTTTCTATAAAAAGTTTCACATTGTGCTAATATCTAATTTTAAAATTAAAACTAGAAATCGATAATCAAATAACTTTTAATTTTTCAAAATATTTTGAAATTAAAATTTTAAATCAAAAATTATAAAAGCTAAAAATTAAAATAATTATCGAATATAACATAAACAATTTAAATAAACTTAATAAAAATTAAATAAATAAGCTACCGAATTAATTTCAACCCATTTAAAAATCAGATAAAATCGACTTAACTAAAACTCACTTACTAAACTTGGAACAAATTTAGTTATCCAAGCTCATTTAACACCTCTATTTGCAATTACACCGATTATAGTTTCATATGCCAATTTTTTTAAAAAATGAATAAATTTCATCACTTTAAATATGATTATACCACATCACCATATAATTGATATGAGCGGAAGTTTATATGATTTTAGTATACCTTATCGCTACAATCCACTTTAAGATGCACTAACTAGCTATTCTAAACTATAGGAGGAATTCGAACCACATCCGAGATGTAAAATTCCAATAAAAGGAAATATACTCATCACATATGAAATAAGGTTCAATAAAACAAGACTTGTTAAAACTCTGAAACTGCTCAATTTCAAAAGACACAAAAGAACAATCTAATGTATGGTACGGGATGATGATTCATTTCAAAAGGTTACTGAGGATTGGGTGGACGGCTATTGGCAGCAGAGACCCTAGAACCCCATTCAAGCAGTTCTTTACTGGTGTCATCCTTGTGAACAATCACCTCAATAAAGCACAAGCAGTCCTCCTTTGGGCCTGTTGCTGTCCCAATTGCTTCAATCAGATCCTCTTCACATCGAACCTGCAAAAGAGAATTAAGCAAAATGAAATGATAGTTATATTAATCACTAGCAATATATAGCATTGCCCTTTTACAGAGAATCATATAGCAAAACAAACCACGTTGTAGAGCTCTATCAAGTCTCACCTTGGTTGTCCAACACTTGCCCTCCCCGTTATGTATGGCATCAATCAGAGCAGTGTAGTTCCAGTTCTTAATCACATTGTAAGGCCCATCATGGATCTCAACCTCAATGGTGTATCCACCATTGTTTATCAGAAATATTATGTTCCTCTGCCCACTCCTCAGCATTGTAGAAACATCTTGAGCAGTTACCTGTGAACCAAACCATTGAAAACGTTAAGGCGTTAGAAAATTTAAGTGGTTCACAAAAATTATGGGAGTAAGTAGTAATGGTTGAACAATGAACCAAAAAAGTTCACCTGAAAGCTTCCATCACCAATGCAAGCAATGACACGCTTCTCAGGAACAGCTTGTGCATACCCAAGAGTTGCTCCAACTGACCACCCAATTGAACCATACTGCATTTGGAACTCGTACCTGCAAACCCATGTTCAAAGTTTATTCTAAAATCTACAATTTTGATATTAAAAATTCAACACAATGATCATGTTCTTTAGAGTCATTACCCACAACCACGCGGCAATTTCAGTTTCTGGCAGTTGAACCATGAATCCCCAGTTTCGGCAATCACAGCTGTTTCACTTGACAACATGTTCTGTATGTGCTGAAAGAGAACATTAACCCTCAAAGCTTCTTTGGGTTCACACTTCAAAGGCTTTCCATCAGGAACAAAAATCCTGCTGTAGTTTTCATAAGCAGTTGTGTTACGTTTGATTCTCTTTGAAAGTGCTCTGAGAAAATCTTTCATCAGAACACAACCAAATGCAGGACCATTGGAAATTATAACCCGATCTGGCTGCACAATTATGGCCTTTTCTTTCTTCAATAGAAGTGAGTATCCAACAGAGCTATAGTCATTGAAAATGGGTCCAGCAAACAAGTAAGCATCAGCAGACTCAACAATCTCAGCACAGAAGGCAGTACTCACAGCTCCCCAATAAGTCCCAATGAAATGTGGGTGGTGTTCTGGCACCATCCCTTTTGCAGACGGCATCACAGCAACAGCATAACCACAGGCATCAGCAAGTTCCACAAAGGCATCACCTGCATTTGCACGACGAAGTTTAGGCCCTCCAACCATAACTGGCTTCACAGCCTTGTTTAAGAACTCTGAAGCGGCCTCCACTGCAGCCTCCAATCCCATCTTATTACTCAATCTGCAAAAGGCACAAAATCAATTAGTAAATTTTCACGGTTCGTACACACAGAAATACATTTGTCGAAGAACATCAGTAAGCATCGAGATCTTACTTTGGAGAGAGTGAAAATGGAACTGGCTCACGGCTAAATGTAGGATGAGGAACACCAGCCAAGTTACAGCTTATACTAATATAAACAGGCTTGCTTTCCTTCAAAGCAGTTGAAATCGCAGTGTCGATCAATTCATGCGCATCTTCCAGATTATTGACAACAGCCTAGCAATACCAAAATCCGATCACGTTGAAACAAAATTCTTCAAAAATAATAGCAACATATAGTGTTTATATACATCAATTAACGAAAAATTAGTTTACCAATCATAAGTCATCAAATGTAGGGGGGGAAACCCCAAATTGTTGGGAGAAAAAAAAATCAAGAACAAGAACGAACTAACCTGATAGCAAGTGACAGTCTGAAAGCACCTTAGCTCCTGGCTAAAATCAGGCAATCCAATAGTGTGATGAAGAATTCGGCTAGTTCCATAATCATTAGAGTTAGGACCACCAACAATACAAATCAGAGGCAAATTCTCACTATAAGCACCAGCAATAGCGTTAAGAACACTAAGACCACCGACGGTGAAAGTGACAACACAAGCACCGACTCCACGAGAACGAGCATATCCATCAGCAGCATAGCCAGCGTTGAGTTCATTACAGCAACCAATGTTAGTGAGACCAGGCTCGGCGATAAGGTGGTCGAGAAGAGTAAGATTAAAATCGCCAGGAACAGTGAAAACGTCGGTAACACCGATTTGGACGAGTCGGCGGGCAAGGTGACGACCGAGTGTGGAATCAGAGGAGGCGATCACGGTGGAAGGAACAGAATCTTGGATGGTATAAACGTTGCAGTTTGCAGGACAAGCCACATCGTTGTTTGGGGCTTTACACAAGTCAACGGTTCCAATCTTGGTGTCCATGGAATGGGAGGTTGGGAAGCGTAGGATCAAAACTGAAAAAAGTTGAGAATTGGGTTGAGAAATAAGCAGAGAATAGAAAAGATACACCACCGTAGTGAAGAATATTTAGTGTTTGTTATTTATTATTATAGAGTGACTCAAGAGAAATTGGTGAGTAGGTATGGAAAACAGTGGGAATAGAAACAAAGATTTTTATAGGGGAGCTCACAGCGTAGGGTTTGAGGAAATGGAAAAAGGGGAAACTCTCATACAGTATACTCTGAGAGAGTCTACACGATGATCGCATAACTAGGGGCAGGTTTCGCGCTTGAAAGCGGTTCAATGGGCAAAACCCGGAATCTATCTATATTCTTGAAATGAACGCAAGTAATACAGTACAATTTTGGAACATCGTATTCGATTTACAGCTGTTTTTTTTTATTTTATTTTCTCTTACAAAAATAAATTTACTAAAATATTTATGTTTTAAAATTAAATACATTAATTAAATAATTCTCTGAGTGATTTACGTCCTGTCCTATAATCACTACTTTCCTCATCAGAGATTAACAATACTTCCTAATTTAATTATTAAAAAATATCTTATTATCTCTTTTAACAAAGTCTTGGAATTATTATTCTTCCCTTTCTTTTGTATCGAAAAAAAAGAGATCTTATTTTATATAGGAAATTTTTAGTAAATTAATTATTATTTATTTTCATTTTATATTAAATATTATTATAATTATTTTGTGATTTTTCATTCTATATATTTAAGTTTATTGTGATAATTTTCTAACATAATCTTAATTTATAATGATATTGAACATATTTTATTAAACTATTTTCTCAGATCTAAATTTAGGTACAATATTATTAGTTGAAGTTTATTTACGGTCAAAAAGTTAAAAAATTCAGTTATTACCATCTCCATAAAAAAAATATTGAAGAGCCAAAGGTGTTACCCCTCGTCAAACACCGTAATTAGTTAATTCAAAATTAAAAAAAGGAAAACATTAATATAAAAATATTATTGACATTAAGGGAGCGTAAAATATGGAGTTCAGAAAGTATCTTATATGTGATACCTCTTGAAATCACCCTTTTCCTCTGAAATTACTTTTAAAAAAAATATAAACAAATAGATCTTTAATGTTAAAAAAAAACTGAATTTTAAAAGGTAATTCTATTTTGAGTTTTAGGAAAACAATCAATAATAACATTATTAAAATTTATAATTATGAAAACAATATATTTAATGTCTAATTTTTTTATTATTAAAAAAATTAATATATTATTTTAAATTAAATATTATATAATTAAAAGTAATTTAAATTTAATTATGATTATTTTTTATTCATTTAATATTAAATGTTATTTATTTAATATTATTAAATTTTACTTACATGTTTGTTTTTGTTTTTTTTCAACTATTTTATCTAAATAAACTATTTTTAAACTTAAAATATTTTTTAACTGCTTACCCTCGTCAAACACCGTAATTAGTTAATTTAAAATTTAAAAAAGGAAAACATTAATATAAAATATTATTGACATTAAGGGAGCGTAAAATATGGAGTTCAAAAACTTATATATTAAAAAAAAAATATTACTTATAAACTTTGTGATTTCTTAAAAAAAATGTTCCCTAAAAATAGAAAAAAATTAAAACTAAAATTGCAATGTATTTTTTTTATTATTCCCATTTTTACCGATAGCAACAAGTACTACTACCACGACTCATTGTGTTTTAGCTTTCGGTTTATATAATTATATTTTGACTATAAACTTATATATATAAAACAAACGATATCGATCAATCAATCAAATAAAGCATCGTACGGAGAATATAACACTGGTTTTGAATTAGTGAATCCACTGGTTTTAAATTAGTGAATCCACTGGTTTTAAATATAACAGCAAACCGCAACAAGAGTCGCTGGTAATTACAAAGGCAGGCAGGCAGGCTAAAAATATTTGAACAAAATAAAAAATAAAAAATAAAACGAAATAAAAATGGTAAAAGTTTGGAGATCCGATAATTTTTATCAAATAACTTCGTTATTTCAATAATTATTAAATTAGTCATATTAAGTATCTTAATTTTTTAAAATCTAATTTATAAATTTTATAATGTCTAACTTTTATAAATAATAATATTTAAGTATTAAATTTAAAAATTATATGAATAAAGTACGCATTTATACATATGATTTTTTTAATACAAGATTTTTATTAGGGTATGTTAGTTTCGATTGATTGAATCAAACTGAATCGAATTAAATTTAGATTAATTTAAATAATTTAAAAAAAAATTAAACTAAGTTCAAGCCAACATAAATTAAAAATGATATAATTTTGTGATAAATATCTAAAATATTATCAATGATATTATGGTTTGAAATTATCTAAGTCTACAATATTTTATATAATAATGTTAATGTTAATGAGTTTTAATATCATTAAATATATTTTTAATTTATAAAAAATCAATTAATAATTTGTCCTAATTTATTTCAATTTATTTATGTTTGTTTTAGATTCAAATTTATTTTTATTTAGTTGAATTAAGTTTAATTTGAGTTAGAATTATATTAATTTATATTAGATTAATTCGAATTAATTGAAACTTATACAAATTGTTACCCTCTAAAAAGAACTGGTTTCTAATATTCAATATAATAATTATAAAAATAAATAAATTAAATTAAATAATTACTTCTGTTATTTTGCTTCCAAGCGAAAAAAATCCAGTAAAAACAAACAAAAGAAGAAGAAGAGATCTACAATTTCGGCTTTACTAAAGGAAGCTCACCAAGCATGTGGACGTGATCATCTCATGCAAAGGTTACTGTATAATAGGACAAACAAATCAATGTTTGGATCACATACCGTTTTTTCAACTAATAAAATAAGAAATGTGAATGATTATTGCAACAAAAAATTTATGATTAATGAAATTAAACATATATTAATATTAATATTTTATATTTACGTAATTACATAAAAAAATTAATAATAAAATATATATTATTTTAAATTAATTTTTATTTATTTTTACTTTATATTTTTTTATTTTACTTAAAAATATGTATTAATTGTTTAAAAATAAAATTAATATCAATATTTTAAATAATATAATAAGTTAAGAATTAAGTTAATATTTAATTTTTTAAATTAATATTAAAAAATAAAAAAATATGTTTAAATTATGAGAAAACTACTATAGACTCGTACTATACCAAGTATATGATCCATAAGTGTTGGCATATTTTAATTATGTATAATTAAAACGATAATTAACTATAAAAATCTTACAATTTTTTTCTCAAAAATAACCGTAACAAATAAGATTTGATATGAGAATGATTATTGCGATATCGAAATTGTGATTAATCGAAATCAAATATATATTAATATTATTATTTTATATACATATAATTATATAAAAAATATAATTTTAATAATAAAATACACAACACTTTATATAATTAGATTAAATTATATTTATTCTTATTTTTTATTACTTAAAAACATGTACTAAATAGTTTAAAAAAAATAGAAGTTAATGTCAATATTTCAAATATATTTTTAAATAAATGTTAAAAAACAAAAAAAAACGTGGTTAAATCGTGAGAAAACTATTATTGAATATACCCAAAAATAATAAGAAATTATTATAATTATTAACATAACATTCTTATCACACTTCAAAAACATTATAAATGATAGATAGATTAATTAAGAAACATATGAGTGTATTAGAAGATGTGTTATTAAAAGTAGACAAATTCATCTTTCTAACATACTTCATTGTGCTAAACATGGAAAAGGATCGTAACGTTCTTATCATACTTGGTAATCCATTTTTAGCAACTGAAAAAACACTCATTGATTTATAAAAAAGTGAACTTACAATGAAAGTGCAAGATGAACAAGAAATGTTTTAAAGTTTTTAAAGCATCGGAACCCCCTAACATTGATAGTGCTAATGAATGTTTAAGGATAAATGGTACTGAATGTGGGGAAAACTTAAAAGAATCTATTGAGTCGAACACACTTAAGACTGTTACACGTGATGCTATGAACAAGCACATAAACTCACCAGAAAACAAATTTACCTGTTTTAATAACTTTGAAAGTATTGAATCGAAGGTTAATATTGTAGATTATGTGAACTTTTTGGAGGACGTTCCTCTCATGTATGTATCAAAGGCGATTATAGAAATTTTTGAGATAAGATCTAAGCTCAAACCATTAATTGAAGAGACACCAATTTTAGACCCCATACTTTTACCCTTTCATCCCTAGTCAAGTATGAAAGTGAAAGAATCCAATGGAGAGGTGAAAAAATTGTTAGAAATACATAAATTAGATGACTTATGGTGGAGTGCTTATAAGAATGTCAAAAAGTTTAAAAAGAAAATAAAAATTGAAAAGAGAATTAAGCACCATGTTTGCGAGCCATAGCATAAAGTATTATTAAAAAAATCAAGACTCAAATTGTTTCCAGACGAGTACAAAGGGATGTCCTTAGGATTTGATATGATCGTCTAGTCAAGGACGTTAAACGTGACGCTAGTTGGGAAACAACCCAACATTATTTTACTTATATTTTCATTATTTTTGTTTTGTAGGTAAATAAACATGGAGAGCAATGACACAACAAAAATGAGCATTTCAGTGACAAATATGGTGTGTCATGATTAAGAGAGTTTTTTTTTTTTTTTTACCTTTTCATATTTATATGTGCACATTAGGGATATTGATTAATTTAAGTTTGGGGAAAAGAACTTCATTTTTAACATTAATATTTAGTACGTATTTTAAAATTTTAG
This sequence comes from Hippophae tibetana, assembly GCA_037013495.1. Taxonomy (NCBI): domain Eukaryota; kingdom Viridiplantae; phylum Streptophyta; class Magnoliopsida; order Rosales; family Elaeagnaceae; genus Hippophae; species Hippophae tibetana. Next base: position 88,575,261 of record CM072803.1, on the reverse strand, counting down.
GGAATTTTTTTTAATTTTTAGGATAATTTAATCATGATTTTGATGGAAATTGATAAATATATGGAAACTAAATGCATACATGTTTGATGCGAAACATACGAACTCAATGATAAAAATTGGTTTTCATGACTACGATAAGGAATGTAACATATTTGTTAAGATATTTACATTAATCAATTGATATGCTTGCTAATTTTGATTGAATTGATTCAAAATTTTATGCATATGTTCATGATTTGATTTTGGTGTTCTTAATTAGAGAAATTTTGTAGTAATTTGTGAGAGTTGATGAGATCTACCAAGTTTTAGAATTTATTTTATCATCCCTTGAGGTTAAATCCTAAATAATATTTAGCAAGAAAAATTATTTTTGTCTTATTTGTATTGATTGAGTCTTTCAAGCTAACCATATTAATATATTTAGTCATCCATTTGAGCTTAACAAAGAACATTTATTGTGTTATGCTATAACGTAAGGTGAAATGTAATGCATCGTGTAAAAAAAATAAGCAAAGCACACAACACAATTATACCTTTAAAGAAAAAAAATTGAATTGAAAATAAGTTTAGGGGTGTTATGAAGTTACAAAAAAAAGAAAAAAAAATATGTAATAAAAGAATATGAAAAGAATGACAAAAGAGGATACATTGAAATATTAAGTAAAAATTCAATTGCAATTAAAAAGTGCATGATGAATAGAAGAAAAAAAATTAAGGTGTGGAAAAAGTCTAAGTGTCTTCATTTATCGATCCCACCTGAGCCTTGTATTACAATCATGTAAAATCCTTATTGATATTTAGCTAAGTGCATATTTATATTAGTTGTGATAGATGTGAAAAATAGATTTATGAGACTTGTTTTAAGATTGAATTGATTAGCATACTTATATAGGTTGATTTCATGAGTGCATTGGATGATATCATATGCAACACACACACAAATCAATTTATCAAAAACCTTGCATATCCTTTATCATAAGATTGTACGATTTTTGAGATGATAGTTTTTGTGAAATATGTATATACTAATAGAAGTATATTTATGAATATAATACCGATGTTATTTTATTTAGTTATACTTGGTTTTACTTGAGGACAAACATTTTTTTACTTAATATTTACTTTTTTATTAAATAAATAGTATTTTGTGGCTTAAAATATTAAAATATAAACTTTTAAGTTGAAATGGGTGATTTTTTTTTTTTGAAATTGTTATGTATTTTTAACGTAGAGTCAATCAAGAGCTACCACGTGGCCTACCATGTAAGCAGTGGTAACAAATTGTATATCATTGTGTACGAGGTGGATGAACGGCATGTCTCGTGTCAACACGACATTCAATCTGAGCTTGGAGATCGGTCAAATAACACTACCACGTGTAGCCACGGGATTGCTCCCCACGTTTTACTCGTGTGTCACGCCATTTGTTAATGCAAATCATGTTGCACCACGTGTCGCTAACTCAACATGCATTGACTTGGACTGGTCTCCCCTACCACGCGTTGTGTTCTAATTCGCCCAGTGAATTTCGTATGCCACGTTTCACATTGTGATTGGTTGGCGTTGTTGATTTTGCTTGTTTTGATCTCAATTCTTGATCTAAAGTCGATCTCATAGTCCAGATCGCACCTAAGTTATATTTAAGCTCCAAATAACCCCATAAACTCAAAGGGGACGTTATTAGCATAATTTTTGTCAATTTTTGAAGCCAAAATGAGAGAAAAATACAGAAAAAATTTAAAATGAGATACAATTTTAGTGGAGATTCAAGAGAAGATTAGCATTACAATTTTAGAGATTGATTGTATTTATTTTTTTACTATTTAATTTTTAATTTTTATGTTTTTCTTTATAAAAATATGATATTTATGAATACATTTATGTGTAGTTAATTTATTAATATAAGGATCTTATAAATTCAATTTTCACCATGATCTAATATTTTACTTTAATTATATTATTTAATCTGTTTTTTATGTTATTAATTGTTTGACCAATAATTTATCTATAGAGATAATTAAATAAATTTGAGAGAATTACTTAATTGTTTGTCTTGATTAAATAACATGCATAATTTATAAAAATAAATTTATGATTCTTATGTATGTGATACATAATTGATAAACTTAATAAATAGTATGCAATTTGATTAGCACAAAAGTATGATTAAATTAATTACTATATAGTGTGTAGTTTACTTGAGAGTAATATATGTTAGGTTAAATTGAATTGATCATGTAACTAATTTATAATTATGTTTAATAGATTTTAACGATTCACATGTTTAGAAAATTATGAGATTAAATATTCTTAGATATTTTGTCATATATCTTCTTAGTTACAAAATCTGATTTAATTAATTATTAATACTTACTTTTAGTTATTTTAATTTTAAAAATCTATTTATAATAAATAATTTTCGTGAAAACAATATTTTTTATAATTAAATTACTTATTATGATATATATACTTACGCATTCGTTGCATATATAATTTATGTGTAGATTATTATTGCACCCATTCATACCTAGATGCTAACGATTAGAAAAGAATGTAATATGTAATAATTAGTAACACATATTCTTCTTATTTTATTAAAAAATATAATTTTAGATATAAAATTTTATAATTTTTGTGAAAATCGGATTATAATTTTAAGACAAATTCTTTCTTTCTTTAATTCATTTTTATAAGTGAATTATTTTAAGTTTAAATTTTATATTTAAATTATTAATTATTTAAATAAAAGAAAAGTTTGATACAATTTTGGTAAAATAAAAATCATTATTAATTTTTTAACTCTAATAAATTTATACTTTTAATGTAAACTTATTTTATTAATTGTAACTCGTTAAAATTTGTGGTCCAGATCACACAACCTCGTCACTTCACTTCATGACCAAAATTCGAAATCATTTAAACTCTACTGTCGACACGAATCCTTCCTCGGTATCTTTTAAAATAATAATAATATAACTTACCAAAGTCCTCTGTACCTTAGAGAAAGATCTAAGTGGAAAACAATAAAAATATTCGCGAGCCTTTTTTCTCTTTTATTTAATCATATTATTATAAAAAAATAAAATCATAAAAATAAATAAATATTTTTTATGTTTATACTTTTTCAATTCTTTTAATTACATTTTAATTAAATTAAAAGTATCTAATGTATCTAAAAAACTTAAAAATAAATTAATCTAAAAATAAATAAATAAATTATTTTATTTGTATACTATTATTTTTTAATAAAATAAGATTAAATGATTAATATATATATATAACTTTTATCATTATTTGAAATATATATAAACCTTAACAGTATTTGACTCTTAAATTAAATCTCAAGTACTATTTAATTTCATAGTATAGAAATTTTTAACTTTGTACGTGCAAAAAGTGCAATACTAACAACATTTTATTTTTCTATTCAATTTTTTCATCATCAAATTTTACATTAAATAAAACGAAATATCATCATTTATAGTTTTTTATATGATGAAACAAATATTTTTTTTCTGGTGAGAAAACAATTAACACAAGACCGTTATGGCCCTCTATTCTAAACAATAATAACAATAAACAAATCACTAAGTTGGAACGCAAAATCAAGTGTTAGGTTTTGTTTTATAACCGTTTTAAAATCTAGGGATATTGCATCCATTAATTATTATTATTAAAATAAAAAATAAACTAAAGATTATTTATATTTTATTAAAAATTGAAATTACTCTAATTTATTAACTTGAAACAAAGTTTGTTGTAGAAATACTAAATAGCACTAGACCATTATGACCATCCATTCTAAAAAATAATAACAAACAAATCAGCAAGTTTGAAGTTAAAATCAAGTTTTTGGTTTAGGTATTCTTTCCAAGGCTGCCAGCCAGGAGATATCCATTCCATTTGTGATTCTGAAACCCGAAAATAAAAACTATTTAAGAAAAAAACTCGGGATCTCAAATGAAACATTTAGAAGCTACAATGGCAATTAAGCAGCGCAAATTGGCAAGAACCATCTGGGATCAAGTGTCTCAACACTATATTCAATGACTTATCCCACAACATACATTGGTAGGCAGCAAAGTACCAAAATTGAGACAGGTTAAAAATATAAAATGATAAAAGAAAATTGTTCATTCTTGAGATGCAGAACCATTTGTTGCTGCATCCATTGGCTCAGCTTCCCCGGACTCCTCAGCCATTTCTCCCTTCTTACCTGGCAATGATGGGCAAGCAACAATGTTGATTTTCAAACAATTCGCCAAAAAGCCAGACATAGTATATAACTCTATTCAATCAGTACAGAAAACAGTTTATTTCATTTTAAACTTGCCTTTCTTCTTCTTCCCACCACCTTTCTTCTTCTTTATAGCCATGGATAACCAAGCCTTGATCTCAGGATCCTCTACTGTCTTGGTGGGCTGCAAATCCTGCAATGGATGAGATGTAATCCTGTCCGATCCATTCGGCATAAGCAAAACTGTGAATTTGATATGAGCAACAAGATCACCTGCAAATAAACAAAATGGTGGAATAAAAACAGCAGAAGATTATAGTCAAAAACAAGTTTTTATTATGATGCAAAGCCCAAAAAAAAAGTATGCATACCAGGCTTCTCATGAAGAACAGGATATGGTTGTAAAAGATCATGATTAACACATTCCACTAGTCCCAAACGGGCTCTTTTCTCTTCCAAAGCCCTATACAGAAGGTTCTATCAATATAAGGAAAACTGCTCAAAGACCCAAATGAAATTTATATGTTTGCAAAAGTTAAGGCTAATAATTAAACAGACCTAGCAGTGAAGGGCATAATAGGGAACTTCTGGTTTATTTCACTGAATATAAACCTAGAAGCTTTCATTTTGAGGTGATAGTTCTTGTCAACAGCTCTCTTGTATATTGTTGTCTGCTTCTCGTCCAACAGCTTAGGCTGCAAGTTTAATATAATATATTGTACACTCAGTACAATAAATGCGGCAGAAGGATTAGGGTTGTATCTGGGTTGATCAAAACAACTCAGTTACCTTGCCTTCTCCAGTGCTTGTGACTATATCAATAGCATAGACTTCATTCTCTTCAAATTCCGCATCATCAACTCTCGTTTCTGGGTTGGAAACACTCAATACAACCTTGTTTCCATCTATCACAAACTGCTTCAACTGGTGACTAAGAACCCCTTCAACAATTTTACAATCATAAGCGGCAGCAACCTTCTGAATTGCATTGGTTACGTCTTTGTTCTGGAAACAAAAGTTCAAAATAAATAGAAAAAGCATTAAGACCACCACACTTGCATTGGTAAATTTCAATAACTAAATCAATATGTTGGCTATAACAAATCATCAGCATACAGTTAACGAATATGTCAATAGAAACAATATATCATAGCCATCTTCAATGTTGGCAACAGGGAAAGCAGGTAACCAAGAAAGAGCACTGATCACCTCGGCAAAGTTGCCACAGTTAACAGCCAGCTATCATAGCAGTCATTTAAAATTTTAATCTAGCAACACTGACAATTAAAAATAATAATTAAAAAAAGGAAAGGCTCGGTAATGGCAAAATCTAAAAGATCCAATATACAAACTACACAAGGGGGAAAAAACCAATAGTCAAGGGAAAGAAGATAGTTGAATCAAAACATTAATAACAAGAAAATAAAGGTAATGCCAACAAAATAAGACACCAACAAGATATTAAAAAAATAACAATCAATCAGAGCCACAGAAAACCCCCAACTTTCCACTCACTCACATGGTTATAATAACTATCACAATTTCATAACTTGGATCTTGATTGATTCATGCGTTTTTTGCATGGTCATTGAATTAACCTCATACACTAAGAATCCATTTCTTTATTAATAGACTAGAAAATGGAAGGAAACAAAAGAGAGAAATCAATTATTTATTCAGTTACATGAAGAAAAAAATACCATAAATTCTGATAACCTTTTTAAGCTTAAAGTTTAACCATGATCATATATCAGTGTAACTATGACAAAATTAGCTTCATGGGACATAATCCATAGCTAATAATAGTTTTCATCATTTAAAGATCATTTCAACAGCCAGCCAAAAGAGCTATGGAGAACAAAATCAGCCTTCTAGAATGGAATGAGAATCAATTGTCTCACGGTACAAGGAAGAAAACCACAAATCTCATACCAAACTATTTGAAAGATGACCAGGAATAGATGTTAGCCCACATAAGGCAACAGGTTTCAGTCATAATGAATAACGTTCCTGAAGCACTCTATGTTTGGCAAAGCTCAATGTTGGCAACAGGGAAAAAGAGGAAATCAAAGAACAATCAATCACCTCGGCAAAGTTGCCTTTTACAATAGGAGAATTTAATATTCTCATGATAAAGAAAAACACTAATCTCATACCCAACTAAAGGAAGAAAAAAATCAAATAAGTCTATTAGAAAATCATTCAGGGATAGAGATTATCTCAGCCAACATAAGGCAACAGATTTCAATCATACCTGATACACCATATCTAGGGCAAAGAACAATTTTGGCAACAGGGAAAAAGAGAAAACCGACAAACAATCAATCACCTTGGCAAAATTGTATTGCAAATGCATGAGTTGTTAAAAAAATGTGAAAACATTGGAAAAAGTTAGGTGGACGTGTAATCATCAGTCTTGAGTGAAAACTAAAGGCAAACAGTAAAATATTAACTTACAAAATAAATAAGCCGAAAAATGCTATCACACTATAACACTCGAGTCAATTCAATCCCCTAACAGAGTAACTATGACAAAAGCTACATTTGGATGCAAATCCATTCACTTAATAAACCGTTCATCATTGAGGAATTCTTCAAAACTAGGAATAATAAGACCCCTTCACATTAAATAGAATGTGAAAAGGGAATGGGGACCTGTAACAAACCCTTTCAACTCACAATTTTGAGAACAATAAAAAGAATGTGGTAACAACACCATGACAGGCACCATTAAACAATACAAGTGTGGGCCGTATAAATGAACTTCAGTTACAGTAGCTCAATATAGACGTTAAACGTAACATCAAAAATGTAAAATTGTGACCTTTAAAATTGTCATTATAAAGGATGGAGAAAGTAACAAGAAGCTGAAAATAGTTACGTTTTTTCCAGGCCTAACAAGTCTCAACGCAACTTCAGCAGCAGTATTGGCTGCTGCAATAACATCAGCTGCTCGTCCTGTCAGTGTTCCTTCTTGAAGTACATGAGTATGAGCAACTACAGCAATGAATCCATCAATATGACAACCCATGTCACTGCAACCATAAAGAAAGGTCAGTATTAAATCATCCAAATTCTAAGAAGTAGTTTACCCATTCATCCACGGTCTAAAGAACATATAGTTACTTATTCCAAGCTTAAGTTTTATTTTCCCAACTCAAATGCACACATACTTTAAAAACAACAATGAAACTAGTAAAGGTTAAAAAAAAGGGAGAGAAGGCTTACATCTTCAACATATCACCTTCCTCTAACAATGTTTCATCACTTGCAAGTGGAGAATAATGGCAGACAGTGTTGTTCACAGAAATGCAAGTTGGGAAAGCAACCCCTCTTTCTATTTTCCTCTTTACATTCTTGTACATGTTGCCAGTTTGCCTGGATAAATGAAACAAATGAATATTTCAATCTCATATCCTAGTATGGGAATTAAGACAACTAACAAGATAAATCCAAAATGATATAAAGTAATCGGTTGGAACGAGTTTACTCTCTAATGTAGGAGTCGCCCTTCTCGCAAATATCAACAATCTTTGCTTTTGATTTACATTCTGATATCACTAAATGCAAAGCCTCTGCAAAAAAATTTACAAATCTCTATTTAAACAAATACCCAAAAATAGAAAATATTTTACACAAAAACAACTGAAGTTGAAAAAAAAATCATTGAATAAATAATAATGAACGCATATACCAGTAAAAATAACATAATTATAATTTCATTTGTAAGGTGGACAAACGAAAGACGGAGAAAGATAATTACTGTTAACGATCTCTGCAGCGCTCTTGTATTTGGTGACGACTTCTGGAGAACTAAGATCCAACTCCTTCTCTTCCCTCTCTTCGTCCGACATCGTTACGAAACTACGATGTTACTCCGACTCTGAAAACCAATAAAGCAAAAAAATCTCATCAATATAAAACGGACACAAAATCATAATCAGAAATAAATCATTTCTATGTTTAACAAGCCCGGAAGCCTGATTCCAAGGATTGTTAGATTGGCGTTGATCCAAATCAAAATCAGAATTACAAAAATTAGAGAACTCACATAAGAATTTACTCGATCGGCAAAGGAAACCAGTTTAGATAGACAGCTAGGGTTTTAGAGGGGTATAATATTTAGGTAATAAGCCGAACCAAATGAAAGGTGGCTCACTGGAGATAGGGTTTCGACACATGGTTGCGTTTCCTTTAAATAGAAATTTCTCGTTGAAGCACCTTCCTAGGGTTTTCTATTTTTCTAAGGATTAAATATACTTTTAGTCTGTATTCTTTTTATTATTAAATACTTTTATATTTATTTGGTTCAGTGGATTATAATTAAAAAAAAATTGATTTTTATAAATAAAAAAATGAAATAATTCTGTTTCTAATTTTTAAATGAAATAATATAATATTATTTTTAAAAAATAATTTAATTTATATACTTTTAAATAAAATAATTTAAATCATATTTTTTAAAATTTGTAATAATAAAAATAATATAATTATATATAATTGGTATTTTTATTATTTTTAAAATTAATAATTAATGTACTGAAAAAAATTAATAATTACTATCCGCATATGGCTTAATCCACTCTTATTATAGCGGTTTTCATGCCCTACTAATCAAGTCTTTTTAGTTCAATCTACTTTTTTGCGTGCTTTCGTATTTTAAATTTCTCTAGTTTAATAAGTAAACGTGAGTCAAAATTATTTATTTTTCATAAATTTAAACCAATTTAAATTTAAAAAATTATAATCTGAATTTTATCGGATGGTAAATAAATATGAATATATTATAATTTTTTAAATTAAATAAATTTATATTTAATAAAAAAATTATTATTTATAATTACAACTAAAAAATAAAAAAATATGTATAATTTTTAAATTATTATAAATATTTATATTTAATTTTAATTTAAAATAATAATCTAATATAATTATGATATGCATGATATTTAAATATAACATATTATAAAATAAAAAATATATTTACTTATAATTTAACAATCTTCGATTCGGATCAGATATATTAGATTATAAAATTTATAAATTCAAATCTAATTTAAATTTGAATGAATTGTATAATCTTTAATCTTAATTCAATTTTATTATAAAATTTATCAATCAACTATAATACGATTATAATAGATCAAATAGAATTTAACAAATTGATTGAATTATTTACTCAAATTTAACAATAAAGTTGAAAAAATTTTAAAAAAATTTATATGAGTATCACTAAAGGTAGAATGGAACAATAAAATAAAAAATAAATAATGAAAAAATGTCATTCCTATTTTATAATATTAATTGTGATAAAAATAAATATTTTATTCTCTCTTACTTAAAATTTTATATTATATCTTAATAAATATATAAAAATTAATTATTTTTAATTTTTTATAAATTTAAAATCAAAATAATCATATATAATGTATTATCTATTTTATATTTAATCTTTAAATAATATTTTTATTCTATAAAATATCAATAATTTTTCTTTTATAAAAATTATTGAAACTATTTATTTAATTTTAAAAATTTAAAATCTTATAATTTTTTTTTATTATTTTAAGTTAATTTTCACCAATAATATATTAATATTATTTAATGTAAAAATATTATGTATTTATTGTTAAATATATTTTATTTTTCTACATTCACATGAATATTTTTTGTATTCTTCATGTACTTAAAATTTTATTTTTTGTTACAGAAGATTTATTATTGACTTATTTTAATATTATTTTTTCTTTTATAATAAAACTAATTTAAAATATTACATGTATTTTTGTTTTTAATATTTATTGAAGATTCGTGTATAAAATTTTTAAGCAAAGATAAAAGATAAATTTTATATTATAAATAGAAAATAAGGACCCTCGTCTCACTCCGTTTAAAATCCTGATTGGCCATGTACTGTTCACATATATGCACCCTGATTTCCTGATTGGATAAGTTCTCTTTCTTCTTTGCATTGGAGAACTTATCCAAAGGATTGTATGTCTATCTCTTGTCCTTCAGCATGTTTCCTTCTTATAATTAATTGATCTTTTGATCTTGGCCCATAATGATTTTTAGATTAAGTTACTGAATTATTAGACGTACTAATAAACGAGTTGAGTTGCATTACAGCACCAGAGATGGCTACAATGGATGGTCAGTTCTAGCGATCTTCTGGTGGAGCTTTTTTTAATATTTCTTAAGTTTATCATTAGCTTCTTTCCCGAAACAATCCAGTATCTCTTTGATGTTTTAGTGCTGACTTTCTCGTTTTGTTTTAACAATGCTTATATTGCTAACGTGCTAGATTTTGTTTTGCAGCTTCGAGAACTGAAGGGGATGACAACCATCAAGTTCCGTCCACATTCTGGAGAGGTATTAAGCTGAAATTTAATATCAAAAAGAAAACAAAGTTGTCATATTGCAGTTGTCCTTAACCCAATATTTATTCAGGCTGGTGACATAGACCACCTTGCTGCAACCTTTCTTACAGCTCACTATATAGCACGTGGAATCAATTTGAGGAAATCACCTGTTCTTCAATATTTGTATTATCTAGTACAAGGTTAGTTTAATGTTCCTTATTTTGCACTTCTCTTTAGATTACTTTCAACTTCTCACTAGCTGCTATATTTTATCGGTGCTTTAGATTGGTCTGGCCATGTCACCGTTGAGCAACAACTCTCTATTCTTGGACTACCATCGGAATCATTTCCCTGTGTTTTTCTTACGAGGCTTGAATGTCTCACTTTCAACCGACGATCCTCTTCAAATCCACTTGACAAAAGAACCTTTGGTTGCTTCAGTGAGCTATCTCTTCTCTTCTCTTGTACATGTTAATAGAAGCTACAAGACTTAAATCATAATGGCAATTAATAAAGTAAGAGCCTACAGGTGTGGAAGTTGAGTTCAGGTGATTTGTGTGAGATTGCTCGCAATTCAGTCTACCAGTCAGGATTCTCACATGCTCTCAAGGTAAGTACACGAATACATGCTAATTTCTTAATAGAAGCTACAAGACTTAAATCATAATGGCAATTAATAAAGTTCTTGCCTACAGGTGTGGAAGTTGAGTTCAGGTGATTTGTGTGAGATTGCTCGCAATTCAGTCTACCAGTCAGGATTCTCACATGCTCTCAAGGTAAGTACACGAATACATGCTAATTTCTTAAGATAAAGCTATAATCTGATATTTTGAAGACAAAGAGCGATCAAATTTAATTTTTAATTAACATGGTTCACCTAAGTGTGTTAAAAGTATCAATGTCTCACACAATATAATAATAATACATGTATAAAAAAATCAGTTAAAATTATCCAATAAATTTTCATGTCTTAAGTCTTGCTATTGCTCACTATATTATGAATAATATACACGATTTTATTTTTCATATCTCTTAACACATTAACACTATAACATGGTATTATTAATAGGACAATTTTCACTCTTATCTCATAGTATATTTTTTCCTTAATTAAGAAAAAAAATTAATAAAAGGTAATTTTATGACCGTTTCATAAAAAAAAGAGAGTAAAATACAATTACACAGTTTGACCTTGATTTCCATGACACCATGTCATGAGTAATGACTCATTTATTAAACAAATTTTTTTTCCAAGAATTTATTAAAAAAATTACGTATGTTAAATTCTTAAGGTACTCGGTCTGCTAAATTGACAATACTAGTTGTCAATGTCGTTTAATTACCGATACAAGTTTTAACAACTTAAAAAAAAAAAAAAAAGTGCGTAGAATCCAAATATATAGATTTTCTTTACGTGCCAAAAACATCCCTCAGCTCAAGTACTAGTTTGGAGAAATTGTACAATACCTCGACAGCATAAAAGACAAATTAGCTTCCTACAAATCAGCGGAATACTAAGTAACACTAGCCCGATACAAGTGGGCTGCTAACAACTTGTTTCCAAAGCATTACAGATTCCTGTGACCGCAGAATTGATTGAACTTTGTACATTTTATTTATGCAATAATAACATTTTATCACTTTAATCATTTTATTATTTTATTATTTTTTACAATATTTTAATTATTTTATTTTAAAAAATAACAATGAAAATAAATGTTAAATTTTTTATTTTATTTTATTTTTATTTATTTATCATATTTTTTAATTATTATTGAAACATATGTTATCTTTGAAAATAGATAATAATGAATAAAATATTGATAAAAAAATAAATTTTAATTATTTATTTTTATTTAAATTACTTTAAAAATAACAAAAAAAATAGACTTCTTTGCACAACTAACATACACATTTATTTCTTACATTATTAACCATAAAAACAGCTCACGGCCAAGCAAATGGATAATTTCAAACATAAATCTTCTTAGTTAACGAAGACATCATGTTCAACCACTTGTTGACGACCTAACAAAATGAATAATTAATTTTTTTGGCATACATAAGTTTGTTTTACAAGAAAAATAAAACACATGCATAAAATAAGGATTAAGTGTATCAAAAATAACTACAATTAATTCAAACTGTGAATTTAGAGGCATTTTCACCATTAATTAGTGAAATATTATAGATGCAGTTGTTTCTCTTAAAGAACTTAAAGAATTTCAGATCCAACTAGTAAAAACTAACACAACAATGGACCAAAATTCTCTATGACCCAGTTGTTTTCTACCAAAGGAATCCTTCATCAAACCAGTTGTGTCTCTACCCCTCAACAAAATGGTGTTGTTGAACGCAAACACTGTCATTTTCTCAATGTCGCTCGTTCATTGCTCTTCCAAGCCAATCTTCCTAAACAATTCTGGGGGAAATGTCATTCTTACAGCCACATACCTCATAAATCGTACTCCAACACCTGTTCTCAAGGGTAAAACACCATTTGAAGTCCTTTTCACAAAACTCCTAGGTATGAACATCTTCGTGTTTTTGGTTCCCTTTGTTTTATGTCTGCACATCATGATCGACTCACCAAGTTTGATGCTAGATCGCATAGATGCATATTCATTGGGTATTCATATGGGATAAAAGGTTATCGTGTCTACAATCTGGAAACAAGCAATACTTTAGTGTCTCGTGATGTTATCTTTCATGAACATGTATTTCCTTATTTCACTTCCGCTGTCAACACTCCAACTCTATTCCCTCCATTAGAAGATACTATTTATGATGACATACCTAACATTCATCAATCAACCAATCCAAATACATCACTTGATCATACATCATATGTCATTCCAACAATCAACTCAGATACTCTTCATCTTCAAAATTCATTTCCAGAAACATCATCATCAACTTCTCCACTACACATGACTCCTTCAACACCAGTTACACATAGGCTTCATCGATCCACCAATGTTCCTAGCTACCTTCAAAAATATCATGTAGAAGCTTCCTTGCCTTCTCGGTCCTTCCCTTCGTCTCACTCAGCATCGTCCAAAGACAAAAGTACTTCTCATTCTTTATCTCATGTACTTACCTATGACCAATTATCATCTGCACATCGTGCCTTTGCTACATATAAGCTTTCAATGATCCAAAATGACGGCTTGCCATGAAACAAGAACTGAATGCTCTTGAAACTAATGGCACTTGGACACTTCAATAGCTTCCTCCAAACAAGAAATCAGTTGGTTGTAAATGGGTCTACAAACTCAAGTATAATCTTGATGGCTCTGTGGAACGATACAAGGCTCGATTAGTGGCCAAAGGATATAGTTAGATTGAAGGTTTTGACTACCAAGAAACTTTTGCACCAGTAGCCAAACTTGTCACTGTTTAGCTTCTCCTTGACGTTGTTGCTATTCAAAATTGGCATCTTCGATAACTCGATGTCAAAAATGCTTTTCTCTATGGTGATCTTCATGAAGATGTCTACATGTCCCTTCTACCTAGATTCAGATGAAAGGGAGAAACACGAGTATGTAAGCTACAAAAATCTTTGTATGGACTCAAACAAGGCTCACGACAATGGTTCATCAAGCTATCAATAACACTTAAGCTAGTTGGTTTTAACCAATTCAAGTATGATCACTCACTGTTCGTCCGAATCCGTGGTAATTCCTTCTTTGCTCTTCTTATCTATGTAGATGATATAATCATAACAGGAAACAATGTACAAGATATTGAAGAAACTAAGAATCATCTCATGATACAATTCAAGCTTAAAGATCTTGGTGAATTAAAGTATTTTTTGGGCATAGAAGTTTCACGTTCCAAGAAGGGAATTGTTCTGTCACAACGCAAGTACGCACTTGAAATATTGGAGGACATGGTTTATCTTGGTGCCAAATCTGCCAATTCACCTATGGAACAAAAATTATCTCTCAGCAAAGTTGAAAGGGAATTCATCAATAATCTCACATCCTATCGTAGACTTGTTGGGAGATTAATATACTTGACCATTATAAGGCCCGACTTAGTGTATGTCGTGCACATTCTCAATTAATATATGGATAAACCACATTAACCACATTTGGAAGCAGCTCAACGAGTGCTACGATATGTCAAAAACACACCAGGGCAAGGTCTCTTTTTCTCAGCAACTCGTTCATTACAACTAAATGTTTTCTGTGATGTAAATTGGGAAAAATGCATAGATACACGACGATTAACCATATGATATTGTATATTTCTTGGAAGACTAAGAAATAAAATATGGTCTCACGATCAAGTGTAGAAGCAGAATACTGCTCTATGGCAACAACATGTTGCGAAGTAACCTGATTACGATACATTTTGGATGATTTGGGTATCAAACACTCCCAACCAACCAAGTTATATTACGACAATCAAGCAACCCTTCATATTGCATCAAATCCAGTGTTTCATGAGTGAACCAAACATATAGAGATCGATTGCCATCTAGTAAGAGAAAAGATTCAAGCTAGAATGATCAAAACTTATCATATCTCTACATTAGAGCAACCAGTATATATATTTACCAAATCCCTGAGTTTTCTACAGTTCTCAAGCTTACTTAAGAAGTTACGAATAATTAACATATATTCTAACTTGAAGGAGAATGTTAAAGAACTTAAAGAACTTGAGATCCAGCTGGTGACAACCAACACACCAGCTGGAAGCAGCCACCAACAGCTTGGTGAGGAAGGATAGGCTATCCAAGAACATGTCTCTCTATAATTGTGTTTATTTTTAATTGTTATAATTTTGTTTTTTCTTTTGTATAAATAGGTTATAAACATCCGTTTATTCATCATCAATACAATCATTTCTTACAGTTTCATAAAACAAAGCATGAGAAGAAAAGTAATAGGGATAGATTGCAATCATTATAAGCCTAAAAAGAGTCATCATAAGCAAGTGCAACAATTAGAGAAAACATAAGATCCAAGACTTCATGATTTTTGAGAAAACATTGAATATTGTCAACATTCACTCTTTAATTATTTCATTAATATATATATATATATGACTTTAAATGTTGCAATAGAAAATGAATTAGTGTAATGCAAGTTGAACAAACTTGAACAAATTTAGTTTGTGCTTACATTAAAAATGATTTAAAATAAAAGTGTTTAAATAAAGCATCCTATTATTCACAAAATTTGCTTCAGAAGCCCCAAAGAGTGATTGGAAAAGAAAATTCGGAAATGACATTGTTTAAAAAATTAGTTACATGGGTCCTATGTTTGGTTCAAAGCTTTTCAGGGCTCAAAATTAGAAGAAAACGAATACCAAGTCTCCATAACAATGAGCTTTGAATGTGGTTTTCTATAATTGACAATCAACAAACCTATTTCGAAAAAGCATTACTGATGGCATAAAACATGAAACATCATTAATCATAAGGTCCACTTATAATAAAGTCGGATCAATCCAAGTTTTGATTCATATTGTGTTGGGTCAATCTAGATTTAGGATATATTGTGACGAGACAATCTAAGCTAGAGACATATCGTGTCGGGTCAAATCTTCTTAGGTTATTGTTTTGTTTATAACACAACTACATAGGATGTAAGTCTCTATAAACACCGAGCTTTGAATATGGTTTTCTAATTCATAATCAACAAACCCATATAAAAAAACATTACCCAAATGGCTTAAAATATGAAGCTTATTGTAAGGTCCACTTATGGTTTGCTTATGATTGTGTGTCATCAATCCAAATTCGCTTTCATATTAAGTTAATCCAAGTTCATATTATATCGTGTCGAGTCAATTAAAATTTGTAACATATCATGATGAGTCATATCTTCTCAAGTTATCATGTTGTTTCTGACACAACTACACATGATCTAAGTTTATAACCCTGATTTTTGAATGAGGTTTTCTAAATGAAAATAAGCAAGTTATTTTGAAAAAGCATTACTCAAATGGTCTAAAACATTAAGCTTAATCAATCATAAGGTCCACATATGATCGTGTCAGGAAAATTCAGGTTTAACTCATATCGTATGAGGTCAATCCAAGTTCAACTCATATCGTGTAGGGCCAATCCGAGTGTAGGACATATTATAACAGGTCAATTCGAGTGTAGGACATATTGTGATGGGTCAATCCGAGTGTATGACATATCATGATGGGTCAATCTGATTATGGGACATATTGTGATGGGTCAATTCGAGTGCAAGACATATCGTGACAGGTCAATTCGAGTGCGAGATATATCGTGACAAATCAATCCAAGTACGAGACATATTATGATAGGTCAATCTGAGTGCAAGACATGTCATGTCTGATTAATCCAAATTTGGAACATATTGTGTTAGGTCAATACAAGTTCAAGACATATCGTGTCAGATCAATACGATTTCAAGAATATTGTGTCGAGTCAATCCGAGTTTGACTTTATATTGTGTTATGGCATATCGTGATGGATCGTATCTTCTTGAGTTATCATGTTGTTTCTAACACAACTACACAATATCTAAATTTCCAACCTTATCTTTGAATAAGGTTTTATAATTGACGATTAACAATCCCATTTCGAAAAAACATTACCTAAATGGCTTAAAACATGATCTAATCAACCATAAGGTTCACTTATGATCGTCAGTTCAATCCAAGTTCGACTTATATCAAATAAGATAAGATCGGACATAATTTTAATTTTTATTTGTTTAAAATATTAAAATGAAAAAAATTAATTAATATTTATTTGTTTAAAATTATTAAATGAAAAAATTAACTAAAGCTTAAAATTATTTGGTATAAGAAATATAAGAAAGAAAATAAAGGATTAGAAAGAAAAATTAATTTAGTTAATCATTTAAAAATATCTTTAATATTAAGTATAAAATTCAAAAATATCCTTAATATTAATTATCAATACGGATAACATTAAAAATATTTTTATAAAATTAGTAATATATATGAAAATATATAACATCAATCATAATTTCCGTTTCTCCTTGCATTCGGTTGTCTCTCGGAAGTCATCGTTGTGCTAGTACAGTCGGTGTCACGTGGATAGACGACAATATCTAATTACTCTATTCAAGTTCAGAAATAATGGGTCCAATTTATCATATAATAAAGGGTAATTGCGTCATTAGAAACAGAAACATACAGTACCCGGGTACCGCTCATGACGATCCGCATAAAAAAGTGATAAATCCTTTTGAAATAATAATTTTTTCAATCTTCAACCAATCAGGCAACGAAGCGATCAAATTCTTCATCCTCTTTCCAAATTTTTCCGTTTAATTTAAATTAATATTTCGTATTTTGTTGTTTATGGTTTGTGGGTTTGTTCGGTGCTTTTGCTGAAATGGAAATCGAATCATCTTCAAGTGGTAGATTCAAGCAGTATGAGCAGTTGGAATTGCAGGAGTTCCCTGATAAGTTCGTGATCAAGTCCTTGGAATTTCCAACTCGAGGCTTCTCGATTGGTCGCCGTGATGGCAATGTGGAGATCATTGATGGTAATATTATATATACACACTTATGGTTGTTTATCAATTAATGTTTTCCCAAATTAAGAGAGATCCCTAAAAAAGTTAGTAATTTCCCGGGCGATGGAACGTAGAAATTGAAATTGTTGAAGTTTTATTCCTTTTGATCCTTATCTGGGAGTAAACTATCTATATAATTCAATGCCGTTTTTTTAGTTATGACAGGGGAAATTTGTGATGCTAAGCCATCCAAGGTTTCCATCATATATGGGGTGGTTGGAGCAATAAGATTGCTTGCGGGTATTTTCTTAACACTTAGATGATCTTACTACATTTCCGAGTTATTCATTTGTTAAATTCCATTCCCTTTAGTACAAGTTACTGCTTAATCATTAAGTACTGAAAAAAGAAAAATAATATTTCATAGTGAAAATACGACCTTACTTGCTGTTATGGATATGCAAAGCATAATCTGCTATAGAACATTACCCTTTAAATTGTAAACAGTCCAGTGGCTGCATATACCATAATACTACTGACAGATGATTAATTAAAAATATAATTAGAAATCAAATTTAACTGTTTATTGTTTATTTTTTTTAATTATCTGTTTATTTGGGTTCAGGAACTTATGTAATTGTCATTACTTCTCGGAAGGAGGTTGGCTACTTTCTTGGTTTCGTGGTGCATCGAGTATCATCCATGAGGGTTTTGTCTTGTAATGAAGCTTTGAAGTTATCAACTTCTCAAGAAGTAAGATTTTGCTTATGTCATCTTATAAAAGTTTATCTAATGACCTTTCACATTAACTTGTCATGATATCTTTTGCAGAAAAGAGATGAAGCTTACTTCATGAATCTTTTGAGAATAGTGGAATCAACCCCAGGGCTCCTCTATTCCTATGAAACAGATATAACATTGAAGTATATTCTTTTGCCTTGCACTTATATTAAGAAGTCTTATATGTTGCATCATACTCTTGGATAAGAGATTTTATACATGCATTTATTGTGTACTTTAGATGATAAGAAAATATGCCATTTTTGTTTTTTTACTACTGTCCATGTAAATCACCGAGTACCTATTCAGACTCAGATGCATATTTTGTATTATTGTTTTTGTTTGTTTTTTTATTTTATTTTATTAGATACACCTGATTATGTCTTTCAGCTTACAGAGAAGATGGAAGCTAGCAGCTGGATGGACATCTAAACCCATTTGGAAGCAGGTTAGTTCACAAATTAAATATTATCATTCCAGAATAAGTATTGTTCGGATTTCTCTTAAACATGCCACATTTGCATGTATTAATGAAGTTGGTAGCCTTAATGTACGAAGCCATGGATGTCATCTTTCATTTTATCATGCTTTCGTGATTTCTAAAATACTACTACATAATGGAGGCACCAAGTGCCTCCTCCCTCCCTTTTTTTTTGCTTAAAATATTTCTAGTAATATTTATGTAAAATAGGTTCAGTGTGCCTTCTGAAAAATATATTTCATGTCGAGTTTGTAATATATCTTAAATCTTGTCGAGTTTTATTGACTTTAATGTCAGATCATGCATTCTAAATTTTAAGTTCTTGCAGCTATGAGTGAATAAAACCATGTCACATGATTTAAGTTAAATTACATTTCTCTTTTCTTAATGATTTTTGCGGTTGTGTGTTAGGTGATGCATCATCTAAATTAAATTCTCTTTTCCACTTTCATCAATCAATTTTTATTTAAAATTATAATTTGTTATAAACGTTTCTTTCCCTTTCATGAAACAACCTAGTGCTACAATACTTTCATTCTCTTATTTTGCTTTGGTTTTATTATGCTAGTTTTCCACTTTAATCTTTAACAACCTAACAACATTTAATATTGAATTCACAAAATATTTGGTTTCAACTTTTAATTATATATAAGTGTGAGTCAAACGTTACTTGGTGTGGTTTGACTTTTAACTTAAAACATGGAGAGGGTGAGTTTACCATCATGGTTGACTTGGTTTTATTTTCTTTATGTCTTTTTAGGATAATTTGTTTCATAATTTATTATTTTATGATAAACTTTGTCAATAAGTTATAGGCTTTTTATGTATATATATCACAAAGATTCAAGAGAGAAATTTATTAAATTTTAACTTTTTATTGCATTAGAGTGTTGAACTTTGTATATTATAAATCATATCTATATCTACCAATAAAGTTTATGTTAGATAACAATAAATTAATAAAAAATATTATGTTGATATTGTACATGGTGTCCCTTTGAGCAAAGTCTCTTGATCTGAGATTTTGTAGTGTTTTTTCAGGCTGACCCTCGATTTGTTTGGAACAGAAATCTTTTGGATGAACTCATTGAGTACAAGGTCTGATATTCTTTCCATAAGTGCTCCCAAATTTAAAATTAATACAAGCTTGTAGTTTATTAAGATTTTATCATCTCCACTTTTTCGTTATTCTATTGTCTTATTATTGTTTCTGGTTGCAGCTTGATGAGTTCATCATTCCTCTGCTACAAGGAAATATCCTGAAGTCATAAAATTCTTACTTTCATTATTTATCTTCATATTTATGTTTATAGAAAAATAAGAATATATGCATTCATTTCTTCATATTTGAGAGCAATGAAGAAACCAAAGTAAATGAAACATAATTGGGGACTTTAATGTGTTTTCTGTTAACCAAGAATTAAGTTTCCAGACTGCACAGCTAGAGCTTAAGAACTCACCTGTCACTCTAACACTAGTTTCAAGAAGGTGTACACGGCGTCTAGGTACAATCATGGCGATGATTACTTCTTTTTTACTGTTCTAAAGTGATTTCAAAAGATATCATCTTATGATTTGTTATATGTCAACTTAGGTACAAGAATGTGGAGAAGAGGAGCCAACCTTGAAGGAGATGTAGCTAATTTTATTGAAACTGAGCAAATAGTAGAGGCTAATGGTTCAAGGTCCTCATTTATGCAGGTACAACACGTAATGGGAACTCTGAAGTAATCTTGTGCTTTAATATGGTCTGAATTTTTTTTAATTTCCTATGATTGTACACTGGAAATCTAATACTTATTTAGGACCAAGGACTTTACAATATTACGTTGTTCCATGCTGCTGCATGGAAAGCTTGAACTCACACCAATTCAGAATAACTTTTAAAAGTGAGGAAAGACTGATATGATCATTTTTACATGTCTGGTAGCTCGCACATGCTACTGTATGATTTTTTACTCTATAACACTTTTTCACATACACACCCTACTTTCATTTTTGAATTAGTTAATACCCAGGGCATGCTTTTTCTATGCAATTCACTTTACCCTATATTTTCTTCAGATTCGAGGATCAATTCCACTTCTTTGGGAGCAGATTGTTGATTTGAGCTATAAACCTCGATTGAGAATCATCAGTCATGAGAAGACGGTATATTTACACTCTAAGACTCAGTTTTATGTCTTCTGTCTCTTTCTTTATTCCTGGAGAATCCAGCTTGATTTTGTTATTCTTTTTTTATTGTTGCTATTGGTATTTGACCATTTTTTTCTTTGGGTTTGCTCTGAACTGCAGCCAAAAGTTGTTGAACGCCACTTTCATGATCTTTTGCAAAGATATGGAGGGACTATAGCGCTAGATTTAACTGACAAAGTAAGGCTTTTTTCGGTGCTTTCTACACATGCTCTAATATATGGCCCTGTTTGGTCTTCTGGAGATTATTGTAACATCTTTGCTTCAAACTTTGTTTTCAAGCATTCAAAAACCCTGTTCAGTTTTGCTTCTAGTGATGTTGCTCGGTTGATTAAGTGTCTGGACAACTTCCAACTCTTAATCATACATATCACTGGATTCATATGTTTTAATTTGTTGACCAAAGGTTATCTTTTATGTCAAAATTGTAGCACGGAGCAGAAGGCCAGCTAAGTGCAGCATATGCCTCTGAGATGCAAAAACTACCAGATGTCAGGTATAGGAATTGTATATTTTGTTATTTTTGCGAATTTAATGGTTCAGTGGTACTTTTCATTCTTGTTATTACTTTCAGGTAGTTCCTATTTAAATTCATAAGCAAAATCAAGCTGGCCTTCATGCTTAATATTCATTTACTTTATATATTGACTATATAATTTTGATAAAAATCAACTATTGTTTGTACTTTATATTGTGGAGTATGATTCCCCAATGGTGTCACTACAACTGCCTTTTTTTATTCTATTCTTAGCACACCCAGAAGTAGCTGAATTTTATTATTCTGAATATCAACAATAAGTAGTTTCATATTTTAAAAAACCGAGAGTATCAATTAGTATTCCTAACCAAAATAGAAAAAAAAGACGTCTTAAATTCCAACCTTTGTATTCCACTAGGAAATGATATGCTTTAGATTATATTACTCTCTTTCCAACTTGAAAGTTTGTATGTTTGATTGCAGATATATCTCGTTTGACTTTCATCATGAATGTGGCACGTCAAACTTTGATAACCTACAAGGTCTATATGATCAGATCTCAGAGGAATTTGAAAAGCAAGGGTAATCAAGAAACACAAATGAAATATTGTGCTTAAACCTTTATCTCATAACCATGCTAAAATATACTGGCTATCCATAATACCGTGTTTAATTATTTTTGTTCCAGCTGAGCAGATATTTCTTTGTGGACGTGGAAGGAAACATATTAGAGGAGCAGAAAGGGATCATCAGATCTAACTGCATTGATTGTCTTGATCGAACAAATGTCACCCAGGTTTGTGAGAAACATGCATTTATAGCAATTCTTATTTCACTGATTCACTTATAATATCTTGACATCCTTGTTCCTTGAAGATAAGCAATTTATCAATTTCAATACCTATTCCTAAACTCAACATTTAATATAAACCCAATACCTATTCCTAAACTCAACATTTAATATAAACCTATCTCAAAAAAAAAAAACATTTAATATAGATTCAATAGTTAGCCCTAATTTTTTCACTTTGTTTGATATGAATGCTCCACTGACATATAACTTTTAAGCTGTGTCTTCTTGTATGCTTGCAGAGTTACTTTGCTCAGAAATCTTTAGATCTACAGTTGCAGAAGATTGGAGTAATTGATTCTTTAGAGTGTATTTGTATCTTTACAGAAGATTATGGGAAATTTAGGACATGTATGTAATTCTATCCTGCATCATGAGTTGTCTGAGATTATACTTCAGTCTTATTCTGAACTGTATGTGACTTGTGCTAGTATGGGCTGAACAAGGAGATGAGTTAAGCCTTGAATATGCTGGGACTCATGCTTTGAAAGGCGATCTGGTTAGGTAAAAGTTATTTGCCTTATAATGGAATTTCTGCATAAATATATATTTATTATGTAATAATTTATTCGGATGCAAAATGTGGCAGATATGGCCGGCAGACTCTAGGTGGGATGATTAAAGATGGAATGAGTGCACTTTCAAGATACTATTTGAATAATTTTCACGATGGAATTCGACAGGCAAGATAATTTCTTCAAACAAATTTTTTCTCATTCTAATAAACAAAAAAGAAAACAAAAGAAGGAAGCAAGTTTTACTTGATGCATAGTTTCCTAAATTATTTTGTTTTTGTTCAGGATGCAATGGATCTAGTAAGTGGCCGATATACTGTTAATAGGAATCACCCTTCTCCCTTTGAGCTAAACGGTTTTGAATCATTATCCGTAAGTGTTTTGTTTTTCATATTATAATTAAACGTAAATGCTGGTTTTGTTTGTTTACTTTTCTCCTGGAAAAACAACTTGGGGGGTTGGATACTTGGGTTGATGACTTACCTTTGCAAAATAAATAACTACCCTTGGCAAAAGTAGAGGATGACAAGTGTTCTCCTAATCACGCAATTTGACTATGCATATCCTAAAGCTTCATAATTTTCTTTTTACCTTGCGATCACAACGACGTTTTATCTCCTCCTTTCCCTTTCTTGCCAATGTCAGTGTCAAACTGCTCAGTAAAATGAAGGAAGATAAGCAAGACAAGAGTTCTACTATTAATTTCTTGGTGTAATTTGCGTTTATAGTTTAAAGTTTTTTTTTGGGGGTTCTAACTGTTAGAATTTGAAGTGTTTAAACTTTAAACTGACTTTATTGCAGTATCTCCCAGTGGCATCAGCTTTGGTAATTGGAGGGTTGACGATGACATCCCTCTCACTTCAGCAGGGTACTGGAATTAAATAACTTTAGATGATAATAAACCTTGTTCTTGATTTGTCCTCTAATGATATTTGTTTCTTTACTTGGTGGACTCTGATTTATTATTTATCGTCTCATACTGTAGCCGCGCGAAACACACAACAATTCTTATCTTCAGTACTGTGGGCTGGCGTAACCGCTGGAGTGATGGCAGTGGTCAAAGCCAATGGAAGGCAATTCTGTTCCAGGCCTCGTTTGTGTGGCCTCCTGTAAATTTGTTCGTAGCTCGTATTAAACCTGGAAAATTGTACATACGGCAGAGCCTCTCTCTCTCTTTGATTTCCAGACCTAGTTCAAATTTTATATATCTTATGAAAATTTGTGTGAATTTTCTTAGTATGTGGTGCTTATAATTGAGGATACACTCATCTCATTACTCGATCTCACATTTACAATTGATTTCTCAGAGAGAGTATTTAATTGCCGTATTGAACCTGCAGTTCTGTATTCATTAGAAGAATGAAGGCGAAAACGACGTTGAGCCCCCCTCATGCTTTCAAGTAACATCTGATCTTGTGTCATCTTCAATCCATATTTGTTAAAGTGTGTCAAACTTTTTTCACTATTCTGTACAAGATTCCAAATTTTGGATTGGGACATAGTAGTGAAACTGATCCCTCAAAATGGCAGCGCTGGCAATAAACCACTTCTTGTAACCTCTTTGATAATTTATGCCGCTGAACTAGACGTCAAAGTTTGAAAAGTTTATCTAAAATTTGATATAGATACCAAATGTTTTTAAGTTAGTCTCAAATCAATTTAGGTAACATTTACTCATCTGGAATAGAAATTAAACATAATTGGAGAGTTAATAAATTGAAATATGAATGAATAGAAAAAAGAATCGAAATAAATATGTTGAATCTTAATCAAATTAATTTTCTTAATTGTCCTAATGAGTGTTTCCTTGTCATTATATTATATATATATTATAAGCAATATTTTTATGAAATATGTTATATTTTTAACATCCCAATTTTTATTTATATAATAAATATAACACAACTAATAAAAGATAATTAAATCATAAAATAATTATTAAACATAAAAAATCATTGAACAGTATAAAACATGTATTATGAATATAGATATTTTTTTAATGTCTTATCCTATAATATTTTTTTATTTAATTTAATAAAAAAGGAATTTAGTGCTTTTAAGAAAAATACCTAACAATCCAACGAAAAAAACCATTATAATCCAAAGATAAAAAGAATGCATAGACTAAAAGGAATAAAATAGTCACATTTTATTCTGGATAAATTATTATCATTTTTAAAGTAATTGATAGTGATTAAGTATTATATGTAAATAAAATATAAAATTAATATAATTATTTTTTGAAAAAAAAGTACAATTATCCTATACTTAATAGATAGAGCAAGTAATGTAATTAATTGTGATCATAACTCATGAATAATGAATAACACATGTATAGTATGTTTTTTTTTTCTCTCCCTCAAATTTACTCAATGTAACAGTGTTCACTGTGAGTTGAAAAGGTTATCCTAGTTAAAAAATAACTTTGCTAACTGGGCCCATCTAATAAAAGACAAATCATGCCAATTGGCAAGGCTACTGCCACCTAATAATTCATTTCATGTAGATTTCCAAATGAACCAAGTGTTTTTGGAGTATAGACTAGAGAAAATGATTAGGGAATATTAAAGCTTAAAAAGTAGTGTAATAAATTAGAAATTGTGCTAGTTTCCCTTTTACTCCCTTTTACCAACTACCAACTACCAACTACCAACTCATTGGTTGGTTGGGCAAAGAAAACAAAGTTTAGAGCCACCGCTCACTTTACAATTGCAGTAACTACTCTTGTGTAACTAGTTGTCTTGCTTCTATTTGTTGAAAATTATTGCACTCTAGTCTCAAGTCTCAAGTCTCGAAACTTATCATCCAATTATTTATCAGGACACTGCATCGCACGTGCCTATCTTTTTGTTTCATAAGCTATTATTGGTTACTCTTAAAATACATATTCGAGATAAACATTAGCTAACATGCATGCGAAGCAAATTAACAATATTTGCTCACTAATTATATATAATAATGATATTTGATATTCCTCTCGATTGCTTTACGTAGATGGTCTTTCTGATACACTTACACATAATTTTTAATATTCATAAAATAAGAAGAGAGAAAAGTAATGATATATATAATATTGGGACTATTCCACTTTGTATAATTAGAATTTTTCATATCTAGAAGTTAATATGATAATATCTCACGTGTTAAACTCCTCTTATATCAAAAATAAATTAATAAGGGATATATTTATCTTAAAAGATTCAAACGTTTGTCTTAACAAAACAACCCAACTTCATTATTTTAAAATTTAGGTCAAAAGTGATAATAAGAATATTTTTATTTTTGAATTCAATTTCACTCCTTAAATAAACATAATAATAATAATAATATTTTTTTATTGAATTCAATTTCTATTATTTTTTATTATATGAATAAGAATTTAAAAAAAAAACATAGGTTAACGCCAACATTATTTGCTTTGTTGAAGCTTCCAATTCTCTCATTTTATCCAACCCAATGGACATGTTTCTGCAATCTAGTGCATAAACTATCTATGCAATAACATTCTAAAAATTGACACTATATCTTATATGTACATATAACTTAACAATTTATACAAAATTTCATTTACAACATATCTCTAAAATCATGAGATATTATTTATTATTTTTAAAATTTATTCCTCAATAATCAAATTGTTTTATCTCTCCTATTCCTATTAGATGTTTGTTTCTTTATTAATTAAAAAAAAATATATTAATACATTTTTTTATTAAATTAAAATACTACTTAATAAAATAATTCTAATGAATAATTTTTACTTAAACCATAACAGATAATTTCATTTTGTCTCGTAGCGATAGATTCTGACCAGCCATTTATCATCAAAAGTCAAAACCCACGCCTACGAGATAACGTGGCAACTTTCAAGTTAGTTGCAAAAAGGAAAACAACTTTAAGGTTAAGTTAGTTCACTTGATATTCTAGTGACTAGTAGTATACTTGATGACTTGACATAACAAAATCTCTACACTTTGCAAAAAGATAGCCTGACAAGTGTCGTCAAATTAATTATAAACACACTTAGTGTATGAAACTATAATACATAGATTCTCGTCTCGTACTCTCGTATGTGATAATTAAAAACAGTATTCACTCTAATATCTGAATCGGTGCTCCAAGACAAGCAGAGATACATCTGAAACTTATATAATTAGAGAATCACCGTTCGTCCCTTCTAGTCATCTTCACGAACCCCAACAAGTAAGCTCTTCTCTAGCTTCTATGGCATTGCTTCTCTTCACACGTGTCACTCTCTAGTTTTTCTTCTTCTTTTTTTTACCCTTCTTAATAAATAAAGAAGCTAACTTGGTGTTCAAGTATCCATAGACGACAAATTTTCTTTCTCATTAAGATTCCAAGACGACGAACAAAACCCAAACCCCAAGTATCAATCACCTTTCAAACTCCAATCATTTTCAAAATTTTGCCCCTTTCTCTCTGTTTTGTACTCTCTTTCAATGACTTATGGATCGGCTTCAAGTTCAACAAGTGGTGTCAATGCTGAAAGATTCGAAGCCTTTTTTGAAGCCTGGCTAGTACGGCAAGAACACTACCTAGATGAATTAATTTGTTCCGTACAAAATTGCCAGGAATCGAAAGAAGAAGATCTCAAAGACCTAATTTCTCGAATCTCAACTCATTACCAAGACTACTACGCTGAGAAAGCTCGATTGGTTCAAAACGATGTGTTTCTCGTTTTCTGCGCCAGTTGGTTCACTCCATTCGAGCGAGCCTTCCACTGGATGGCTGGAATCAAACCGGGACTTATAATCCGATTAGCCAAAGATTCGATCGACGATTTGAGCGAAGATCAAAACCAGAGGATTGCGAGGCTAGTACGAGAGACTAAACTTGATGAACGAACGATCAACGAAGATTACGCGAAGATTCAAGAAAGTGTAGCTGCTCCGCCATTACATGAGATAATGAAGCGTGGTAGTGGATTAATTGAAGGATTGGAACCGTTGAAAATGGCATTGCGAAGTGTTGTTGCAAATGCAGACTCGCTTCGAACCGGTACGGCTATGAAGGTAATGGACATTCTGAATGCGGTTCAGACCTTGAAGTTCTTTGTTGCGGCGGTTCAGCTTCAGCTCAAGCTTCGAAGTTGTGGCTTAGAGAGATTAGAAACAGAAGAAGCAGAACAAGGTTAGAGACGGACAAGTAGACAACAAGTAAGCAAGTTGTAGTATAGGAGAAACAAGTGTTGATTTTTTTTTCTTCCCTAAAATTATAGGGAGCTGCCTGTTCGTTTGGTCATTTAAATTAAAAGTAATTTAAAGATTTTTCTATCAATTACCTGAAAACAATATAAGAATTATGTTACTGATGTATTTAAATATATTATTTGTCTTGAGTGTGTATTATGTTGCTTTAAGACGTTTTGTTGTTTTATTTAAATTTGTGCAATCAAATACAATTTATATGTTATATCTTTAAATATTTATGTTGTTTGAAAAACCGAGAAGAAAACAATTTTGAATTTTCTTTTCTTAGGTTTTGCTACGAAGAACAACTTTTTTCAATTATATATAAAAATTGAGAATTAATATACTTTATTTATAGTTGAAAAAGATGTGTAATATTCACATAATTATGAAATTAACAGATATAAAATAACGACAAGTTTGTTACAAAAAAATAAAGTGCTATCTCATCTCATCAAATTTTTTTTATTTAAATTTATTTATAACAATAGTGCACTTGAATTTTATATAAACATAGTTTTTATTGAGCAACCGATCAATTAAATATATAAAATTGTCTATAAGTAAAATGTGTCAATCGACTTGAACTTTTACATAGTGTTGATACCGTAGATTATATTAGAGTAACTCGTAGTTTTGAAATCTATCTCTAATAACATTAAACATACAATCTTTCTAAGGTATAGTTCAAAAAATCTATGTTTACGGTCATGCATGTGTGTTCTAGTAAAATGAATGCTTTAGAAAATTTTCTCTACAAATTTCATAGGAAATAACCACACATTCACATATGTGAGTCTATCAAGAGTACTCATGTAGCTATGTACTACATTCCACATAAAGTAAAGAACTCATTAAGAGTTAATAATTAACTCATTCTTTATGTCGCTTCACGACTTCATACTTCTAACAATATAGAATAACACTTCATAATAGCATGACTCATCTCATATCACTTTATAACTTTTTATTATCCATTGAACTTATTTATTAGGATCTCTAATCTATAAGTTGAGTTTCTATCATGAGCAACTCTTCATTCTAAGGACATCAGTCTTATTTCTTTCGAGGTTTTAAAAACTCTCTTGTTAATCCTTCCGTAAAGGATCAACCAAATTTTCATCAATACGTACACGATCCACTCTTACAGTTTCTGTAGAGAGAAATTCTCTAACAGTATTGTTCTTATGACATATTTGTTATCTCTTACCATTGTAATAACAGTTTTGAATCTTTGAAATAACTGTGATATTATTTTCTTAGATCACGACAACTAGTATCAGTTTTTCCTATAAAGGGATCTCATTTAACAAACTTCTTAATCAGTATGTTTCTTCACTAGCATTAACTAGTACTATCATTTCAACATTGTAAATTGAGCTAATATTGTTTATTTATTAGTTATAACTTCAATAGAAAGATTAGTTAGTATTGGTTTTTCAACATTAAGAATAGAAGTGACATTTTTCATGGTTAAGAAAATTAATATCTTTTGTGTCCATCTTTTAAAGTATAGTCACTCGAAACGAAACGATTTGTTAAGATAAGCATTAACATTTCAGTAAACATGACAAATTGAAAATGTCTTAAAATTATTGTATTAAGTATGTGAAAACAATATAAGAATAATGTTACAAATATACTAAAATATACTGTTTGAGTTGAGTCGCGAACTAAGTTGTTCTCTTTAAGATGTTTTTACGACTTTATCCAAATTTTTGTAAACAAACACAGAATCGTCGTCCTAGGAATAAACAACTTAAAATCTGTTTTATCTCTCAAAACTTCACTCCACTAATGAAGTCTGGAATGTTATCTCTAAAATATTTATCTTGTTCAGAAAATTGAAAAGAAAAACAATTTTAAATAACAGTAACAAAATAATGACAAGTTTGTTGAAAAAAATTATTTTAATAATAATTTAAAAAAAAAAAAAAAAATACCACATCATCTCATCAATTTTTTACTTTTAAATTCATTTCTAACAAATATCTTGTAAGATATTTTTCTCAAAAATAAAAATATATATATAGTTACGGCCCTATTATTATTATTATTATTATTTTAATATGTTGGCATTTTGAGGTAATAGAAAGTCAGAAATTAGTAAATATATATCTCACCCGTTGAGTTGGGTATATATTCTTCTACTTAGACCTTTTCGTTTAGCTAGAAGGAATGTTATTAAATTGGAGTTAACAATCAATTTAAAAAAAAATTGTGTGAGGATATAGATTAATTATTCTATTATATCTTATATTTAAATATTGTTTACACTTCATTAGTTTATACCTTTATTTGTATATTAAATAAACAAATGTAATGTACTCTTAATATATATTTTTGAAAGTCAAATAGAGTCGGATTGACGGAATTTTATCGTTCAAGTAGGTTTGATCTCTTAAGTAATACGACGTGGTAGTCCAAAATAATACCCGGCCAATTAAATTCATATTTATTTTCCAAAAAAATTAGAGAAAACAATTAAATTTATTCCTTTAATATTTATAAAATATATTTTTTTTACATCATTATAATATTCAAATATATACAATATTTAAATTAAAAAAATTATTTAAAATTATTCAATGTTATAACATTCGATTAGAATCCGTATAAAAGTTTTTTTTATTATAAATTTTAAAAATGATATTAATTATAATATCTAAAAATTTGAACTCATAATTAGATCATGCATAACAAAAGAAAAAATTATAAAAATGATTTTAAGAATATTAACAAGTGTAATGGAAACAGTACTGTAATTTTTATTTTTTTACAAGTAGGGTAATTATGTTTCATAGAACAATGTTATCAAATATTAAAATTTAAAACATAATTTATGCATTCAAAATGAAGTAAAACTAGAATTTCTTTTTTACTATATTAAAAAGTTAAAAAAAATGATAACAAAAGAAAATAGTTTTTTTACGTTATATTTCAAGTTAACAAACGAAAATCCCTTTTGCTATAGCGGTGGGATTACTATTTACATTTTCTTATAATAGAATGTGTTTCATATGAAAAGTTAATCATACAACTTATGTGATTGGTTATTGGTTGAGAGTACAAATGACGAAACCTAAAATACAATGTTGTGTCCATAATACAATTTACATAATATAACAGGGTCCAATCCCATTAACTTGATCTATCTTTTGGTGTTTTTTTTTCTTCCTAGAAAAATACACTTTATCCTATTGAATACCATTTAGGCGATAAAATTTACTCACATTCCTAGTTATGCCAACTTCATTTCACATTTATTAACTTACACTTAAGCTTACAGGTGCTATAAGATATACGAGATAAAGGTGCATAACCAAGTTTCCTTGGCTAAAAACATAACGTATAGTAGAAGCCCTCCAAGCATTTTAACGCCTATCCATTTGAAGATAAGAGCTACCCAAACGGCAATAGGATTAAGAAAATGTACTATCCACCTCGAGTAAATGTTTCAAATAGAGACTTCGAACAAATGTTTAGGGTTGGTATCATTAATATTTTTCGTTGCTTAAAAGAAAAATAGCAAACCTTGAAACACAAGTGAAAGAAGCTAAATTCTTTAATCCCAGTTCTAAAGATATAGTAAAAAAGAAATAAAAGGCATCAGCCTTGTTCGATAGTTTAACTCACCAAAACATGAGAGCATACACCAAAGGGAAAAAACACAAACAAATAAGTCTAGAGATATTTCGAAACTCAAAATTTAAATTACTGGGAGACACCTAACCACTTGGAGAAATTCTCAAACTCGGTATAGTCGCTATCTGAGATCATAGTCTTGTACCAAGACTTGCCAGCAGCCTTAATAGCAGCACCCTCCTCCTAGCAGAATCAATATTAAGAGACAATGTAAATCAGCAACTTTAAATTCAAAAAACAACACTCCTCCTTAGAAACTAAGCCACTAAATCTTTTGCATCATAGACCAGAGACATGATACCATATTATGGTAACAAAAATGTCATAAAGAAATAGCAACAAAAAATTGCGAAGAAACATAAACAATAGCAGCAATAGACATGTCAAAAGGAAAATAAAAACAAACATGAAGACAGAATATAAAGCAACGAAAGTATCAAAGTAGGGATAATTAGAAATCTAAACTGGCTACAAACTAACATACCTAGCTACTCATAAAACTATATAATGCTGATTGATATATGCATAAGAAGTTTGAGATAAAAATAATTTCAAGTTTGGGAATTAATCATCAGACAAATTCAACCCTGCTTTGGGAGAAAAAGCAGATGCTGGATTGGCAATACAGAACACTTGTGCGACATTAACACCAAACTGAATCCATAAATACCATGAATGGCGTCATAAAATCAACATCTCAATCGCTGGATTGGTAAATGGTTACTACTAAACTAATAATGCCAGTGTATCAATACAAAGTGTAAATAAATCTCAAAATGCAATGACCAACGTACCATCATAATCATAAGAAAATTTAACATCCAGAATAGTATCATATATAAATATATAAATAGGAGAGAAAAATAAAAAATTGAAGAAAGTTTGAACATACCTTCGAAATGGGCTTCCTCTTCTGTTCGAGCTTCTCATTTTTGGACTTGATGCGCTGGGCCTCAGCTAACAGAGCCATCCTCTTAGCAGTCTTGGCGTAAGGATTGAGCTTCAACATAGTGTTGAGGTTCTTCAGAGGGTTCTTCTTCAATGGTGCCCTCTTGAATTCCTTCTTGATTGGCCTGACAACGGACTGAATTTCGTCGGAGTTGATAATCCTTGCAAGGTCAGCATTCAACATCTTAGATCTGGGCAGCACATAACCCTTCTTCTTCTCGGAAATCTTATCAAAAGAGCCATAAATAGAATCAAGCTTCTCAAAAGCAGACTTGGTCCAAATCACAAACCTCCCAAGGTGACCACCAGGAGCGAGCTTCATCAAATTAAGCCTCTCCACATTAACAATATCGACACCAGGAATGTTCCTAAATGCCTTAACAAGCTTAGAACCTTCAGTTCCGTATACAATGAGAGGACCCTTACGGTTGATGTATCGGCGGTTCCTCATCTTACCCTTTCCAGGACGTATGGAGTGACTGTCCTTCGCTTTCTCAGCATCAGCAAAAGCTCCAATATGCTTCAAAACTTTAATCGCCGCCGAAGTTTTCTCGACACCTTCAGTTGAGTCACTGACGACAAGGGGCATTTCCGGAACAGATTCAATTCTGTGACCACGAGCCATAACAAGAGATGGGATGGCAGAGGCAGCAATAGCCGATACGAGGGCGTATCGCTTCTGGTTAACATTAATCTTACGGTGCCATCGACGCCAGATCTTAGTTGGAGCAAACATACGACCACCTCGACACATGTTTCCGAAAGCACCTTGACCAGCCCTGTGAGTACCACCACCAGGAACACGAGGGATACGAGAAACGGCGCGCCCGGTACCCCATGACTCAGCGGAGGTTTGGTGACCAGCTTTCTTGCTAACGGCGTACGGTTGCCGTTTGTTCTTGGAGATATTGGAGTGAACGAAGTTGACAATGTCAGGTCGAATCGACGCCTTCATGACATCAGGCAAAGCAATGGTTTGGGCGTTGTCGGTAGCCATGTCACCTTCGAGAGATTGAATAGTGACGAGAGGACGAGCGGCGGCAGCCATTGTTGATGGTGTTGAGGGACTGGGGGGAAGGGAAAAAATACGGCACTAGGGCTTCTCTAAGTGAAATGCTAAACGTAGGGTTTCCTGGCTTTTAAATAGAGTGGAAACATTTGAAACGGGTTGTGGGTATGGATCGGTAGCTAAATTGATTTGGGCCCTTTTTATATTTATTTGGGCTCTGTTGTGACTAGTGCGAATATTTCATCGATTTTCATCTCTAATTATAAGGAAGTTGAAAGATAGAGAAAAATCACAAATTTTCACCTTAACGTCTATTTTATTTTTAATATAATATTTTATAATTTTAAAAGATCTATAATATAGGTATTTGAAAAAAAATCAAAATTATGATTGATTGGATAATTAATTATTAAAATAGAGTAAATGTTACATTAAGATAAGATATAAAGTGTTCACATGTACTAAATCTCTAAATATAAGAACAAATAAAAAAAATAAAGAAGGATAAGATAGTTGTAATTAAGTACGAAGTATAAAAAAAATTAACAAGTGAAAATTTAGTTACGTTATGGCACAAGAGGTAAGGTCATATCTTTAGATGAAGAATACAATAACTTGTGTCTCACTAAATTTTAGACCCTTTAGATTTCACATACTTTAATATTTTTATAAACTATATAAAGGGGTAACAAACTAATAAAATGGTATTTCAAACCAACATAACTTTAGAAGTCTTAGACTGGTCATCAATGTTTTATAGCATTTATAGATGTTTTTTTATATATGGTTATTTATTTCTTATTCATGAAAAGTCATAATCATTAGATGTGTTCAAAAATTATAAAGCCGAAGTTGAGAACCAACTCAACATAAAGATCGAATTCTTTAGTTATGGTCATGGTGGTAAATACTATGGAAGAAATGACGATTTAGATGAACAACATCTAGTATCGTATGTTAAGTTCATAGAGGAATCCAATATCATCCCACAATCTATGCAGTCTCATCCATTATAAATTTTGTTGCCAAAAGACAAAATAAAATGCTTAAGAACATGGTAATAAGTGTGATTTACCATCTTACCTTACCAAAATCACTATGGAAAGAAGTGTTTAAGACTATAAAATATATTCTTAATAGGTTTACAACTTAAGCAACTACTAAAACCCTTTATGAACTTCAGATGGTTAAGAAGCTTAGTTTAAAGTACTTGCACGTCTAAAGAGAGTTGAGACAAAGTCTTGTAGGCTTAATATAAAGAAACTGGACTCAAGGACGATAAGTTGTTATTTTATTGAATATTTTGAAAGATCCCAAGGTCCAAGTGCAATGCTAAATGACTACATTGTATTTCTCCAAGGATAAGAGTTTTATATCGTAGTGATGGAAAAAGATCAAACCATTTTTTGTCAAGCCATGACAAGTCCTTAACTCTCAAAAGTTGATTGATGCCATGAATGAGGAGATTAAGTCCATAAAGGACAATGACTTGTGGGATCTTGTCTCATTACTAAACCTATTGATTGTAGATGAGTATTTTAGACCATGAGGGATTTGAAAGGTAGTATGGAAAGATATAGAGCTTATCTTGTCATATAGGCCTTTACATAGAAAAAAATGTGTCAATTATAAAGAGACTTTCTCTATAGTTTATTCGAAAGACTCTTTCAGGATTATAATAACATTAGTAGCATATTTTAATTTTGAGTTACATTAGATGGATATAAAGACGACGTTTCTCAATAGTGACATTGATGAGACGATCTATATGATGCAACCAATAATTTTTGTGTTAGGAAACCCAAATAATATGGCTTGAAAACTTAAGAAATCCATCTATGGACTCAAGTAAGTATCTCAACAATGAAATTTCAAGTTTCGTCAAGTGATCATCTCGTTTGATTTTGAGATGAATTGGTCAATGATTGCATATACTATAAGTTCTATGTGAGTAAGTATATTTTTGTAGTTTTATAAATCGATGACATTTTGCTTGCTTTCAACGATATAAGCTTATTGCACAAAACCAAGAGATTTCTATCTAATAATTTTGTGATTACAAATCTTGGTGATGCCTATTTTATATTAGCCATACATATATAATGAGATTGTTGACAAAGTATTTTAGTATTATTACAAAAGAGCTATATCAAAAAGGTTTACAATAGATATAGCATGCCAAATTGCAAATCAGGTGACACCCTTTTTGCTAAGAGAGACAAATTTAGTCTCAATTAGTGCCTTAAAAATGATTTTAAGGAAAAGGAAATGTACAAGATTCATTATGCATTGGTAGTAGGGAGTCTGATATATACTCAAGTATATACACGTCCACACATTACATACATTGTTAAGAATTGGTTAAATATTTAAGCAATTTAGGATTAGACCATTGGAAGGCATACAAACGAGTCTTACGATACTTATAGAGGAAAAAAGACTACATGCTCATTTATTAGAGCTTAATAAGTTGAGATTGTTAAGTATACTAACTCTAATTTATTGGTTGTCAAGATAGTATGAAATCTATGTTGAGATCGGGCTATGTCTACATTGGGCTATGAAATCTAGAAGGTAGACATAACTCGATGTAGATTTCATACTATCTTGATAGCTAGCTAGAGGTGTTATTTCTTGGAAGAGTGCTAAACAATCTTTTATTATAACATGTTCTACCATGGTGGTAGAGTTTATAGCATGCTATGAGCCATCTAATAACAGAATATGGATGAGAAATTTTGTCACATGCTACGCACAATAAATGGTATTGAAAGACCACTTAAGTTAGTTTGTGACAATATGGAAACAATACTATATTCCACTAACAACAAGATCTTAATGAAGTCGAAGCATATAAAGATGAAGTTCCTAGTTGTTAAGGAAAGAGTTCAAAGTGCATGGGTGTCTATAAAACAAATTGGTACAAACTTCATGATTGCAGATTCACTTACTAAGGTATTCCCACCCAAAATGTTTCATGAGCTTACTGTTCGTATGGGTATCATATCATTTGAGGATGTTCAATTTTAATAGGATTTTATAATTTTAAATGTTTCTTTGATATATAAACACTTTCAGTTATTCTAGTTTCAGAATATTTTGTAATCATTTTTGCCTAAATAAAGTTTTGGTTTGTTTACATTTTGATTTTGGTATGGTTTATATCACTAAGGTTTAAGATTGGACTAGTTAGAAATATGCATGTTAAGATCACATTGTATGAAATTTTCATGCTACACATCCACATCATAATCATGCCATTCAATTATATCGGTGTACATGACCACTTTAATCTTATGTTGGTATAATTGAAGGACCAGATTGATTACAGATGCATTCAATAAAGATAGCATAGTTGAGCTTATATGGTTATTTTTGCAATACATAGTTATAAAGTTACACATATAAGTCAAGTGGGAGATTGTTAGATCTTTAATCCAACGTCGGGCTTATATGTAAATAATTGTATATTATTAACTGTCATATTAGGTTAAGCCTATTTAAAAATGATCTACTATGGTTCAAGTAATTTAGGCTTTAATTTATCTAATAATGTGTTTGCCTTTAACGTAGAAAGATTTAAGGATAAAGTATATTTTAATGATAGGTTAAAATAGATATATAATTATTAACTATATATATAATGGTTATGGTCCCCAAATTATATGTACATTACACTTCTTATCTGATATCACATCGTGAGATAAAGCAGATAGAAAACTAAAAGGTTTTATAAGGAAAATGTATAGATCCGTAAGACTAATCACTCAGCTATAATGAATGGTTATGAATTCATGTATGCTTCAACATATTTATATTTGATTGTTGGTGATACAACATAAACATTCCTAGGTTATTTTTTTAGTTAATGGTTTTTCTCTGTTAAAAATATTGAATGATTGTATTATATTTTGTATATTAAATAATATGCATAATGTCTTTATATAGAAGGTACAAGTAAATTAGATGTGTCTAAAGGTAATAACATATATATCTATTAACAGATATGATATATATTAACATATATACATTAACAACCCCCCTCAAACTCAAGGTGGATGCGAGACCAACTTAAGTTTTTAGCCAAATTATGAGTGCGTCCTTAAGGAAGTGTCTTGGTGAAGATATCTGCAAGTTGATCATTGGAGGAGACAGGGAAAAGATTGAGAGCACTATAGACAAGATGAGAACAAATAAAGCAACAATCAATCTCGATGTGTTTGGTTTGTTTATGAAAGACACATTGTGAACAATATGAATGACACTCTGATTGTCACAATAAAGAGTAGTAGTAGGGGATGTGGACACACCCAAATCCTTAAGAATCCATCGTAGACAAAGAAGCTCAGATGTGGTATCAACAAAAGTATGATATTCTGCTCCAGTATTGGAGCGGGCCATGAAAGTTTGTTTCTTACTTTGCCAAGAAATCAAAGAAGAACCAAGGAGAAAGCAATAACTTGTAGTGGAGCTGTGATTAGTGGAATATCCTCAGCTAAGTAGAAAAGGCCATGGAAGATAGTATCTTTCAATTATTGTAGAATGCACAGAACAACAATATAATGAGTAAATCTTGGAGTAGACAGATACTGGCTCATCTGATGAATAACATAAGAAATGTCTGGATAAATAACTGTGAGATAAATCAGGTGACCAACCAATTATCTGTAAGGAGAGAGATTAGACAATAGTTCCTCCCTACCGAGGGTATCAAATGCGCATTAAGTTCAACTGAAGTATCAACAATCTTGTTATCAGTGAGTTGTTGTCTGTTTTGCAGAACATAAAAACGTGCAAGTATACACGGTCACAAGTAATAATATGATAAATAAATTATCGTTCTCACAGAGAAATGTTACCAACTCTTGTTAATTACTAAAATTATTTAAACCTGATTTTATTCAAACAATCAATAATTTTATGCAGTTTGACTTAATTAATAATTTTTTTTCCTTTTTAACAATTTTTATGAAAATTCTCATGTTTTAAGTTGTTAACCAAGAACTCCTAATTTATCCATATATCTCTTTCAAGCTCCATACAGACACATCCAGTTAAAATGATTCACTATATTCCTAGGAGAATTAAATTCAACCAAATTTATTAAGTTCTCAGTTCTCAAAACGTTACACATACAATAAAAGTATATTTCTATCCCTTATGTATATGCGTTATTTTATCCCGAGCAACACACAAAAATTCATTTTTCAAGTTTATTTAAGTGCCACATATTAGTTAATTAATCTTCCAATAATTAAAAGCATTAAAAACAGATAAAATAAACAACTTAAAAAAGTTCCACAAATCATTCAAAAATAATTAATTCAAGTTTCATAATTTACGCTACACTGTAATCCTAGAACAAATAGATTAGTTCATAGCAGAAATTAAAATTACAAGACCACAAAAATAAAACATTGCAGAGAAACAAAAATTAAAAGAAAATGGGTTAGGAGAAACTCTTTCACAATTCCTCAATAAAAAATAATTTATTCCCTTTCCTTCTTCTTCGTCAACTTCTTTCTCTGTAAACTAGACACGCAAAGAGGAAAAATGAAAAAAAATCTCAAGAGAGAAATAATGAAAAACGAGAGAGAACTCTGTGCTGAAAAATAAAAAATAAAAAGAAGAAGAAGTCTCCAACCCAAAAAAACACACGCGTAAATGATATATTTTTCGCGTAAAATATATCCACACTTTCCAATTATTCTTTTTTTTATTAGTGGGGGGACAAAAATAAATGGGGAAATCAAAATAACATCACGTGTGAAAACCATTCTGCGCGTTTCTGATTTTTTTTCTTTTTTTACGCATGCCACGTGTCGCCATGTGATTGGCTGCGAGAAATTCAAAGACACGTGGCAGTTTTTTATTGGATGGGTAGGTCGGGCGCATGGAGAAAGGATGGATCGCAATGCACGCGATTTTCCCGCGTTGAAACGTTTCAACGGCTGGAAGTGGGTGTCGTTTCTGCATTTTTATTTTACCAAATACACGCCACGTGTCGTCATGTTATTGGCTGTAATATTTAGGAGACAAGTGGCTGTTTCTTTGTCGTTGAAATGTGCAGGTGCACGCTGCTTGTATGAAGTGCGTCACACGGGATTTTGTCGACGAGCGGCTCGGTGCGCGACAGCTTGGTTCCACGTGCTTCAATCTGGACCGTTCAATTGATCCAACGGTGAGCAATGCACCTCGGGGAAATTCTGTGCAGTCGACATGTGGGTCCCACCCTGCACGCTAGTTTGCACGACCAGTGGGCCCCATGTGTTTCGAGTTGCGCACTTCAGGAATTCCCAGCCCACTCGTTTTTGTTGCGTCTGGATTTCACGCGCCAAATCTTGACCGTTGATGGGATGATCGAGCGGTGTGTGTTGGGCGTTGTGAATGGCGCGAGTGGCTCTTCTCCTGCACAGAAATTCAACTTTTTATTAATTGCAATTTGACCCATAAATTTAATTCAAATTAATTTCTACACTTTCTTTAATTACAGTTAAGCCTTTTTCTAATTTAAATTAAATTAGTTAAAAAAATTAATAATTAAAATTAAGCCCAACTTTAATTTAAATTATATTTTTGACTTTTATAAATTGCAATTAAATACTCTTTTATTTGAAATTATATTTTTTGACACAAATTTGCAATTAAACACTCTTTTATTTGAAATTATATTTTTTGACACAAATTTGCAATTAAGTACGTTTTCGATACAAATTATTTAATTTTATTAAAATTTATAAAAAACAGTAAATACTAATTTATTAAACTAGAATTAACTAAAAACTGTAAAGAATATAACGATTATAATTAATAAAATAGATGAAAATAACTATATAAAATACAGTTATCATGAGTCCACCTCGAGATAAAAGGTCTTATGTATACTTGACTTGAGTAATATAAAGACCATCTATGGAACGAATGATCTCAAGACCCAAGAAATAATTGAGAAGTCCAAGGTTTTTCATCTTAAATTGTTGACTAAGAAAATCCTTGAGGTCTTGAATGTCACTGAGGTCATCATTAGTTACGATCATATCATCCATATATAGGAGAAGCAAACCTTATTTGTTTCAATGGAAAGACCAAGATGAGGTTACATATAGACTTTTTTTGCACATTCCCAATAAGGAAGGCATTTTTAACATCCATCTGAAAAAGATCTCATTTACTAGCAATGGAAACAACTAAGAGGGCACGAACAGAGTAGATAGGGGCAACTGCAGAAAAAGTCTCTTCATAATCAATCTCATACTCTTGTGTAAAACCTTTTGCAATAAGACGAGCGTTGTATAGCTCAATGGACCCATCAAAGCAAGTCTTTATCAAATAGATCCACTTATAACCAACCATAGACTAATTATGAAGGAGAGTAACTAGATCCCAAGAGATGAAATGACATCAGGAACTCATAGATACACAATTCATCTCTAATTGTAGCATATTGTTGAACATCTTTTAAGCATGCCTAAATTGGATCACAAAGGTTAATTGGGTCCCAAAGAAATCAAAGCTGATCATAGTAGTCATTTACAGATTACCTTAGTTCTTGTCGAAGTTGATGCAATTCAAATACTAACTGATATTTCATGGATCCGTGAGTAGTGGAGTACCTTTTGGCCAATATATCTCATGCTGATTTTGCATCATCAAAGTTGTCCAATAGATTGGAGATGGAGGGAATGGAAGTATTCCAAATCCATGTGAGGATCATATGGTTGTAACTATCACATTCAATCATGCGACCAAGGAAGTAAACATCTTTTTTACTTGATCCTTTGACAAGAATGGTAATTGTACCAGTATAGTAATGTCAGAGCATGCAACCCTTAAGAAAACTATGCATAGCTTGAGACCAAGATAAGTAATTCTTGGTCTCTTCCAATATAGTATTGATGGGCGAGGAAGAAAAACATCTTTTTTATCTATTTAGAAATACAATATGCAAAAATAGACTATAAAAATGAAGTCTACACAAAAAACTAGGTAGGGATAACCAGGTCTACAAAAGTAAACCTTGTATAAAATTCAATTATCAAAGTCAACCCTCTGCAAGTCAACTTTGGTCACTCTCAATGGTGATCAACTATGGTCAACAACGGTTAGTAGAGGAGAATGATGATGTCAGCCCTAGATGATGTGGTAGTATGACATCATTGATGATGTCATAGGACCTGAGTGTGGCGTGTGAGGCACGTGAATCTAACACGTGACTTCTGTTGCCAACGCCTGAGGGCACGTGCAGGCTCTAACGCTTGCGTGACTTCTATGATTATGTAGATTTGGGCGAACCGATCATAATAGTACTTGCAAAAAGGCTATTGGAGCAAGATGCACGATAGAGATGGTGATTGCAATGGTCTGTGTGGTACAGGACTCCTTAATGACGGTAGATGCAAGCCCAGAACCCAAGGATAACAGTTGAGAGACATGAGAGGTTCAACGGTGAATGGCTATTGTAACGATGAAAGCGATAAGGGTGGAGTAACACTAGAAGAGACAAGACTGCTAAAATAAAGGTGAGAGCAATGACTCTGATACCATGTTAGAAAGACATGTCTAACTCAATCCAATAAGATCTCATTGAGTTAAAGATTGTCCAAGCTTATAAAGTAGTACTGCTGCCGAACTCTTGGCCGATGTGGGACTGAAGGAAACTTAATAGTCCCCCTCCACACAGACAGAGGTGATCTCAAAAAATCACGGTAAAATTTTTAAGGATAAAGACTAAGTCACCGATCAAGTAAGACCCAACTCTGATACTATGTTAGAAATAATGAATGATTGTATTGTATTCTGTATCTTAAAGAATATATATGGTGCTTTTATACATAAGATACAAGTAAACTAGATATACCTAAAACATATAATATATATATCTATTAATAAATATTATATAAATTAACAGATATATATTAACATTCTCAAAGGTTATTCTTTTGTTCTAACATATATATCATTATCAATTATCGTAGGTATGATAATTATTGTTCTTAAATTATTTATTACTTGTACATGATTACGTATATTTGTGT
This sequence comes from Hippophae tibetana, assembly GCA_037013495.1. Lineage (NCBI taxonomy): Eukaryota > Viridiplantae > Streptophyta > Magnoliopsida > Rosales > Elaeagnaceae > Hippophae > Hippophae tibetana. Next base: position 88,532,040 of record CM072803.1, on the reverse strand, counting down.
TTTTAATTATATCGGACATCATTATAGGAATTACATTCAATTTAATAAAATAACACAATATAATCTAAAAGAATAAAAAGTATTCACAAATTCACCATTACACCATTACAGTATGCTTCAAATCGAAGAAAATTCTGAATTAAGTTTCCTAAAAGCCATGTACTTGCGATACTTCCAAATCTATTGGCACACAAGGAGTAATACCAAACGCGTAATGCCGTTATCCCGAGTTTTAGGAAAATTTATTCACCTACCACTATGGTTGCAACAATTCCTATTTGAACAATCGGTACCGCTTTGCTAAGCAGGCGTTTTGGAAATGGAGGAGGATGGTTTGCAAGAATGACAAGGATTCCAGGAAATGCTGTTTCCAGCATATTCTTCATTGTTATTGCAGTTCCTCTACAACGAACAACATAATGTACATGAAAAATGCAAGAGCTCGAGAGACTCCGAGAATGATATCACTAAAAGTAAAATTAAATTTGAAGAAACCAATTACAATTCAATCTGATTTCTGTATTTAGTAAATTTGGAACTAAACTTCATGTAGAATGTCAATTGTCAATTGGTAGTAGATTAAAATTGTAATAGATTTAAACCTGGAAAAGGGTAAACAAATAGTCTCTTTAGTGCCACCCCTACCCAACTCTATGGATTTTCTTTAGTTGCGAGGCTGAAATGGATTTCCCAATAGATCAGATCGAATTGGTCTTTATCTCATACTACTCTTTCGATACATAATGTAAGTTTTTTGAAAAATAAAATTCTCGTATCGAATTCGAAGTGTCATGCTATTATTACTCAATATTCATATAACGCGAAGGTATAGTCCTCTTTTTGTCTCTCAAATTAAAAAACTCATTGGTGCCAAGCGTGAGGGAATGCTAGACTTCATTTTTTTTTTCATTTTTTCAATAAATTTGATGGGAATTCACTAATTAACTGAAGAAAAAAAAATAGATTTTCTTTTTTTTTTTCTCTTTATGAACATGGGTTACACAAAAGATCCAGCAATTAATACATCACAGAAGCTAAATAAAGGATCACCAGTTTATTAAAACCCTTCGGTTTAAACGTATAACTCACGTGATTTCAGTTTTAACTATCATCTAAAAAAAATTATATATGTAACATATTTTTAAACACAAAAAAAAAACTTGTTTTTATACTATTAAAAAAATATGCACCATGCAAATAGAATTAAAAATAAATTTTTATTTATATAGGACAATTATATTAAGTAATTAAGTATTTATTAAATTGCTGAATACCAAAAGCAGCTTAACCAAATTGAAAAGGAAGAAACAAACAGAGGGACAAAAAAGCAAAAACAAAAAACAAAAAGAAGGAAATATGAAGAATATGAAAAGGGGATAAATTATAAAAACCCGAAAGAGCAAGAAGTGCACAAATTGATATTGACGGTGCTTCTGGCTCAAATTGCCCCGATGTTAGTATTAATTAGCCACGTAAAATAAGGTATCTCCTCTTTTCTTATTTGTTATTTGTTATGGACGTAATTAATGATATACAGTTAAAAATATGGATAAATAATTAAAAAATATATTTACTTATTAATAATAATTAATTCGTTAAATTCTAAATCTTAAATTCTAAATCATAAAAATTATATTCGAACCCTTAATCTTTAAATACTAAATTCTAAACACTAAAATAATTAGATTTATAATTTTTTTAAATATATATTTTTATCCTTTTTACTTATTAAACATATTGTTTTTTTTTTAAATATCACTTCATCTCATTTATATTGTAACACTAATTGATTTAACTTTAAATATATGTATTATTATTTTTTATTAAACTTAAATTATAAGTAATTATGTATCATGTTTTAATACTCTTATTTATCTCTTATAAGTCTACTATAAATAAATGAGATATCTTAATTAATATTGTTTTATTATCATCTTATTTCATTAAAAAATAAGTAAGATATAATATGATAGATTTTAAAAATTAATGAATTGTATTATAAATCTTATTAACGTCGTGTCTTAATTTATATGAAATTTAAGATAAGAAAGATTAGAAAAATTCAACTGAAAAATAAAATCTACACGTTTTTAGTGAGTGAAGTGAAAAAAAAAAGGATGGGATTTTGGAGACCTGTTGAGTAGGAAATTTCAAGGGCTCATGAACAAGCTGTTGGTGGGGTTTGGGTTAAGATTGACTATGATTATGAATGCTGGGTTTGGGTGGGGAATTTGTGAAGAGGTCTAAAATGTCTGTGAAAAACAGAAAGACTGGCAATCCTATCAGAAGTATCTGAATTCGATCCATTTGTGAAACACCCTAGATAGATTTGTTTTGATCTGCGAGTGAAAGGACGGAGACATAATATAAATGTGAAAGCTGGAGTTAAAAGGAAAAATTGTACAACCGACATTTTGCTCGGGTCTTCGTTGGCAGGCCCAACCCAACATAGTTTCATTGGACTTGTCCAGCTTTCATCTCATAGACATCATATTCCAGGGCAGTACTTTTGACATCCACAACCTCTTATTAGTAAAACATCTTCTTCTTTTCTTGGGTAAAATGATATTAAAATAATAATAACTTGTTATAATTTACGTGATATATAATGATTGAATATATGATCATACTATCTAGCCCCACTAATAAAAATGCCCGAGCCACATAGCCATTTTAGGTATTTTATTATTTGATATAAATTTATTTATTCTTAAGAAAAAAATGTATTTTATTGCTTATCAAGCAAACAAAAAAAGTTTTTATTTTTTCATTATTATTATGCATGACCAAATCAAATGTTAATACTATTCTAAAAGGTTCTTAGGGATTTCACTGGAACTTGTGTAGTTAAATAGTATTTAAGGAGATTTTCCTTTTCTATTAAAAGGAACCACCTCCCTTTTAGGATTAACTCTACTATTTTCATGTCTATAAGGTTTATTTTTATTTTCATCTATTATATTTCCCAATTGTTTTTTTAATAAGACTTGTTCGATTTTTTATTTGAAATGTCTACGATCTTTGATCCAATGACTGATATCTTTATCAAATATATAATATTTATTAAGGTCTCTTTAGGGTGCTTACATAGGTTAAGGTCACCTCACTTGTTTCATTCTCTAGATGTCATCTACAAGGGACACCTTCCCTTGAGTGTTATTGTTGACTTAAAATAAGGTGGATTTAGATGCTTGTCAACAATTTTTTTCCCTATAGCATTGCTTGTACTGGGTATTAGCATGTGTTTTTGTGTGCGGTGTTTGTGTTTTAGGTTGGTCATTGGTGGATTCGACAAGATAACAAGGTTCTTGGATTTTTTGTGGATTAGAGGGTTGGTAGTGATATTTTTTTGATCTTGAAATTTGTTGCTAAAGTTTTTTTCCATTTGAGCACTTTTGTATATGGATACATTTTCAAGACTAACATGTATTGAAATGGTAACACGCGACATCGTTTTAGTGACTCTTACCCTATCTTTAAGGGCAAATAGATGATTAGAATGATGCCATGATCCTCGATGAGACGTGAGGTAGGTTGCATGATGAGGTATGTGTTCCATAGAATTAACCTTAGGGCCTTAGGGTGCCTAATGTGATTTTGACAATTACTTCTTAAGATGGAGGTAGTAGTATGATGAATGGACGTAATAAAAGATGAATTTTCCTAATATACGAGATGATTCTCTTGATTTTTTAAATAAAAGATCTTGAATTCTTAGTATGGATTGAAAAAACTCAAAATCCCCTAATGACACTAATTATTTGGAGAAATAATAGAGAAAGTTAGATCCATTCAAATGGGTTACTCATATCCATATATATAAATGTTATCACCTTCAAGTGTCGACATCTCAATGAAATTATTAAACTTGACTTGCTATCAAATCTTGTAATATGATGAGATTATGTCTATTCTTTCTGTAATTCATGTTTTTATCTTGATCATCACATTATGATCATACACATAAGACATCTCGTATATCAAAACCACTGTGTAAATAAATCTCACACATTGTACAATGCATATCCAAAGCAATCTATAAGATCTTATTTTTCTTGTGTGTATTTAAACACCTAGTGTAAATGTATATTGAGTACATAAAATACTAAGATATGCATTATTTAAATGGTAGACTTTTTTTAACCCATATCATTCATTAACATAGATATGAATTTATGGTAATTTTATGACTAAAAAATATAATATATTACATAAATGTGGGTACTTTTGGAACCTTATTGAAAAGTGAAATGAGAGCATCTGTTTGTTTGGCTTTTTTTTTAATTCACGGTAAAAATAAAATCAATAATTGATTTTATTTTTAAAGAAAATAAGTAGTAAAAAAATGAGAGTAAATTGTATTTCGAATTCAAAGTAATAAAAGTCTTTTAGTATTTGACCAAATGTTGATTTTGTTGGTTGACATATATAACAGAGCCTAACAAATCAACGAGATCAGTTTTGCAAGTGAAATTATATTGGTGAGCCCATAAAGTCTGTTCCAACGCCTGTGGTGGCATCATTTCAAACAGTACGTTCTCTGACTTTTGAGTTTTAGAATACAATGTCCACCGACTTAACTACACTCGGCAGATTTCATATTTATCAAGGAAAATGAAAAAAATAATAATAGACAGATATAATGCGTGAGAACCACACACGTAAATATTATATATAAATAGTATTTATAAATTATATTGATATTTAGATAAAATTATTTAAAAAGTATTTAATTAATATTTATCTAAATCATTTATATATACTTTGTATCATTTCAGAGAAACAACCTTGTGGTTCGCATTTATTTGTGACCTAACACATATTCCTTCACTATTAGTCGAGCCACGTGTAGTGATTTTTAATTACAATGAAACTATTAATTTGATTTTCTTATATTATGTGGAGGATTTTAGACTATTTCGCTGGTAGATCATATCCAGCAAGACAATAAATTAGGAAAATAATAATTTTTATTGATATTTAATAATTTAATTTAATTATATCACTAATGTCAATAAACTTTCTTCATAAGTTTTTTTTTTTACTCCATTATCCATTATAAATATCGCACTTTATGTCCAAAAAAATCAATCATCTCCAAGCTACTTCTGATTGACAAATCCATTTCAAATATAAAATTTTATATTAAAAATAAATAAATAAAAGTTAAATTATGTTTTTTATAAGCTAATATCGGGATATGTCTTAAAAAGAACCAGGAAGGTGGCAAAAGATTGTTTGAACTCATAAGGTGTTTTTATTATTATTAAAAAAAAAAACACTGCTGGTTTTAATTGACCATTATATGTTAACGTCTATGCTCGAATCACGGCCGGATATATGTTGTTTAGAACGGACACGTATCCTATATTATTTTATTAAAATGTAATTCTATATGTAATTTTTTTCGATTTTTATGCCTTTGTATCATATTTAAATATATAATATCTTTTTATAGCGGTTATCCACACATACAAAAATATAGTATTGGCTTTTGGAGTAAATCAGAGTCCCCAACCAAACTACTTAAATTATATTTATATAATTTTTATTTATTTAATAAAAAAAATTAGTACTATTATATATCTATATATATATATATATTATCTTTCTTAATTTAATTTATAAGTTAAATAAAAATTAAACTTTAATTTTAGGGATGTAAGGACTATATGTTTAATATTTACTTGTAAATTTGTTTTTAGACATTCTATCAAGTCTATCAAGAAAAGCCAAACAAATGATCGAGTTTCAGATAATTATATTTCAGATATATTTTTGATAACTACGACACATATGATTATATTTATGCATTTAATATCACATATTCATAAATCTAATATTAGTTTTGTTACTTAAATATTTGTTTTATGTATCTTAATATTTTTAAGATGTGATTTAAAAATATATGTTTTTTAATTAAATATTTAAATGAACCTTGAATAATGAAGCCCAAAATATTTTAACCCTAATACTAGTAGGTTATCATTGTCTATATACACACATATGGTTAGGGTTAATGGATGTGGTGTGTTTTGAAGAAGAAAAAAACTTACTATCGAACAGCAAAGCAGAAAAGATTTTAAAGAAAATATATATCATTGTTTCTCTGCATTATTAGTACTTCAAAGGGTATTGGCGTAGCACCTGGATTAAAAAAAAAACAGCAAGTAATCAATATATATTTCAGCAAAGCAAAAAAGATTTTAAAGAAAATATATATCATTGCTTCTCTGCATTATTAGTACTTCAAAGTACTTCAAAGGGTATTGGCGTAGCACCTGGATTAAAAAAAAAGATTGCATTAAGTAATCAATATATATATATATATTCAAAAAGGTAGTTAATATATATATTGATTTGATAATTATATGTTTGAGGAGCATATTTATATTGATTTGATAATTATAATAGATTTTTTTATTAATAAAATATAAAGAATTAAATAGATTGATTAACATCAAATTGATATCATATTAGAGGTATTTATTAATAAATTTATTTGATATCTTTTATCTTTCTATAGCTTCTTCTTAATTACATTTTTACATGTTTGAATTAAATAATTTTATGTGTTATCATAATTATTTGATTTGATGATTAAATTTCAAAGAAGCTATTTTTTATTAAACTTGTGGTTAATCTTTTTGATCTAAAATTTGCTAGTTGATTTAATTTAAGTGACATATGTTTTGAATCATTTAGTTAGGATTATTTATTATTAAATCTGTTCTAGAACATACACGGGTACTTGTGTTTTTTTGTGCTAACCTATGTTGCAGTTGATTTGTGAACGATCTGATTAGCGGGGAGCTTATTGGAACGTTAGTCTGGAAACCGCTCACGCTAGCATTGGAAACTATGAAAACAATGCAGATGCTCGTAAGTAAAGTATATTGGGGCAGTATTCTAAGGAGGGTAGCATAAGACCGAGTTTGTACTTGAACATTTGATTTTCATAGTGAAAAGTTAGGTGGTCCGGTGTACCGGTGGTTTTCCTCTTAGGTCATGGTTGTTTCCACCTAAAAATATCGTGTGTTATTATTTCCGTACTTTACTCTTACACACGATTGCATGTCTGACCGTTTTGTTTAGGTTATTAAATTATAAATTAATAAAAATTAAAAATAACCTATTCACCCTTCCTCTAGGTTAATCAGGTCTATATTTTATAAACTTTCAATTGGTATCAGACCAGACACTAGATACACTTAGTGAGATTGATCCTTAGGGACACACACTTACTTATGGACCAAATGAAAGAAGGTGGGTCATCTGTTAGACCACCACTCTTTGATGGGTTTAATTACACTTACTAGAAGGCTCGCATGCAAGCCTTTCTCAGACAAGATGAAAAAGTCTGGGATACTATTCTTGATGGTTGGGAACCACCTTCGGTAACGAAAGATGGTGTAACAATCATAAAGCTAAAAAGAGACTGGACCACTGAAGAACGCACCATTAGTGGGGCAAACCAAAAAGGTCTAAGCTCAATATTTGTTGCAGTGTCGATGCATGAGTTCTGTCGCATCTCCGACTGTGAGACTGCTAAATATGCATGGAATGCACTTGCTCTTGCTCATGAAGGAACTTCCCAAGTAAAACAAACAAAATTGAGATTGCTAACATCTGAGTTTGATTCTATTAAAATGAGTTACAACGAAACTTTTGGTCAATTCTATGCTTGCTTCTGTGATATCACTAATGCTTGTTCTAACCTTGGTGAGAAAATTCCATAACCTATACAAGTGTGCAAACTCCTAAGCTCTTTAACAGTTGATTATAAGATGAAAGTTACAGCGATAGAGGAAAGCAAGAATGTAGACATACTAAAAATTGATGAACTTGTCTGGTCAATCCAAACCTATGAGCTTTCTCTTGATCCATCCAAGAAAAATAAGGATGTGGCATTCAAAAGCTCCAAAAAGAACATCTCTGATTGCGATGATGATATGAATGATGAGTCACTAGTCTTGTTAGCACGAAAATTTAAGAAGTTCATGAAGAAGAAGGGTTAACAGAATAATCATTCCAACAAGGGACAATCTAGTCGTTTGAATGACTGAAAGTCAAGGGAAATCAAGTCTCTTAGCCTTGATGGTAAGAAAAGTAAGCCCATTAGTCCTTAATGCTTTACTTGTGGGGAATTTGGTCATATTTCTATAGATTGTGCTAACAATAATTTTTTTTTGGAAAAGCCTTTAATGTTACACTCAGTGATACAGAAAGTGAGCAGGACAATGCTAGTAACTCAGAGGATGATGACACTAATTATTGTGCCTTCACCGCAACTGCCAATGCACATCACAATGACTCTGACCTTAGCTCGGATGAAGAAAATGAGGAAGTAAACTCTTCTCTCTTACTATCTAAGTTTAATGTATCGAATTATGAGGAATTATTCATAGATTGTCTAGGTGCTAGGGAAGAGAGAGATAAATTACTTGTGAAAGTAACTAAACTTAATGATATCATCAATGTTCACAAAACAATTCCTCTAACCTAGAGAAAGATAAAAATGAATTGTCTGATCATATTAATGCTTTGAATTTGATACTTGCAAAAACCATTGAGGAAAACAAAAATCTTAGGCGAGAACTTAGTATTGCTAAAGAAACGATGAAGAATTTGACCATTGATGCTGAAAAATTAACCAAAGTCCAAGACTATGGAAAGCCACATGGATATAAAAGAGGTATTGGATACATTGTTGAACAATCAACACCTTTATCATCCAAAACTCAATTTGTAAAACTCACTATTGCTCAGGCAGGGAAGGTAGTTTTTGCACCTTATCATTCTAAGAAAATTCAGTTTGTTCCCATCTATCATCATTGTGGTAGGAAAGGATATATTAGACCTAAGTGTAGATTTCTTTATGCTTATGATTCTATCACGAATACAAATTTTTCTAAAGCACCTCAAAAAATTTCAAAACGTAAAGTTTTTACTACATGAACTACACAAAAAGAGGAATATAAGAAATCGGTAACTCAAATGTCCAAAATTAAAAAAAGGATGGGTTAAGAAATCTGAGTTGCATTGCTTTGTGGCCTATATTGCATTTAAAGTTAAATCAAATACCGCTTGGTATTTTGATAGTGGATACTCTAGACACATGACAGAGAATCGTTCTTTGTTTAAAACCTTTAAGGAATACAATGAAGGGACAGTTACCTTTGGTGATGGTAAAACATCTAAAATTATTGGAAAAGGCTATGTTCAAATAGAGGGTATCCCTAAACTTGATGAATTTTTATATGTGGAAGGACTTAAAGCAAACTTGATTAGCATAAGTCAAATATATGATAGTGATTTTAATGTATAATTTACAAACAATCACTGTATTGTAACAGATCAATAGGGTGAATGTATGATTAAGGGAATTAAATCACATGACAATTGTTACTGTATTGATACATCATCCACATTAACATGTAACCTAGCTAGAAATGACTCAACTACCTTGTGGCATGAAAAACTAGGTCATACGAATTTTAAAGATCTGGTTAGATTAAGTAAAATTGAGACTGTGCGTGGTTTACCTATTCTTTCAAAAATTGAAACACCTATATGTGGACCATGTCAATTGGGTAAACAAACTAGGATTGCTCATAAGAAGATCAAGAGTATAAATACAAACAAAGTATTGGAATTGATACATATTGACCTTATGGATCCTATGAGAACAGAAAGTATTGAAGGTAAGAAATATATCATAGTTGTAGTAGATGACTTTTCTCGCTACACGTGGGTAGAATTTCTTAGAGACAAGTGAGATGCTTTTGAGTTATTCATCTCATATTGTACAAGGGTTCAAGTTGAAGTAGGTGACAAAATAGTAACCATCAAGAGATTGAGAACAAACCATGAAAAAGAGTTTAAAAATACCAAGTATGCTGACTTCTACAAAAAACATGGTATCTTTCATGAATTCTTTCCTCATACCACATCTCAACAAAATGGAGTACTTGAAAGGAAAAATAGGATACTTCAAGAGATGACAAGAGTAATATTGCATGCCAAGGGAGTCTCCAAAAGGTTTTGGGCTGAAGCTATAAACACTACATGTCATATTATAAATCATGTATATCTTCGCCCATGTACAAACCAAACTCCCTATAAGATATGGAGAGGTAAAAAACTCAATCTAAAATTTATGCATGTTTTTGGAAGTAAATGCTACATACTTAGAGATCGAGAACAGTTGGATAAGTTTGATTCAAGAAATGATGAAGGTATATTTCTTAGTTATTCCCTAAATAGTAGAGCTTATAGAGTCTTCAACTGTAGAACTAATATAGTTATGGAATCCATAAATGTCATTATAGATGATGGAGGTAAGAAGATTACAAGTGAAGAAGTTGGAAATGAAGAAAATTTCATAACACCTCAATTAACAATGACCAGTGACATAATTGGAATAAAAGAAGAAGAGTTAGAGGAAAGAGAGAAAAGAAGGAAGAAGCACCAACCTCATCAATGATAAATCCAACTCGAACTTCAAAAAAATCATCCTATTAAGAATATAATTGGAGATCCTAATGCAAGCATGGTAACAAGAAGAAGACAAATAAGTGAGGTAACCTATTTATGCTATATTTCTCAATTTGAACCAAAAAATGTGAATGAAGCTCTTAGGGATGAATTTTGGATAAATGCCATGCAGGATGAGTTAGCTCAATTTGAAAGAAATCATGTGTGGGTATTAGTACCTAAGCCTTAAAAACAAAAAATGTTATTGGAACAAAATGGGCGTTTAAAAATAAATCTGATGAGCATGACATTGTTATTAGAAATAAGGCTAGGTTAGTAGCTCAAGGCTACACGCAAGTAGAATGAGTTGACTTTGATGAAGCATTTGCACCTGTAGCTAGACTAGAGTCAATTAGGATTTTACTTGTCATTTCCTGTCATATGAAATTCAAATTATATCAAATGGATGTTAAGTGTGCCTTTTTGAATGGGTTTTTGAATGAGGAGGTGTACGTGGAACAACCAAAAGGATTTGTTGATCCAAAATTTTCAAATCATGTTTAAAAACTCAAAAAGGTTCTTTATGGTTTGAAACAAGCTCCACGAGCATGGTATGAGAGACTTACCAACTATCTTTTGAATAAGGGATTTATTCGAGGGGGAGTTGATAAGACTTTATTTATTAAAAAAAGTAGTGACGAGATATTTATTGCTCAAATTTATGTGGATGACATAGTTTTTGGATCCACATCTAGTACACTAATGAATGATTTTGTGCATGTTATGACAAATGAATTCAAAATGTCCATGTTAGGTGAAATGAATTTCTTCCTTGGTTTACAAATCAAACAATCTCGTGATAATATATTTATTTCTCAAACCAAGTACGCCTGTAACCTTGTTAAAAGGTTTGGTCTTGAAACTAGCAAGCCATTACGGACTCCTTTAGGTACCAACACAGAAATTACAAAGGACACTCAAGGTAAAAGTGTTTATCAAACCCTTTATAGAAGTATGATAGGTAGTTTACTTTACATCACTTCAAGTAGACCTGACATATGTTTTAGTGTTGGTGTGTGTGCCCGTTATCAAGTTGACCCTAAGAAATCACACTTAGAGAATGTAAAGAGAATCATAAGGTATATCTCAGGAACAAGTAATTATGGTTTATATTTTACTACTGACACTACTTGTGAAGTAAGTGGTTTTACAGATGCTGATTGGGCAGACAACCAAGATGATAGGAAGAACACATCAGGTGGTTGTTTCTACATTGGAAACAACTTAGTATCATGGCATAGTAAAAAACATAACTCTTTCTCACTCTCTACAGTTGAAGTAGAATACATTGCTATAGGAAGCTCTTGCACACAAATGCTTTGGATGAAAAACATGCTCAAGGACTACGTTTAACCACAAGGTATGATGCCCTTATATTGTGATAACTCTATTGCTATATGTATTTCTAAGAACCCGGTTCAACATTCTAGAACTAAGCACATTGACATCAGGCATCACTTTATTCGAGAATTAGTTGAAGAGAAAATAGTGACACTTGAGTTTGTACCTACTGAGAGACAATTAGTTGATATATTCAATAAAGCCATAGAAACTCAAAGATTTGAGTATCTCAGAAGTGCCTTGAGAATTTCTCCCTCAAATTGAATTTCAAATTTTATTTACAAAAATAAAAATAAAAATAGCATCGTTGTTTGGCCAACACAATTTTTGACTTATTTAATACTTACATACACATAATCTCATTTTTAGTGACTCAACTCATTTTGATATTTATTGTATAAATTATTTTACAATTTTGGCTTACGCACACACACATTCTTGTACATGTAATGATCGATGTTGACATGAACTTATTCACACACTCAAGAACACACATATATGTTATGCTTGAAGTTTATAGATTTTCTTGAAAGATTCTAGGACTTCAACTAATCTTGACTATAAAATTGTGTTGAGTTATATTTCTTGTTTTCAAAAACCTTTATCTCATGGAGGCACCTAGTATTGAGAGGTCTACCTACTGTGATGTGTGAAGCTACCGCAGTGAGCGGATAAGGCTACCTCACAACTAGTGTGAAAGTCATCATGTTAGGTTTATGACTCGTGCAAAAAAAAAAGATTATTTAAAAAGTGACTACTTATAAATCTTGTACATTGTGTGTACAAAAAGAAAGAGCCAATAGAGGTTATAAAAAAAATATATCATTTACCTCATATATATATACATATATATAAAATAATTAAGTCTTCCTTTCGTAGATATATTTTATTTTGTGAGATTGAAGATTCGATTATGGTTTTACATGATAGGTGATATTTTTTTTTCATTTGAGTCTATCTTGATAGGTCATAAATGAATTAATTGACATATTTGTAGAGTTTAAACATATATATTACTTTAAGTAAATATAAATATGTCATTATATGTGCGAAGTGTGCGTGTGCACCTCTTCTATTCTACTTATTTATTTATATGATAAATAATCAAAATTGGAGTTAAAAAAATGATGAGTTCTCAATTGGTTGTATACTTGTTTGTAATTAAATGAGTTGAATACCTAATGTGGCTAGTTATGAAAATTAGCAAAAAAAAATCAGATTTTTATTTATTACCTTTTTAATTCGTTTCTAAGTCAGAGAGTCATAGAACTTAGGAGGAGTTTAAAGCATATTGCACTTTTTCATTACTCTACTTTTACATTGCTATATCTTTAGGAGGAGTTTAGCTTCATTGCTTTATCTAATGCTTTGTCCTTCTCGTATGTCAAAAAAAATGGAGAGAATAATGTGTTTTACTTCCATGTTTTTATTCTGTGATGCATATAGGGGGAGAACATATTTAATTAAGCTTAATTGATATGAATGAAAACAACATGATTATTCTTTACACTTTGCTTATTTCTATGTAAACTGAACTAAAATACAATGAGTCTTTCATGCCAAGTTGTCCTATGTTTTGTTAATGTCATTTCAATTACTTACAAGCTTGTTAAGTTGCAGTGAAGATGGATCTACCGGACCATAGGATAGTTCCACTATGGATTATGGGACATCATTATATTTTTATCATATTTTTATACTTGTCATGTAGTGAGTAAGAGGTTTTTCCACATGAAAATTCCAAAGGAGGAGTTTGTAAGGACTATGAGTGTTTACTATTTTCGTGGACAAAATATTTATTTGTAAATTTGTTTTTAGGCCTTCTATCGACTCTATCAAGAAAAGCTAAACAAATGATCGAGTTCCAGATAATTATACTTTAGGTATATCCTTGATAACTACGACACATAGGATTGCATTTATGCATTTAATAGCACGTGTTCATAAATCTAATATTAATTTTGGTGCTTAAATATTTGTTTTATGTATCTTAATATTTTTAAGATGTGATTTAAAAATATATTTTTTTAATTAAATATTTAAATGTGTCTTGAATAATGAAACCCAAAATATTTTAACCCTAATATTAGTAGGTTATCATTATCTATATATATATACACATATGGTTAGGCTTAGTAGATATTGTGTGTTTTGAAAAAAAAAACTTACGACCGAACAACAAAACAGAAAACATTTTAAAGAAAATATATATCATTGCTTCTCTGCATTATTAATACTTCAAAGGGTATTAGCGTAGCACCTGGATTCAAAAAAAGGATTGCATAAGTAATCAATATATATTTCAGCAAAGCAAAAAAGATTTTAAAGAAAATATATATCATTGCTTCTATGCATTATTAGTACTTCAAATGGTATTTGTGTAGCACTTGGATTTTAAAAAAGGATTGCATTAAGTAATCAATATATATATATATATTCAAAAAGGTAGTTAATATATATATTGATTTGATAATTATATGTTTGAGAAGCATATTTATATTGATTTGATAATTATAATATATATTTTTATTAATAAAATATAAAGAATTAAATAGATTGATTAATATCAAATTGATATCATATTAGAGTTATTTATTAATAAATTTATTTGATATGTTTTATTTCTCTATAGCTTCTTCTTAATTAGATTTTTACATGTTTAAATTAAATAATTTTATGTGTGATCATAATTATTTGATTTGATGGTTAAATTTTAAAGAAGCTATTTTTTATTAAATTTGTGGTTAATCTTTTTGATCTAGAAATTGCTAGTTGATTTAATTTAAGTGAGATATGTTTTGAATAATATAGTTAGAATTATTCATTATTAAATATGTTCTAGAACACACACGGACACTTGTGTTTTTTGTGCTAACCTATGTTGCAGTTGTTTTGTGAACGATTTGATTAGTGGGGAGCTTATTAGAACGTTGGTCTGGAAACCGCTAACGCTAACATTGGAAACTATGAAAATAGAGTAGGGGCTCGTAAGTAAAGTATATTGGGGTAGTATCCTAGGAAAGGTAGCATAAGACTGAGTTTGTACTTGAACATTTGATTTTCATAGTGGAAAGTTAGGTGGTCTAGTGGACCGGTGGTTTTCCTTTTAGGTCATAGTTGTGGTTTAGATTGTTTACACCTAAAAATATCGTGTGTTGTTATTTTCACACTTTACTCTTACACACGATTGCATGTCTAGCCGCTTTGTTTAGGTTATTAAATTATAAATTGATAAAAATTAAAACTTAATTATTTTTTTAGAGTTAGATAGCTTCTTTATAAACTTTCAAAGAATAATTTAATTATTTTTTAATTAAAACTTAATAAAATTATAGCAGATACTTAATTATTAAAAAAAACTTTATTATCAGTTTTTTAATTTTAATATTTAATTTATAATATTAATTTTTTACAAATTTTAAGTGAAACTTTTAAATTTGAGAGTTACATACGACCCTAAATCGAATTAAGGTAGAAAAATAATTAGAGGGTTCACATCCCAGTCATTTGGTTTTCTTTGGTCATATTTGAAAATGAAAAAAAAATTGTGTAAAAAATAACTTTTTCATATAATCAAAGCTAAAGTTTTTTTTTTTGAAAAATTACAATAAATAATATCTTTAAAACTTATATAATAAAAATATCATCACAATAATATTAAATAGAATTTAATTAAATGACATTTAATATTAAATAAATTTAAATAATAATAATTTAATATAAATAGCATCTAAAATTAACTAAAATGATGTTACATAATATTTTTTAATAGTAAAAATTATGAGTTTGACATAGATATACTAATTTTATGATTTTAAATTATAAATTTATTATTTTTATTGTTTTTTCAAAAATTTCAACCCTACCATACAATACATGTTTACTTTCCTTTTATAACTTTATAAATATATATTTAATTTTTATAACATTTTAAACATATGTTTATTACATGTTCATGTATTCAAAAAAATAAATTGGGAGACCAAAGGACTGTGTAATTTTTATGGGACCTAATCAATGATTTTAATTTAATATATATTATTATACCTTAAATACTAGATTTATAAGAAACATAAAAGAGAAAATCATTTTTAAATCTTAACAGTGTATAAATTATGTAATAAATTATGATAACCGGTTATATCTTAATCTCTAATCTCTATTACACACAGAATAAATACAAGCAAAAGTTTTATATAGACTTGCAATTAAAAGATTAAAAGACTATAATACTTTTAATAAAATGCACCGTTTGTTCTTAAAATTTATTAT
The DNA here is from genome assembly GCA_037013495.1 of Hippophae tibetana. Lineage (NCBI taxonomy): Eukaryota > Viridiplantae > Streptophyta > Magnoliopsida > Rosales > Elaeagnaceae > Hippophae > Hippophae tibetana. The sequence continues at coordinate 88,515,891 of CM072803.1, read as the reverse complement.
GTTTAATTCTTTAGTTTCTTAATTTTTTTCGTAATATTACGTAAATTATCTTTTTAAATTTAATAATTTTAATTCAAATTTAAAGATAATAAACTAAATATATTAAATTTTAAATAACAAATAGATTTTTTTATTACCGAAATTTAGATGTTGTTACAAAAATACTATTAAGTTTTTTTGTTACTTCCATACAATTAAAATTTATAAATATTATTTAACTTTTTTTTATTAATTTCATTTTATTAAATTTTGTAAATATTATAAAAATACCATTGATTTATGTATAACTTGCTTTTAACTCCAATTAACTCATTAATATCGATACTATTTTTGTAAAATTTATAATAGTATGAAAGTAACATAAAAATTCAATGATATTTCTGTAATATTTATTAAATTTAATGATATAAAAGTAACAAATTGATGAAATTTTTATAACAAACTCAAAGTTTGGTAGTATAAATCTATCTAAATTTTAAAAGTCAATGAACTAAGTAATTAAAATTTAAAGTTTTTTAGTAAGTTAATTTTGACTGTTATCATCTAATTTAATCTAATTTTTAAATTTAGATTAGGTGTGTTAAATTTTAAAAGATAATGAAAATAATATTAAAAAAAGATGATAGATTAAATTGTAAAATTTGACAAATTTTATGAACTAAAAGTGTAATTTGAGCTTAAAAACAATAAATTAAATAGATTTAAAATTATATTATCTACCTCAAACTTATAATAAGATAGAAAGAAGCATACAGGGTTTGTGTTCACTTTACATCAAGGGATTAAATCTTGTGTTAACTTTTTTATAACAAAAAGGTTAAAATATTAAGAAATAACATAAGAATTAAAATATTTTAATTGATATAAATATGAAACTTTAAATACATTTGTCTCTTAAAATAAAATAATATAAAAATAAGGTGATATTTGAAAAAAGAGAGGATGAATTAATAGAAATACAATGACGATATAAATACTTTAGTTATGTCAAGAAAAAATAGTTTAATCTTTTTTTTTAATATTTTTGTCTTTTTGTTTAAAAAAGTGACAACATGACAACAAATAATCAATTTTTTTATTTTATTGTTATCATATTACTTCAACTATTATAGAGATATTAATTTTATAAATTTTCTTTAATAATTGACATTAAAGATTATAAAATTGATAAAAAAATTCAAATTTGATTAATAATTATTGTATTGTTATTTTTTATAATAAAATAACTAAACTTATACAAAAATAACAAAGAAGTTGATTTGCTCTAGCTTATATAACTAAAAGATCCTTGATACATTTGCCTCTTAAAATAAAATAAATATATAAAAAAGGTAAAGTGATACTTGAAAAAGGAAAATAAAGGAGGAAAAAAAAAAAGAATACATCAGAAATATCAATAACAAAAACCGTATCTTTTAATATAAGTTATAAGAAGACTAAAAATCAATAAAAAAATTTTAAAAAATCAAATTTGATTAATTATCTTTATGCTGTTAATTATTCAAATAAAAGCATTAAATGTTCTAAAAAATAACAAAATGATTGAACTATTCTACGTGGCATAACTATGGACTTATTTTGTAACCGATTATGTTTTCAAGTTCCAGAACTCAAAATTTTAAAATCGATGTTGTTTGGTATTTAATTATATTTTAAAATTCAAAATCAAATTAAAACTCAATTTTATTTTTATACATAATTTTTATTATTTTTGAAGCTTTTGAAAACCAAATTCTAAGTTTTATACCATTTTTATACTTATTTATGTTTTCATTTAGAAAACAGAATAGAACTTGTTACTAAACATATTTTTGTATTTTTTTTTACCAAATTAGATTTTTTTTTTTTACAAATGAATTAAAAAAATAAGAAACCAGCTTCTTCAAATATAATAAAATCATTACAAAACGGGAAGTGTCGGTAGGAAACTGGGAACCAAATCTGAGAGGGTATAGCTCTGGCTCATACTCACACCTCATACGATATGATGAAGGCCGAAACGCGTTGAGGTTTGGATTTTGGAATAGCTGTACATCAATAATATAACTTACAGGGTAAGGGACCGTAATAAGTTTGATTGCATATAACTACTACCTTCAAATAATATATTATTAACATTAAATATTGTTTAAATTAAAATATATTTATTTATTAATTAATATCATCTAACTAAATTATATTAATATATATTATAAGAATATTATTTTTGTTATAAAATGTTATTTATTTTGTTGGCAATACTCCAAATAATTTATTTTTTAGATCTCCAAATAATTTCGTTGGGTATGCGTGTTGCCAACTCTTTCTAGGAAACTTACAAATTTTTCTAATAATTATAAAGACATAAAGTATAATTGTGTAAAGACAAATATTTAACATAGTAAGGGCAGTAAAGGTCGAAAGCTACCCATAATTTATCTCTTTTACGATATTCCATTTAGTCTAAAATTTATTAATACATATATACAATTATTAATTTTTTTTAAAAATAATATAAAATTATTAATTGATGACTTTGAATCAAATTAAAAGTAATAGCTAGATACACTGATCAAATTCACCTTGTAGTACTCCTCGATAAGGATACGTACAAGTTAGAAAAAAAAAGGGCAATTAATCTAGAACTTTTCTTTTTTACTATCGTTAGACGCGATTCCATGCAAAGATTTTTTTTTTTTAAATTTTATTTATATAAATTTGCTTAGCTAAAAAGTGAACTATTTTGGCTTCTGATGGCTTGGGCAAAAAGCCAACGATATTTTATGTTTCTACGCTTCAAAATATATGGACAGAGAGAGACACAAAATTGTTAAGTTGATCATTTATGTGGTCCAATAATCCGTAAATAAATGTCCAGCTAGCTTCTTACACTTAAGTACAGGTTATAAAACTGCATAAAAGCAGAATACGTAATCTCTCTGGGGCGAGTGACTTCAAAAGAAGTAATTTAAAATAAGGAAAGAAAAGTATCAATGTTCTCGTAAAAAAGTTATTTATTTTTATAGCTTTTAATTTATACCTTTAATTTTGTAGTTTTTAATTAAATTATTTTAGTTTCATAATTTTTAAAATAAATGTATATTTTAGAACAAAATTGTATATATTTTTTTCAACAAAATTATGAGATTATAATGTTTTAATTGAAAACAACAATTTAAAACGCTGATTTTATAAAAGTTATAAAACCTCTTGGGTCATTCACCCTTTAAAATAAAGTATCTTAGTCAAAGTGATTTTAAAAATATATCTAGTTATTTGAGATGAAAATATTAAGATTAATTTTAAATAATACTTTAATAATCTTGATTATGATCAATTTAAAAGCAATTTCAATCAAAACAAAAGTAATTTTAATCAAACCTACTTAATGTATGATGTATTCACTAAATACACTTTTATTATAACTTAACAAGTGTCGTCTACATGAATTATTTTACATCTTTATATTTTTTTTAGTTGTTTTTACGATGTATTTAAAATAAAAACGCAACATTAAATTTGTTCGGCTATAAAATAAATTATGAAAGTAAATTCATTAAAGAAAATCTTTGAGAATGATTCAAACATATAGAAAATAAATACCTTTAGCATTATTAATTAAAATAATTGAGTATTTAATGTGTATAACTTCTTTTTTTCTTTCATGTATAAGCTCTAAATAAAAACATAAAGATGGTATATATTAGAAAACTAAAATCTTTAGAAGTCTTTATTATTTAAGATGTTTTAACTTAACTTTTTTTTCTTTCTAAATTATAAAATAAAATATAAATGTTAATATATGTTTTTATTTTAAATAATAAAAGTATTATTATTATTATTATTATTATTATTATAACAATAATTGAGAATCTGGTACATTCAAGATCTTCGCTTTTGTCGTTGATTTCTCAGTGTATGTATGTTCTTCTTTAAAAGAACAAGGTATCGTACAAAAAATACATAGATAACGGGAATCTCATTCCATATATTCACTCACAAATAATATAATTATGCGTGTGAAACTGTTTATTTTAATAACAAAATATATTACCATGTAAACATAAAGCTAGATGGAACAAGGAGATAATCTGATTTTAAATAGAAATTGTTATTGTCATAGCAAAAAACATTACTGCTAGGAATAATTTAAAAAATAAAAACATTGTTCTAACAATAATGTTTATTGTTATGATAATAGAGTAATATCGATGATAAAATGAAATAACAAATAAGAAGTAGCAGTTCCATATAGAATGCATCTTAGAAGTGTAATGAATAAACACTCGATTAATAATTAATTAGACCCATGTTATTGGATGAATATACAATCGATCGATCATTAATGATTCTATAACTATTATTTATATACATAACCCTTGATTAAAAATTATACACATAACGCTTGTGTAGATCCACCGCTTCAATCAGGGAAACCTTGCTTTACTTGTTAATTAATTAGACAATCTGCATACACATTCAAGTCTATCTAATTGATGAAAATATTAATGTGGCATCTCTTCAAATTTTGCCAATGACCCCCTTCTCCCCTTGCATGGTATATATATATGAAGAAGAGTAGTGATATATAACACCAATAGGGATGTTTATATATTTAAATGTAACGTTAAAATATATATTAAGATTAACATAACAAGTAGAGAGAGTTTGTGAGATTTTGAAATCTAAATGGTATTGAGTAGAGTAGTTAGGAAAAAAAAAACATTTTCTTATCTTGAAACAACCTTTAATTATATATGTTGTATCCAAATTTCCCAAACCCTAATTGTGAAATTTAATAGCTGATCATATAAAAAAGAAGCTGCAAAAATACTCGTTAAGTTGTTGTGGCAGCTACCAAAAATCCATAAACATATACATGTTCCCTATAACTATTGTACTCATCATTTGCTATATTAATTAAGAATACTGCTCATAATTGCCAACAATCATGTGAAAAACGGCATGAAACTCTTTTGAGTTAGTTGAATTTATGGGGTTCAAATCCTATTTACGTGTGTGTGAGTTGTGTTGTGTTTAAAAAAAAAATACGTCTCGTAATTGATCTTTATAAACATGAGTTATCTAGCTAATACCCTAATTAATTATATACAGTTCCATGCAAAACGTCATATATGGTCTTCTTATATCTAAAATGAGGGAGCACAAACGAAAGTTTAAAAATAAAATAAAATAATAAGTACTTGAAAGCCATTGGGGAAAATGAAGCTTATAATGCATCACTATGGAATGTTTAACTTGGTAATTGGCATTATAGAACTGAAACACATTTAATTAGTTTCCTTAATATTATGCCCATATAAATGTAAATACATATAAAATAGTTTTTCTATTCCATACCAACCCCAGACACTAAATCATCAAAATCACGAAATCATGGTTCGTCATGATTCTAATCTTTTATAAAAAGAAAATACAAAAAAAAAAAAAAAAATGGTAACAGAAACTGCATGATAAAAACACATTAAAATGGAGTAATTACCTTTTTAATTTCTTTCATCACTAACAAACTAATCAGCAAATTGAAACGGGAAGAGGACTACTACTCCACTGGCCTACTGATCATGATATATTGGTGTTAACAAAATTCAAAATATTAGACAAAATTATAAAAAAGAAAAAGAATTAGCAAGTTAAGTTAAAGATAGATCAAAGCAATATCTACGTACTACTTATCTTCTTTGGTAAGCTTCTCAAGCAGAGCAGTAATAAGAGCATCCCTTTTCTCAGACCTAACTTCTTCTCTCATCCTCCTTTGTTCTTCTCTTTCTCTCCAACTCCTCTCCAACATTAACCTCTCATTCTCAATTGCTTCCATTGTTTGTCTCCATTCCATTTCTTTCAATCTCCTTTCGTTTTCTCTTGCTTCGAAAGCTTCTTTCCATTGCATTTCCATTTGAATTTGTTGCTTCATGTAATCTTCCAATAACTCCTTCAAACTGTTAACACCACTACTAGTCCCACCTATAGTACTAGTGTTTCCAATATTACCCTTTACTTTTCTCTTCTTTTTTGGTGCAATAGTAATATTACCTTTTTCTCCTTCACTCTCTTCATTATCTTCATCTTCGTCTGTTGATAACATAACTGATTTCTTTTTCGATCCAGTATCAGTTTCAGACCATAACATTCTTTGCATTCTTGATGCGTAAACCGTATGCATGTCATTATAAAATGGGAATTGTTGTCGTACAGCATCTGGCTCAATAGTTTCACATCCCTGAAATTATTTAAAATTAAATAAAATCAACATTTAAGAAAATTAATATAGATAAGGATTTTGTAATACTTTAACAGCTCCCTTAAAAGCTAAAGCTTAAACTATTCACAGAGATCAAGTTAACTATACTTTTATACGTTATACCATATGAATTATTGATATGTATATTTATTGATCGATAGGTGTTCGATGAAAGTATTGAAAGACCTTGTAACGAGTAACGAGGTTTTTCCACTTGCACTTGCACTGTTCTGGACTGCGATTATAACCTCTTTCTCTCATCTTTGTTGAGACGACTTCCCAGAGAAGTTTGTTTCGTTTGGTTTCCATGAAAGTTTGATCGAGCTCGGCTCTGATCGAAATCAACTCGCTTGTTTCTTGGATACTCCATTGAGGAAGCGTCCTACTATCGTTCACATCTAAGTTAACGCTAATATTACTTGGATTTTGAAAAAGAGATTGATGGGGATGAGGATTGTGATGGTGATGAGGATTGTGATGGCCTTGATCCATAGTTAATAATAAGGTCGGCAATCGAATATTAAAGAAACGGAAAGAAAAAGGCGAGAGAAAATTAAATCTGAAAATATCAGGTTTAATTTTGAATATTAATGTGTGTTTCGGGGAAAAAAAAGAAGGGTTTAGAGAAAGAGAGATAAGGATAAAGAGTATTTGATGTTGGTGTGAATAGAAGGTGTGAATCGTCAATGAGAATGAAAGCGATTTTTCTTTCTTTTGTGCATATTGGTTTGTGTCAAACCAATAGATTAATTTTCTTATTCGTTCATATTAATTTCAATGGAGGAAACCAAAGAAAGGCTTTCACTTTCTTTTTCTTTTTTCTTTTTTTTTTCCTTCTTTTTCCTTTCTCAGTCCTTTCTCTATCTGATCTGTCTACGCGGAAACTAAAACTTTCTCTCTCATTCTTATTTTTTGTACATCCCTGTTTGTCCCCATTGCGTTTACGTGTCGTCAGGCTGACGGAAAAACACATCTAATAATAACACGATTGGTGGGGATTCTATTCTCTGAAGCCAGTTTTATGAAACTTGAAGTTCAAGCTTTTCACCTTTTTTTTTATAATACGATAAAAATTTGCTACTTTTATAAAAATTAACTTCTATTATTCATTTAGTAAATATATAGATTTATATTATCTTATTAAAAATATATTTTTAATAAAAATAATATAATTAAGCTTCTTGTTAGCCTATTTTTAAAATAATAATAACTTATTTCAACTTTCTGGTTGTTTCCCTTTGAACCTTGTGATCCGGGGGTTTTGATTTTTTTTAGTGAACTTTCTGTGCATGGAAATTTAAATAGAAAGGTATCAGTAAAGCATATACTGATTATTATTTGTTTTGTGTACATATTGATAAAAAAAATGCAATTATTTTTGTAATTTTTAAATATATTTTATTTAATTTGATTATATTGTTAAAAAATTTATTTTTTTTAAAAATAAAAATTATATATTTTATTAATAAAAAATATTTAAAAAAACCTCGTTCTCCTTCCAGTGTTTGTTTTTTTTTTCTTTTGTTCTCTCTACTCTATTTCATTATTATTTTATTAATAAAAAAATAAAATTAAGAGAAAGTGAGTATGAGAGAAAATAAGTGAGAGAAAAAGATAGAGATAAGGGATAAAGAAAGAAAGAAAGAGAGAGGTTTTTATTTTTTTTCCTAAATATTTTTTTATTAATAAAATATTTAATTTTTTTAAAAAATTATACATTTAAATAATTTAACTTAATTAATCAATTTACTTAAAAAATTAGATATTTAAAGGGTATAAACTATGTAATTATACTTTTATCCATAAACATATTAATTGATGATTCTATAACACATTAATTATTAACTTTAAAAAATAATAGATATAAATTCACAACTAATGTGAATCATCAAAATAAAGAAACTTAAATATAAGAGTATAAAAAGCAATAGATATAACTTCGTAAATAATGTGAATCATCGAAATAAAAGAAACTGAAATATAAGAGTATATATGCTATTTTTTAAAAATTAATAATGAAGTGCCATAAAATCATTAAATATGAATGTGTAATATCCCCTCGCTGTTCTAATTATGGATCTGTGGGCCGTTAATTTTATTTTTACTTTTATTTCAGATACGCGTTCTTATTTCATGTCTCACGTGTGGAGCCAACCATCTTTTCCCACGTGGCCAACATGCAGATGAAAACGGAGAAAAGCATTGGAATTGGACCCACAAGTCTTAATGTTCACACTTGTGACCGAAATACCGAATCTAAGTTTTTAGTCCTTACCCGGAATGTTTGACCCGGCGGTAGAAGTACTGGAAGAGAATTTGACCAAGTTATGTAGAAAGAATTCCAATGACGAGTTTCCAAATAGCTAGGGAGGGGATTGAGAAGATTTGGAAATGTATTCCATTGACCGTCTACAATCTACTGAATGTCTACGATGAGACCAGGGTGAAAGCCGCTTGCTTCCGATTCGATTACCACCAATGTAAAACTTTCGTATGTGATAGATAATAAAATATCATTACTAAGTTTTCTATGTATAAGTAAATTTCTGGATATAAACAATTAATTAAGAAGTAGTAAATTTTAATTTTTTTAATAACGTGTTACGAAAATTATTCAATCTTATTCTTAATTTAAAGAATAGCATGCAAGATTTCTTGAATTTCTAAATATATATTAAACACGATGTAAATATAATATGATAAATCGATTTACTTGCATCTCAAAACTTAGATTGTTGTTGATGTATTAGTTTCTAATTTATCTCTCTGACTTATCACAGATAATAGATTTTTATATATTATTTATAAATTATATTTGTATTTAGATCTGTTCTTATCATTAATGGGAGCATTAAAAAAAAGTGTTATGAATTTTTCGTTAACATTAAAGGGTATATTTCTTTCTATTGTAATATTGTGAATGAAAAATAATTATTAGGACTTTAGATCACTACAATCTGATGGACTTTTATCCTTTAATTTCTAAATTAATTTTGATAATATCGATAATCTAGAGATTTGATTTGGGAAGAAGAAGTGAAAAATGAGAGATATTTATAAATTAATTGTGTTTTTGTCATTTAATAAACCTCTGACTCATTTATGTATGAAATGTACAATGTGATTATATTTAGAGAAAAAAAAACTTGATGTCTATTATTTATCCGTATAGATAAACTTAATCGAATATTAGAGTTATTTTTTCATAATTATTTCAATCGAATAAATCATGAGTTTTTTTATATGGGATTGGTATCTTAGAGATACTCAATTAATATATTGATACTCTAAATGTCTCTATTAAAATGTTATATTTTAATATTTTAATTTAAGTTTTACTACATTTTTTATTGTTTTTGAAGATAATTAAATTTTTTTACCCAAAATATTATTTTAGCTTGAAAGATTTTTCTTTTTGAAAATTAAATAAAATTAAAAAAATCATTTTTTTCCTAGAGATTAGGTTTGATATATTTTACTAAAAATTACAAAAAAAAAAATTAAAATCTAAATATATATAATACCAATTATGGCTTAATCTTAAAAAATAAAAATAAAATAAAAACATTTATAATCCTCAGAATCCCAATAATGTTAAGAGACATAAAATTGACGGTAGTTTTCCTACTTAAATCAACTCTGACTTTTGTGATTTAATAACAAAAATATGTCTTGTGAGAATATATACAAGGATGTATGTTTAACCGAAAAGACACGTAAAGTAACATTCATTATCACTCATCAAATAGTGTTTTTTATGTTGTTGAAATAATTTTTACTTAATTAAATTATTATTTTTAAAATATATTACTTATTAATTAAATTATTATTTTATTTTTTATTAAATATTTTTTAAAATTTTATATTAATTTTAACTTTTATTAATATAAAATATCACATCATTATATATTAAAAATATATAAAAAAGAATTTCTCCAAACTTTATAAACTAGTCAATGACAACTAATCAAATAGTCATAGACACATTCCAACTTAGGTAGATAATATTGAATTATGTGATAATAAGTTTAGGTAGATATATTGAAAATTGAAATTAAGCGCTCATGGTATTCTTATTTACTAATATTTTTTTCAAATGGGCTGCAAAACGAGTTGGCCACACATTGCACGTAGTGCCTCCAGATTCCACGCCTTCTGGTAAAAGTGAAAAAGAAATTAAAGGTCATATCTATCCAAAACCTACATTTTAGCCATTTCTTTTAAATATTATCGAAATATCGAGAAATGGGTATTTTTTTTATTAATAATTTTAAATCCATTAATATATTATTAAATTACTATGCTTTTTTCATCCCTATTTTTATTATTTTACTTTATTTCTATGTCTCACTATGAAAGTACATATTCTCGTAATAATTTAAAAATTAAACGTCGTAACGCTACCCGTAAAAGAAGCAAAGAGTCGACATACACAAAATTTCCTTCAAGATTAAAAGTTGTCCACGTTGATCTTTACAAACCATAGGCTTTTAGTATGTCTTGGCCCAGCTTGTTTGGGCGTGGTTTCAACTTGTAACACTTCCAAGAAAAACAAATGAAACTTCTTGTCTCCTTTTCCAAATAAAAAAAAAAACTACACTTTTATAGCAAGATCTTGGTACTTCACGAGTATGTTGTTGGATCAAATGTATTTCATTACATATCGGATATTTCTCAATAGAATTCATGCTAAAATACTAATTTTTTCTCCTTGGATTTTGTACGCAATCAATTTAGTATTTTCATCTCCTGTGTTTCAATATATTGTTGTTGAAAATTTGAATTGAAAACGTCAAAATAAAAGTCCAAAGATCTTGCCAAATAAAATAAGCTCTCTCAAAATTATATTATCTTTTTCATATTTTTATTACAATTTTATAGCTATATATAAAGAAATTTACTCATTGAATTACTCTTTGAATTAATGATTCATTATTTTTCTCCTTAAATTAAGGATTCATTATTTTTTTCCTTAAATTAAGGATTCATTGTTTTTCTCCTTGAATCAATCCTTAAATTAAGGATGACAACTTCTTAATTTACTCATTGAATTAAGTTTCTTGATTTACTCATTTAATTAATTTCTTGATTTACTCCTTGAGTTAAGTTTCTTGATTTACTCCTTAAATTAAGGTTCTTGATTTACTCCTTAAATTAAGGTTCTCTAATAATCGCACTAAATAAATAAAAAACCCAATCATTTAAAATATATACTCACGTTTTATTAATAGTTATTAAATGTAAAAAATACTTGACCTAATGAATATGCCAAGTTGTGTTAGTAATAAGCATCCTCCAAATTGATCGAGAGTTGGAATCCTTTTCAGTATGTAGTGTTTATTTTGCAATATTACAAAACTGTCTGATTTCATCAGTTTTTAATCGGTATAAAATATATAACAATTTTTATAAGATCAAATAGGCGTTGACTTGAAATAGAATGAATCTCAAACCAAATTAGACAATTTTGTGTAATTAAACGTTCAAATCGATGTTATTTTTGGTATTATGTATGGACATCTTAAATTACCACTAATGAAAAAAGAATAAAAAGTTAAAACAATGTATAATTACATGTACTATCAAGTTAAACCATAGAATGATGGACTCCAAGACAAATATATACACCAAACATTTCAAAGGAAAAAGGTTACCTACAAACATAATCATCACCTATGTTTTTTTTAGGACGTAAATTATCTTAAATTTTTGTACACATATTCAAATATAATATATGCACATATATTTTTAATTTTATTTTTTTAATTTTCATTGATTTAATATATAGTAATTACATTCATGTTTGTATCATGTATGTTAGACACGAATATTGTTAGGAAATTTGAATCAAATGATATAATCATAAATTTTCTCTCTCAAGATCCTCCTTAACAGAATATCAAATAACAGAAAAATAGATAATATACAACATAAGAATTATAGTGAAAACTTCAAATTGGAGAAAAATCTCTTTCGTTGTCAAAAGACAACCAGAGAAAGAAATTTACTATGTAGAAAATTATTACAACCACACTTTCAATGATTTTCTCACACACCCAAAAGACAAGAGCAGTTATAAACCCAAGAAAATTTTCCCACAAAATTCTCTCACTCAAAAACTTCTTCTCATAAGTTTTTCTCTATTTTTGGGACGATTAACAATGAAAAAATGAAGTTATATTTATAACCTTAAAGTTTCCATTTCATATGTCAAATCATTCAACAAAATTAGGCTACCTAATTTTTCTATTTTTTATTCAAACAAGTTTAAGTACCTACATCTTTGACAATATGGTAAACCATCTTCTATGAATTTTCTTCTAAATTAAGCACCTCATATTTTGACTAACAAACCTAATATTATTTTTAATCAATCACAACAAATACTTCTTCCAAAAAGAAGATTTCATACAATATAAGTAATCACTTATCATATCAAGCATAGATAAAGTGATGGACACTATTTTTTAAAAGAAATATCGGGGCTTAAATTCTTGAAATAATTTTTAGTTATTGTCCGCTATGTTTCCTTCATGTTCTGTTATTCTATCTCTTTCAAATTAACATAAACTATTATACCAGTTGCTTTATTGCTTTGGATTCATTTTCTAACTAGAGTAATACCAAATGAAAATAAAGTAATAACAAAAATAAAAGTAGTTTATTTTATTTAGAGTTTTTTTATTACTATAATCACACGTAGAAATTTTATGAATTATTTTAAGAACTTTTCAACTATAAATAATTAGATCCTATGCTTGTATAAAACATCTTACAAAATAATCAACTTATTAATATTAAATAAGTTTTATTCTTTCTTTTTTCCATTTGAAAATTAAAATTATCGTATTCGTGAGATAGAAGAATATCTTTAAGCTAGTTCTATAAATATTTTTAGGCTAATCTTACTCTAGAGCTGCTAGAGTGTTCATCTAAAGATAGATAACATAGTTAAAGCTTGTCATATTCTAGATTCGTTAGAATGTTTACTTAGATAATAGTTCTCTTGTATTTGTTTCATCACACAAATATGAAAGTCTTTTGTTCGAGAGTGAGTCTGGCTAGTCTAAACTTTGTTAGTATTGTTCTTATTTTCTAAGTGCTTCTATATTATTAGTGATTTGTACTTCTGTCATGCGTCAAGTGGTATCAGAGTCATGACCTTACTGGGCCATGTAGGCTTGAGTTCTTACGAGGACGTAAGATTCCTTAAGTGTGGGTGTATAATGTAGTGTGTCTGCATATGTCACACATTAATTAAGAAGTTAAGTGATGATGTGCTTATAAGGGGTAAGTACTCTCTAAATGACATAACGTGTTTTTAGGTTTCTCATTAGAAAAAAAGTCGTGAAGTTTCGATAAACTGTCAAATAATGACCGTGGGTCTGCTTAACTTGGACCAAAGTGGACAACTTCGTACCATGTAGAATAGGTCATGTCTCGTTGTGAATAGACGGATTAACTGTCCTGTATCACTCGAGAAACAAACAAATTTTCCCTTGTGATCGAATAACTGTTTTCAATATTTAATGTGAAAAATATATTTTTATATAAGAATTATAAAATGAAAGAAAATTTATTATAAATTTTCATTCAAGGTATATAAAGAAAGTTTATTATTAGGTGCCTGCAGCTGCCAAATATGTTTCCACCAAGTGCTTTTAGATTTATCACTAGCCTCCCTACCGTTATCGTGCTTAAGGGATTATGCAACCCAATATCCATTTTTTACTGTGTAATTCTTATTCTGTTGGTGTCCCCAAATCAATGCATCCGCTGCTGATCTACCAGGAAGGGGAATATGACAAATAACATCTGCTTCCTTAGGAAAGAAACTGGATTTGATTAGAGCCTCATCCCAACCTCCTGATGCTGTTATTAAACTTAAAACCTTTGTCAAATCCAGCAAAGATCTTGGTGAAAGTATCCGCAGAAGGGAAATCTGGCAGCCAGCAATCACCATGAACTGATATTGTGAACCATTTCCGATCCTCCACCGTAATCCTTTTTGTAGCAAGTCTCTTCCCCACAAAAACCTCTTCCAAATGGGAGAAGCATTCCTTCTTGTAGCTGTTTGTAGGATATTTGAATGTTGAAAATACTTTACAAGGAGAACTTGGGCTGCTAGTGATGTGGTATTGTGCAAGAAGCGTCAAACCTGTTTAGCCAACATAGCTTGGTTGAAAGCCTCCAATGATCGGAATCCGAGCCCTCCCTTCGCCTTAGGCTTACACAACTTTTCCCATGAGAGCCAATGTATAGACTTCTTGTTCCATTGTTTTGACTTAAGTCAACTCTTTACATAATTATTTGGGCCACCGGAACAAGGAAATAATGTAGCAAGGTATTGCTTGCGCCAGTACTGCTTTGATAAGAACCTCCTTTCTGACCCGAGATAGCAATTTCTCGCCCCATCCTTGCAATTTTTTTGACACCCTTTCCTTTATGCTCCAAAATGCATGACATTTATTGCATCCAATAAAGGTTAATTGGTAGCCCCAGATAGCGCTGATGGTGAGAAACCTCTTGAACATTCCAAGTATTCAAAATGTTATCTCTTAAATTTCTTGGAGAGCGATTACTGACTACAAATGCAGATTTGTTAAGGTTTATTAACTGGGCTGGCGTGACCGCATGTAAATCCAATATTCTTTTCAAGGAATGTGTATAATAGTTTCTATCGTTTCTATAATTATTTCTTAAACGTTGAGTTCTTTTCTATACACCTAAGCCATTAGTTCTTATTTAATTAATATTATTGTTAACTTGTATATTTCTTACTCTTTAGTTATATCCTTAATTATCTAATAATAAATATTTTATAAAGATAATTTAATTTTAAGAGTGAAATTTAATTCCTAAAATTAAAAAATAATATTAATAAAATAAGAACATTTTCGTATATCATAACTACATCACAATCATAACTAATATGATCGGTTTTTAATGAATTCAAATATGTGTTAGATTTTACTTATCTATATTACTATGTCACATTGTTTATAATTTATCGTAAACTTATAATAGATAGATTTTTCTATAAAATAATTTAAAAATTATGCCAAGATATTAATAAATTATTTTCCTTTTTTTTAACACATCACTAATTAACAAACATGTTCTAATTGTTAAAAAAACTAAAAATGAAAGATAAGGGATCGGTACCTAATAGTTGCGATGACCATTTATGTCATATGGGTTGTATTAGGATCAATTCGTTTTTAACATGATCTGATCAACAAAAACACGAACTTGACTTGGTAATGAATTAGGTTAGATTTTATAAACCCAATCTTAATCTTAGTTAAACGAGCTATCTTGATAACCCAAGTTGGTTATATAAGGTGAATAAATGATTATTTATTTGTTTAAAGTTTTAATTTTTTTGATTCAAAATAACAAAAAAGAAAGCAAATTAAGATGTGCAATTTCAATTTTCAAACTCCATAACATATTCTTTCATTTTCTTATGTTTCGTTGTCGGTAGCTTAAATATCATAACTTTTTAAGTTTTTTAATTAATAACGAGTCCATCGGGTTGATTCGTGAATGGTTTGGATTCGATCTTTTTTTTTCGTGTTCAAACAAGTTGACCCGTTATTGACGCAAAATGATGCTCGGTGATGTTCAAGTTGGGTTTCTCAAGTCGTGCTATCGTGTCAAAATCTATCATCCATAATAATAGCTATATAAATTCTTCTAAAAGTGTGAATGGTTTCTTATATACTAAAAGTACAATTTAATGATTTTTTTCACAAATTCATAGAAAATTATTTTATTCAAATGAAGTATTTAAAATACACATTTTGTAGTATATGATACTAAATAACACCAATAATTTTAAAAATGAACTAATTCAACTCCTCATTTTAAATATGGATAATATGAGTAATATCCCAAGTTTTGTCGTAATATCATCAATATCTCAAATTTTCAATAAAATCATAAATATCCTCTAAAAGGATAAAGAAAAAAATTGGATACATTCATTTATGAGTAATCCAAATATTAATAAAAACTCATTTTAGAGAATAAATTGATACACCAATAAAATTAATATTGCTAAATAATATAATAATAAATAGAAAAAATGTTTTACTATGAATGATTAATGGTAACTTAGGATACACAGAGTTAAAATTCACATTATATTATAGATTTGTTATTAATATTTAAGATAAGAACTTAAACCAATTGTTAAGTTTAGTTTATGAATTTAAAAGTGGAGATTTAATGAAAGATGAAAATCACTCATTTTTAATACTTTACATAGTAGGGTATTTATTAATAAACAACCATAATGGTTTAATATATGAAAAAAATAAATTTATAGAAATAAATAAACTCATTTAGAAACTTGGACTAATAATAAAATCAGAAATATTAACAGACTTTGAAATATCAAAGAAATGACACTTAGATAATAAGAAAAACCTCTAATGTGGGGTAGAAAAAATAATATAGTTAAAAATAACAATGTTCCAAGATTTACTTTTATAGATTATGAAAGAGAAATTTTTGATAAATAATAGAAGTTATAGAACTAAAAGAAGAAATTCAAGTAATGAAAGCATTAGCACATGATGTAATATTGGAAAGAAAATAGTAGTAAGATGGTTAAAAATAAATTACAAGATATAGAATTAGAAGTAAATAGAAGATTAAGAGGTGTATCAAAAAAACCAAATAACAATAATGAAAGCCACAAGTCTTTTAGCATAATAAATGAATATAATATGAGAATCAAACATTGAATCCTTACAAGACATAGATAAAAGCCAAAAGTAACTCGTAAATGATATAAGAGAAATTAAAAAAAATTACAATAAGATATACATGATGAATTTATGGAATTAAGAATAGATATAAATAACATACCTAGAAATAATTCAATTATAAATCATAATCTTGATTCATTTGAAGGTTTAAAATAAGAACCACCTAAAAGATCATATGCATTGATATCTAGAAATGAAAAAAAAACAAAAATGAAGGAAAAACTATAATTATAGTTTAATGGCATACCGAAAAGAATTAGGAGAATAATTTATCGAAAATTAATTAGTTTGTTAACACTAACTAATGAAGAACTTGGATAACATTATGATGAAAAGCTTTGTATAAACAAAGAAGAATATGATATGACAATAATTAGCAAGACTAATTTTGAACTAAAAATCATGACTTTAAAAGGTCATATAAAACCAATTTCATTACTAGTTCTTTACCAAGAATAAAAGAATAGATAAAGATAAAAAGAACTTGATATTCCTTATAGAAGGAAACAACAACCCAAAAAATAAAAGAAGGGTTACATTGGGAAATAAAAGTAGTATTTTGCCAGAATTCAAATTTCATTAAAATTATAAGTCTTATCTTCTAGATTTATAAAATATAAGAGATAGGAAAAAAGTATTACATGAATAGCCTAATGGTATAAGTGTAACCATACAATTAAACCTTTCAACGTATAGAGTTATAGTAACTCAAAAAATGATAAGAAATGATAAAGTTTGGTTTAAAAATTTAATAGAATAATAATATCCATTAATGTAGGGTAACTCACCTATAGGTAAATAATGCTTAGAAACTATAGTAAATGAAATATATAAGAAAATTTTCGTAAAAGATAAAGGAAGATATATTACTGAATTCAATGAAAATGAAATTCACGAAGTCAAATAACATTTAATATATATGAAAATTTGTAACATATATTATATAGATTCTTTTATTTATGAATATAAAATATATTATCATAAATTACCACACTATATACAAGAAACTTATAAAGAATTGTTCTTCCAAATATTACTTGAAACATTGCATAAAACCTTAATAGAAGAATGACATAAAAGAAATAGATAAACTATATGAGATACTCTAGAAGAGAGAATAAAAAATCTTAAAAATTGGATAAGTATCAAATGTTAAGAAATATAAACAAATAATAAGAAATAATAAAATTTGTTGTGATACAATAGGTTTTAGAATACAATAAAAACATGGGTGTAGTATAAAACCTTACAATTAAAAGTATAAAAAAGGTATAAAAGAACCAAAACATTTAAAAGATACAAATTGAAAAAATATAACTTCCAAAAAATAAATAGAAAATATCATAGAAAACCTTATAAGAAGAGGTATTTTAGAAGAAAAATGGTCCATAATATAAAAATTATTACCTATCAGAGAAAAAGAAATGTAGGTGTTTGATATTCAATGAGAAATGACATTATACCAATGAATGTCTTAGCATGCTTTAACACACGAAAGGATTTAAAAAGGAATTTTCATAGAAAACAAAAACATTAAAAGAAGCTTTTAAGATGGAACAAGTACCAATTGAGGAATCAAATATAAATGATACTTACAGTATTTATCTATTAGAGGAAACTGAGTAAGAAATAACTCACTCAGAAGTAGTATTACAATACATATTTTAAAGTAGGATTGAAATTGAAAGGCTTTACAAGCTATCATTTACATGTATATATATATGTATAAAAGAGCTATTATGTGTGTAGCAAGTAAATATATATTATTAGAAGAACAATGGAAACACATACCAAAAGTGTAATAATTGTTAATAATATTACAATAAATCTTAATAAAATTTTGAATTATACAGATATGATGATAGGAGGAGAAAATTTCATATTCTTACTATATCAGTAGCAACAGTTGATTTATTAATAGAAAATAATTTTCTAAACTTATATCAACTTTTTATATAATATTTAAATAAAACAAGTCTAAAAACACTAGATGATGAAATCATTTATATATCAAAATTATGAAAAAATTTAACTGTATCGAACTTAACTTTTATGCAACAACATAAAAAGCTAAAACGTAGTGAGATAGACACAAAATAACATTAAAACCCTTATTTAGAAAATATTTTATTAGATATAAGAAATAAACAAAATTATTTTATTAATAAAATATAGGAAGATAAAGCCCTTAGTAGATATCAAAAAATTATTAAAAAGGTAAGTTTATAAAATCCTTTAGATCCAAAAATTAATAAATCTAAAACAATTGCTAACATAAAATTAAGAAATCATAATGAGGTTATTAGTATACTCCCAAAAACATGATTGAATTTGAAAAACAAATTCAAGAATTTTTTAAAATAAAAACCATAATATCAAGTAATTCACCTCACTCTAGGCAAATATTCTTAGTCGAAAAAGAAGAGAAAAAAAAGAATGACCATAAACTTCAAAGCTTTGAATAAAAAAATCATTGTTGATTGATATTTTATTTCAAAGAAGGAATAATTATTATTATTGATTAAAGAAAAGAAATACTTCTTAAGTTTTAATTACAAAAGTTGATTTTGGCAAATAAGACTAGATGAAAAATCTTAAAGATTAGTGGCATTTAGTTGTATCCAAAGAAAATTTCAATAGACTATTGTACTGTTTGGATTAAAAGACTTTATTTAGATATTATTAATATTTTACAAGAACGTAGGAAGAAAAGCATTGTACTTTAGGAAAGGAAATTAGTAATTCTCAACAAAAGATTAAGTATTTAAGATTGAAAATCAAAGATGAAAAACATAACCTACATCCGCATATACTAAATAACATTAAAAGATTAACTAGTGAATTAAAGAACAAAAATGAATTACAAAGATTTCTAGAATGTTTAACACATACTGAAGGAGATATCAAGAAACTTGCATAAATGCAAAAACTCTACAGGCAAAATTGAAAAAAGATCTTGTCTTAAAATGGATAGAATAAGATACTCTATATATGGATAAAGTAAAAGCATAGGTAAAAAATTTACCAAATTTATACCATACAAGTCTAGATGATAAACTGATAATTGAAATAGATGACATGAATATTATGGAGTAGTTTTGAAAAAAAAAATAGATGACAAAGATGAATATCTTTATAGATGTACATCAGGATATTTTCATGATTGAAAATGAAATTATTTTAGTAACGAAAAAGATTATTTACTTATTAAAAAGACTTAAAAATTTTATAATATATGTCATAAGTTCTAGATTCATTATTAGAATCGATAACAATAATTTTGGTTATTTTTTAAAGTTTAATATTACAGGTGATTATAAACAAGGAAGAATTTTCAAATGGTAGTAATTGTTTAGCATTTATAATTTTGATGTTTAAAATCTTCTAGGAAACAAGAATAGTATATAATATGCTCTTATGAGAGAATTAACACTTTTACCTATTTTTTTCTTACAAGAATGTAATATCTTGATATTAAGATCAAGATAAAGGAAAAAGAGACAAAAATCCCTGAGGAATAACTCAAGTTTTTATATCTTGAGAAATCTCTTTTAGATACAATAAATAAAAAGGAAGAACTTATTATTCAAAATAGCTCTTAGAGTTGAAAAGCTTTAAAGAAGAATCCTCATAAAAAATTCAATATAAAAAAGATAAAACTTTTGAAGAAAGAATTCTAAATAAAAAAGAAGAATCTAATAGTTCAAAAAGGATAGTACGACTAGTAGCACTTTTCAATGAAACAACCTCTAAGAACACATGAGTCATTGACGAAGAGAAATATCAATACAGGAATTTGTCTAAATTACAATGGTTGAGCCTTTATAACTTAACCAGAAAATTTACTTAGAAACATATTGAAAGATATGAAATTCTACACCAAAGAAAAGGAATTTCCTGTAAAAAGTAAATTTCATATTCTTAAATAAGCTGATTCAATTTTTGTCCACAAGGTATATCATATAGGTCTTATTAAAAACTTGTTTCTAGTAATTAATTTAAATGAATTAAATTATTATTTTTATTTCAAGAAGGTTATTAAGAACTTTAAGAAGAAGATTAAAGCATGTGACAAGTCTATTTATCTCAGATTTTTCAGTTAACTAAAGAATTGGAATGAGAAAGGTTGTATTAGTCCCGACCATTTTATCAAACTAAGGGTTTCTAATATGAAAAAGAAGTTCCTTAGCCAATGACACTTCTCGAAAACAAATTCAACACAGACGATCTTTGTGTATTAAGAGGTCATATGCTAGAACAAATTTACCATAAAGTCAAAAAAATTGATAATGTTATTGAGATCAAAGTAAATTATTCAATTAGTAAAGTCATCATCAGTTTTCATAGTAATATGACTTTAACCAAAGAAAATGATAATTTTTTTTAACAAATTTGAGGCAAATTTCAATAACAATAACTTAGAAATCTGTCAAGACAAAGATGCATGAGCATCTGTGTCATCAAACTTTTCGGTAAATAATGACATGGAAGATGAAGACGAAGGAGTGTTAGTATATAACAACAAAAAAAAAAATTAAAGATGTATAATCTATATCTTTGATCGATAACACATGCCAAAGAAAAGAAATGGTTGGAATCTAAAGACCAAAAATAGATAAATTATTAAAGTAAGAAAAGAATAATGATTATTCATTTTTTAAACAAGGATTCCATGTTTTATACACTACTACAAAAATGAGTATTTAAGTCGATATGTAAAGTCGGTTTTTTTCAAAACCGACTTATAATGAATTTAAATTCAGTTCGGTGTAGAACCGATACTATCCACGTAGGATGTAGCATCGGTTGATGTGTCTAACCAACGTTATGCATGGACGTAGCGTCGGTTTCAGGTGTTAACCGACGCTACGCTACTTGGATATCGTTGTTTCCAGGTGTCAACCGACGCTACACTACGTGGATAGCGTCGGTTCACCACAGCAACCGACGCTACGTCCATGTGTAGCATCGGTTTGCCACATCAACCGACATTACATGGTGTAGGGTCGGTTGACACATGGAACCGAGGCTATCCATATAGCGTAGCGTCAGCTGACACGTGAAATCGACGCTATCGACATAACATAACGTCGATTGACACGTGAAACTGACACTATCCACATAGTGTAGCATCGGTTGACACCTGGAACGGACGTTATCCATGTATCGTAGCGTCGGTTGATACCTGAAACAGACGCTACACACGTGGATAAATTCTTTTCTCTTATTTCTTCCTAGAGAGAAACTATTTTCAACGTTGCATAACTCTCAAAAACCCAAAATCTCTTCCACTCTTTCTCATTTTTCGGCCACCTACGACTACTATTTCCAACGCCGGTTAGTGGGTTTTCTTCCTCTCTAACTAATCTTTTAGATCCCCTATTTTTTGAGCAAAATACTCAAAAAAATTATACCATTACTCACTTACAAAATACTATTTTTTCTTCATTTCCTTCATTTTGTCACTTCATTTACTTTTGTAAGTATTTCTATTAATTTTACGCACTTATTATTCATATTTTTTTTCCTATTATTATGTGTTATTATTTATGTATATAAATTTTTGTATTATATATGTAGGTTTATATTATAACATCAGGAGAATAATATCTTGAATAAAATAGAACAAAACCATGGTAATTTTTCTACTATTAATTAATATTTTATTTTTTTAAATATTTGTATTATTTGAACTATTTGCTAAACTGTTTTTGGTTTTTTATTCCTACTCGAATACATGTTTTTATTTGAGTATAATAGAAAATGAGTAAATTAAAAAAAATAAAAATTAAAGTCGGTTTACCGCGTGAACCGACTTTAAACTTTAAGTCATTTCATTTAAAGTCGATTTTTAACCGACTTTAATGACCCTTTTTGTAGTAGTGATACAAAGAACCCATATTTTAATTAAGAGGTCACAACAAAAAAAAAACAAAATATATTCTCTACTCTAGAAAATTATTCATATAATAATTATGTATCTAAGAATTATGAGTAATTAAGAATATTTTTTAGGTTTTTAGTTTACTTTTAGTAATGTAATAATGATCAATATTATACATAAAATTGAGTGTTTTTACTCTTTTTTTACTTCTTAATAAGTATAATTTAAATATCATAATAGATATCTTCACAATTGACAAGATTATATCAATTTTTGAGTAAGTTTAGACATATTAATTGCAATAAAAAAATAAAAAAAATGAAAGGAAAAACTTAATGAATTTATTAAATTCAGATATAATAATTATAATTTTAAAATAATTAAAAATATTAAATATTTAAATATTTGTTTATAACTCTTATAAAACTAATGACTAAGAAAATGATAATAAAAAAATGTTATAATAAAAAAATTGAAAAATTATCTTTAATTAATAATATACAATAATTCACGATAATTAGGGTTAAAAAACTAACTTACAAAATGGTATTAGTGATATATTAAAAAAATTACATTTTTTTATGGAAGTTCAATTCATGAACACTAGCTATGTTAATTCAAAAATTGAGAATATTATTAAGTTTTTTATAAAAATTAATGAAATGCTTGAATATATACTAAAATGCATGAATTTTTACTTTTACACAATAAAAATAATCTTTATATAACCTGAATAATTTATCTGTTCTCGACTCTTGATACCAGCATTTATTTATCTATAAAAAAATGCAAAAAATATTTATATTATTGACTAAAAACAATATGACGAGAATTGCCGGCTGAAAATAAAGAATTATTAAAAAAGTAAATATAGAACACCTCCCAAAACAACACACACTCAACAACTCAACAATACTAAAATTAGTATTTCAGGGCATTTGGACCTCAACAGTACACTGTCTTCCCAGTTCCCACTCTAACTAGTACACTCCTCCGTCCCGTTCCGACCGTTGCACTCTCCCCCGTTTGTCCATTAGCCGACAAACCTCACGGAACCAAAGAAGTGCATAATATTTTTTAAAAAAGAACTAATCATTATTTTATATAATAAAATCCCATAAATTCTTTATTAATATTCGATAAAGATTTTCAAAAGACGAACACACTCTCTGTCATTTACAAAAGCAAGCATCACAACCCTTACCGTACGCCTCACTGTTTTCTCCAATTTTCTCTCTCTACAGGGAGTCTGATTTCACAGCTTCTAGAGCTTCATTTTTCTCTGTTTCATTTTCTCTCTCTTAGGGTTAGGGTTTCTTTATTATCATGTGAGTCACTTGTATGCGTGAGTTCAAGGTTAGCGCCGGATCTCTACAAGGCTAAGAGGTCTTAGCAATGGGGAATTGTTGCAGATCTCCTGCCGCTGTCGCCAGAGAAGATGTGAAATCAAACTATTCCAGTCACGATCACGGCCGGAGAGACTCCAATGCCAGCAAGAAGGCTCCGACTACTGTTCTTAAAGGTGTTCCGAAGGAGAACATTGAGGACAAGTATTTGGTGGATCGGGAACTTGGTCGAGGTGAATTCGGTGTTACCTACTTGTGTATTGAGCGTCTAACCAAAGAACTATTGGCTTGCAAGAGCATTTCGAAAAGGAAGCTGAGGACTGCAGTGGACATTGAGGATGTGAGGCGAGAAGTGGCGATTATGAAGCACTTACCGAAGAATTCGAGCATTGTGAGCTTGAAGGAGGCTTGTGAGGATGACAATGCCGTGCATTTGGTGATGGAATTGTGTGAGGGAGGTGAACTCTTTGATCGGATTGTGGCTAGAGGGCATTATACAGAGCGAGCAGCTGCAGCGGTGACGAGGACAATTATGGAGGTTGTGCAACTCTGCCACAAGCATGGGGTGATTCATAGGGACTTGAAGCCAGAGAATTTTTTGTTTGCTAATAAGAAAGAGAATTCGCCTTTGAAAGCTATTGATTTTGGATTGTCTATATTCTTTAAGCCAGGTAAAGAGTTCAGGCTCATGGCTACTCTTGTTTTTTCTTATAATTTTTGGCTTTTCAAATTTGAGCTATAAGTTAAACGTTGTCTGTTGATAGTTTTGTCCATACTACTGTTAACACTTGATTGGTATACTTTGTCATTTCCTATAGCTATTAAATGCAATATAATGCATTTCACATCAGTAGGAGTGAATGTCATAGGAAGAATTTGCTTTGAAGGGGTACTACAAGCCTATAGCTCGGTTGTATTTTGACAGTTTTCTTCAAGGTTTGGATTTGTTTATTATCAAAAACAGGTTAGCAGGATGTTCAGTGCTCAAAATTTGGTGTGCTATGATTGAAGTGATAAGGTTGGATTAGTCATGTTCCACCTATAATCCTATGTCTATTTGCTAGTGCAGTATCAAGCAGTGGATGTTCTTGTGGTGTCTTGTTAGCTTTATCTAATTATATATATATATATATATTTTAAAATAGACGTTAACCAGTTAACCAACAACCGTATAATTGTCTGGGATTGGACAAGGGAATTGTGCTTAGGGCGTATTAGTTGTAAATTTTAATAACTCAGTGTGACTTTCTCTTTAGCATTGTTACTAACTAATAGGGTGTCTACCGGTCCGACTTTGGGAAAAAAATTTAACCGGATTAGACCGTTTGATTTATAAAATCGTTCGATCTGGTCTGGTTTTTGGACACCTCTAATGAGAAATAATATGAAAATTTTATATTAAACCGGTCCGGTCTGGTTTAAAAATTAATATAACCGGACTGGACTATTTGAAAAACGATTTTAATTAATAGAAACTGGACCAGACCGTTTGATTTATAAATCCGTTCGTTTCGGTCCGGTTTTTCGGTTTTGTCCGATTCGGTCCGGTTTATGGACACCCCTAGTAACTAATATGGTAAATTTGTTAAAGTGATGTCATAGTATGGACACTATCGATTTGTTTTTGTTATGTTCATATACTATAGCATATTAACTTTTTTTATTTAAATTTGCAGGAGAGAGATTCTCTGAAATTGTTGGTAGCCCGTATTACATGGCACCAGAGGTTCTTAAGCGGAGCTATGGGCCGGAAATTGATATATGGAGCGCTGGAGTTATCCTCTATATATTACTGTGTGGTGTTCCCCCATTTTGGGCCGGTAATTATATTCATATTTTGTTGTTTTCATCTTTCTCTCTCTCTGATATATCCTCTAGGTTTGCCCTCACAAGTTACTTGAAGATTTATCTTTTTTATCCCTGTCATATGTAGGCTATAAATTTGTCATAACATGTTTTGTGAAAGGAGTTTTCATTCAGATGCTTCTGATGCAGAATCTGAACAAGGTGTTGCACAGGCAATTCTTCGTGGGATTATAGATTTCAAACGTGACCCATGGCCAAATATTTCAGATGCTGCTAAGAGTTTAGTTAGGCAGATGCTGGAGCCAGATCCAAAGCTACGGTTAACTGCAAAACAAGTGCTTGGTAATTTACTCTTGCTGATTTTAAGATATTGTCACTATATCTTCCTGATATGTTGAAATTGCATAAAAGAGCACGTGAAGGCATCACAGGTTATGTTGCTGAAGAC
The DNA here is from genome assembly GCA_037013495.1 of Hippophae tibetana. Classification (NCBI taxonomy): domain Eukaryota; kingdom Viridiplantae; phylum Streptophyta; class Magnoliopsida; order Rosales; family Elaeagnaceae; genus Hippophae; species Hippophae tibetana. The sequence continues at coordinate 88,489,388 of CM072803.1, read as the reverse complement.
ATCTAGTGCACATTGAGAATGAGAATTAATCGTTTGGTTTGGTGCACCTTTAATGTCCATAGTCTGGTCAGTGAAATATAATTACTGATGATATTGATTTATATCTTATGCAAGAAGCGACAATGTTATACTTTGTATGCTTAAATAACACGCTGAAATGTTAAGGCTCATTTCAGCTGAATCCTTGACTTTTAAAGCGATGTATCTAGTATGTGAACAGTTACTTATCTTTAGAAGAAGACCATCAAATTGAGAAAAACTATGATTTTATCTAAGTTGGCTATGCTGTTAGTTCTCTGGAACTGTGTATATCTTGAGATGCTAGGTGAAGTGCTCTTTGGTGTTGAGATTTGCTTGAAAGCTTTAAGTCAAAATTGGATGTAATATTATTCTCTAGATATTATGCTGGTAGTTCTCAAGTTTGAATTTAAATTGCAAGTGTTGGTTATATGCTTTATTTTAGCTGATGCTTATTTTTTCCTCTGTTCATAGAGCATTCTTGGCTTCAAAACGCTAAAAAAGCTCCAAATATTCCTCTTGGAGATGTTGTTAAGTCAAGGCTTAAGCAGTTTACAATGATGAACAGATTCAAAAGAAAGGCATTGAGGGTTGGTTTTCTCGACTGACTCTTCTTTCTCCCCTTTCTCTTCCCTGTGCCTCTCTTTTGTTGAGGAATAATTTCTAGTCATACCAAACAGGTTATTGCTGAATTCTTATCCAATGAAGAAGTGGAAGACATCAAAGAGATGTTTAAGAAGATGGATAATGACAATGATGGCATTATTTCAATTGAAGAATTGAAATTTGGACTGAGAAATTTTGGCTCCCAGCTTGCAGAATCTGAAGTTGAGATGCTTATTGAAGCTGTGAGTGCGATGATGCCATTTTGTTTTTAATTTTTTATTATTATTATCAAAATGTCAATATAATGTTTTTACAAAAAAAAAACTGAAAATCCTTGTATTGTTTCTTTCTTATTATCTCACTTTGGTCCTTACCTAGAATCAGACAAACTTATTTTCTGATGAATTCCTATACAAATTCCTATCATTGGAAGAATAATTATTTATAAAGAAACTTTCCAGTTGCTTTATGGGTATTTCTTCATGGGAATTGTCTGTGAAGCATTTCCAGTTCTCACATGTTAGACTCGGGGAAATTGACATCTTCTTGGGTTGTTTTTAACGACGTTTTTGTGTGCCTTATGCGTGTGTCTAGAGTTCTTAAATCATAACAAACTAGAAATCTATTCAAAATGTATTTGATGGGGAATGAGAGTGTTGTTGATCTGATGTGTTCAGAATATATTGAAGGAGATATACAAAATTTGATTTGTAAGCATCTTCCTGTTTTGACTCAGAGTTTTTCTGGTGCAGGTTGACACAAACAAAAAAGGTACATTGGACTATGGAGAATTTCTTGCAGTTTCCCTCCACCTTCAAAGGATGGCTAATGACGAGCATCTTCGCAAGGCCTTTTCCTACTTTGACAAGGATGGCAATGGCTACATTGAACCAGATGAGCTCCGAGATGCCTTGATGGAAGATGGAGCTGATGACTGTACAGATGTAGCAAATGACATATTCCAAGAAGTGGACACAGACAAGGTCAGGATCGGACCACCCATTACTTTTATAATCCTGTTATGATTTGACAGATGGTATGATTTTTAATAAATCCAGGATGGGCGTATTAGCTATGATGAATTTGCCGCCATGATGAAAACTGGGACAGACTGGAGAAAAGCATCTCGGCACTACTCGAGAGGAAGATTCAACAATCTAAGCCTGAAGCTGATGAAGGATGGTTCTCTAAATTTAGGAAACGAGTGAAATATTCATAAGGTTGGTGCTTTACTTATTCATACAAAAGAAGTAGCTTATCATTCCCGGAAGTTTTTATGTTGCTTTCTTTTGTGATCGGTTGGTGTCCTGTATTTCTTGGTCACACAGGCCTCCATTTTCTTTGTGCTTTTGCAAGGATAATCAAGGAGATGAGTACCTTTGTTTGCTCTGCTAATGTTAATTGTTTAGAGCACGGTACTTTCGTACCATAATGTAGCATGCACGATTTCCTATTCACCATTTCAACCATTCTGTGATTGTTCTTTGGTACACTCATATCCCTTTAGGGTTGTAGCATACTTTTGTCAATGAAATATCTAGCATTCTGTCCATCCCCGATAATTTGGTGATTCCATTTTTTTTGGTTCGTTATTGTAGTCATACTCCTACAAAACTTGGTATGTGATTTTTCTTTTAAGAGAAAAATATGAGAAAAGGAGTTTGTGCTTCCCATTGTTAAGCTGGTCAATGTGCTTCTTGACTCGCTCGAAAAACTTAGACCAATTTTAATGGACATGAGAGTGGTTCCCTTGTAAATTTATAGTTGACATTTGGGGTTGTACTAAATTTTATCTTGTAATTCATATGTTGGATTTGATTGTGTGTGTTACTGTCAGTGTGTGTGCTGCGTTTTTCTTTCTGTTGCGTTCTCTTCATTCTCATATTTGGGTTCCAGTTCTAGTCTCAAATGAGTTGGTCCAGCTCGTGTAAAGTTGATTTCAACTCAAAACACTTTTTTAAAGTTGTATTGAGCATCTCATAAACTAGTTCGTTAACATTTCTAAAAAATAAATATATATATATATATCTATAATTATTTAAGAAGAAAATATTAATATTAATATTATATTTTAGGGTGAGATTACATAGATTAAATAATTTTAATTTGTGTGGATTAAACAAATAAATTATAAGTGCTATTATTTAATTATGAAAAATTAATCAAATAAATTATATTGTTTTAATATTTTTTTATTAAAATGTTATTATTATCATTATGAGTGATTAAATGTGATTAAAATGAGTTTTCAACAATAATAATATCTAAATGAAAGTTATTTTAATTTATATTTTAATTTTTAATAAAAATTTAAGATTTATAAAAAATTAAAAATGAAATAGTGGTAATTAATAAATATGATTGTTAATATTTTGTGGAATTTTTTATATTAATTTTTATTCTATTAAATACTTGTTTTTAATCGGTTGATATAATAACAATAATATTTTAATAAAAAATTATTAAATAATATGATGTCTTAATTAATCAAATTTTTTTCATATCTAAATGATATTATTTATAATTTAATGTATTAAACGTTACAAATGATTTAAGTGTATTTTTATATACTGATGTTACAATGATTTTTTTTAATAACATGCGTTTTATATTAAATAAGCTTGTAAATTGCTTATTTAAATTTATGAGATGAGATTCATTAATTTATTATTAATCTTAAATGAGGCAAGCTGCTAAAGTTATTTAATACCATTAATTCTACCATTGCTATTCTAATTTTCACGGGTAAGGTTATTTATTTATTTGCAGTCTATTAGTTTTTTAAATTGGGTCAATTAGGTTTAGTAGCTTTTTTCTAATGAAAGTTTAATTTAATAATTTTTTAATGATAATTTAGTTCTTTTAAAATTAATTTATTTTGCAGGTCTTATTATAATTTTGTAATACATCATTTGAGATATGCATTAAGTTAATAATAAATAAATAAAAATCCATGGATAATTTTGGACTTGAATGACATTTGCAATTCTCCACAAACTGGTAATCTTCTTCATTCGTCTTTATCAACGAAAGCCATTTCTTTGTCTCTTTCTTTTTTCCGACTTTTATGGCAATTAACAAGCTGTTACATTTTGCTAAGGAGTCACTGGCCAAATATTTAAATAGATTTTCTATACGCATCATAGTGGATTTGGAAAAAAACTTGGTTCGTTATTATTTTTGTTCTTTATTTAGAATTGGCAATTGTATTTATCTTCATGACTTCATATTTCTTGTATTAGTTAATTAATAGCTGATTCATTCTAATATATATATATAAATCACATTACATAAATACTGCTATAATTTAAATAAATTATAATTAAAAAAATAAAATACAAAATAAATACAAAATCTAAGTATTAGTTTTAGAATAAATATAGAATCTATAAATTCAAACTTTTATTTAACCTTAACAAAAACTTCTATTATAAACAACTTACAAAAAAAATTAGGAAAAAATACACTAAAAGTTAGAGAAGATTTTGTGCCCTATTTTTAAAACTTAGGTAAATTTATGATTTATATTAGTAGTACTGTATACATAATAAAATATAATATCAGTTATTTTTTTGTTGTTATTTTTTAAAATAAAAAATATTAATTTATTTATGCATATAAATTATATATATAATTATTATACTTATAATTTTATTTATCAAGAATTAAGATGTAGGACTTTCTCCTCATCTCTGTATACATCTATCTATGTTTATGTCATTTCATTTTTAAACCTAATGACCTCCGATGTATTATTTGTGATGCATTAAAAGCTTATTAGGTTTGAAAAATGAAATAACATATATCTATTAAAACTTCTAATATTTTAATTTACAAACTTAAAGAATTTTTAGAATACGACTTGAAAATTAGGGAGTTAAAGTTACAACTTGTAACTTAGAGGACAAATTCGGCACCCCAAAAAAAAATTTGCTTTTAATATATTTCCATGTATTTTAATGTTACTGATGTACCATCTTTACAAAGAGCCCCAGGCCACGTCTGAGTGATGATTCCAGCCCACGTAATGCTGTTTTTTTTAGTGTGTGCCCAAATATGCTCTCAGAGCCCAAGACAATATCATTCTTATAATACGAGAACTTTTAAGTTGAGCTAATTTTTTTCTAAGTTAATCCACTTCATAAACTCAAACTTCAAGTTTTCTCGTGCTTGAATTTACACATTAAACCAGAAAAGTTTATAATACAAGATGCATTTTTATTATTTTGTCATCATTGGCTTAGATACTTTTAAGCGAAGTGGGTATTTTGGTTATATTATTTTTAACTAAGGTATTTATATGGACTCATATTTTTAAAACTAATATATTAATAATCTATTTGTTTACCGTAAATATATAAATATATAATTTTATATTTTAAATTAAGATTTCATAATATGTTATATAAGTGAAGGATAATTGTATTATTTAAAGATTTTAGTATTTAACAAAATGTGTATGTGGATATATAGCTTCATAGTAATATATTAGTAGTCTTTACTTTTAATTTTAGGTATATTAGTTCTTTAAAATTAAGATTTAATTGAAAATTTTAACATGTATCACATATATGGACAAAATATTAAGGACACTAGTTATCTAAAATTAAAATTTTTAGTATATACCAAATACATAGATAAAAAATTAAAAACAAACTCTTCTTTAAAATTGTTTCCAGTTAATGAACCAACTCAAAATCTTAAATTTGTCATTTCTTATGCATTTTTTACATGAATATCACGTCATATGATTTCTTATAGTGTCAAAGAATTAGAATTTTTTTATAGTCATGCATATCATATACATTATATCTTATCTTATTTACTAGGTTATTTTCTATATTATTTAATATGTCTTGTGTTGATTCTCATTTTTGTATCATGCTCATTATTGTTCATCTTTTATATGAACTTTTTTAAAAAGGTTTGGGTGTTTTTTCAAGCTTCAGTACTGAAGTGTTATCTACTCTTTTCTCTATACTTATTTCTTATTGTGGTTTAACATGTACATTTCTACATCGTATAGATTAATTACGTGTTTTTAAGACTCTTAACTTGCATGCATTGTTGTGACGAGACTAGTATGTTTAGTTGAAATTCCTATTGGTTTGAGTTATTAATCTTTTCCTAAGTGTTATAAATTGACGAATGTAGAAGCCGGAGTCAGGAGCTAATTGGGATTGTACAAATAAAAAATAATTTATTACGACAAAATAATAGACAATAAGAAAATAAATGACATATAAAGATTTAAATAGTTCGACATTTCAATGTAAAAAATCTACTTTATAGATCACCCATATCCAAAAGCCATTCAAAATTAAACATTAAATACACTCAAATCTCTCTTAACAAAGTTATCAATACAAAGCAAAAATATAGCAAGCATACGACAATAAATCTTGTGAAGAAAATATCCAAGCTGCATACTAGTAGTAGATGATCAAACAAGAAAACAAAGATGACTAAAACATGGCTTGATTACGAATGTGACTTCAATATTGTGGCTTCTCAATTCACGGGGATGAACTAAAGTTGGAAAGAATTCCAATATATGTATAAGTGATATACTTGACTAAAAAGTTTATTTCTTTAACAAGAATCATTATTTTACCACCAAATATATTATTTAACTAAGAATCCTTGTGATAATTGTCAAAATCCTAAAAATATTAGGAATGTTTGATTAAGAAACCAAATAAATAGTATTATAGTCTCATTAGAAAGTAATACATTTCATATCCATAATATTATTAGTTATATGATCCTAATTATATTAGGGCATTTTGAAGCCAACAAAATAACAGTCTTTACCTTGAAATGATATAAAACCAAGTTCTTCAAACAAGAATCCTCTAAAACATGAAATGTCTATCACCCTAAAGCTTCGAAGGGAATTATCTACTATGATCACCAACCAAGCCTAAACAATACTTGAACTTGTCAATAGAAATATGCTTTGTCAACACAATTACTGAAACCTCCAAATTAAGTATCTTTTGGACAATAATACCACTAGAAGACATAATGTCACCAACGAAGTAATATCTGATACCAAAGTTTTTGATTTTCTCAAGATACATATTATAGATCAAATGTATACAAAAAAAATTCTAATAATATCAAAATATAATAGAAATATTTTGTTGTAAAACCCATATTATAAACCAAACAATAAGGAGTGAAGACAAAATTTGTCAAAAAACTTCCAATAAAATTTCCAGCGCAAACGAAGTCCATAACACGTATAACACTATAGCTAGTGTCAGAACTCTTACCAAAAACTAAGCAAAAATTCAAAGTGCGAATCAAATTTCATTTCACAATTTTCAAATAAACCTTGTAAAAGTTGCCCATAAAACAAATGACAACTCAAATTGTATGTAAAATGTCAGGACAAGTACAAAGCATAGCACACAACAAATATCTAATGGCATTAACGTATGGAATATCATGACTAAAGAGTGACAAATAAACAAGCAAACCAACACGAACCCAATAAAGGTCTCAAAATTGTCTTTTACTAAAGGCAATACAATAATGCAACTCCAGTTGCTCCTTGGCCAAATAATTAGCAAAATATTCTAACTTGCCTACTAAAGGCGATATAGAAGTGCCCACTTTCACTTTGCTAATAGATACACTTTCAAGCTTCTCCTGCTCATTGATACAATTGTTTTTTATTGCCAAAACATACTCTAATTTTTCAAACAAAGTATTCAACACCAATGTAATTGAGTAAGACCAATTTATCATTATAAGCTTTAGCTCAAAAGAATCTACACAAAATAGCTTGAAAGAGCATGGAACATGGTTTTTTCAAAAGAGTCAAACTCAAACATTCTGTAACCTCATGTTGATGTGGTATATTACATATAGTGCGATGTCTCATTATACCACTTCTTTGACAAAACTCAACAAATTGACTCTTCCAAAATATCAAATCATTTTCGATTCTACAACACTTGAACTTCATACCACCAAACAAACCATTCAATTTCAAAGTAGGCATTCATGCCTCACTCATAAGACAAAAGAGAGAAATATATGATACTGAATAAAAGGAGGACGAAATTCAAACACCATTAACAAATGTGCTAACCTGAAGCTCATAGAGGCCACGAAACAACTGTCCATTCATAACGATGAGAGCATCCTTACAAACTCTTAATACTCCACATTAAACTAAATACTGATAGCCTTGTAAGTCAAGAGTACTCAAAGATATTAAGTTCATTTTCAAATCTAGCACATGTCAAACGTCTTCCAAAGTTTTAACAATATCATCATGCATCTTACTTCGAATTGTACGAATACTTATAATCTTATAATATACATTATTTCCTATCAAGATAACACCTTTATCAACATATTGACAAGTATAAAATCAATCCTTATTAGGGCAAGTGCAACCCGAATCGAGATTTCAAACGTCTTCAAAAGAGCCAATAGATAATGACAGAACAACATCATCTTCAAAACAAGAATTATCTACATCATTTGGAGCAGAAGACATTGTGGCAAACTTATCTTTATCTTTGATTTTAGGACAATTTGATTTGTATCGTCCTTTTTGACGACAATAATTGTATTTATCTTTTTTCTTGGATCTATATTTACCTCTATCATTACTTGAGCCATTTTTCTTGGGTTCTACCTCTGACAAATAAACCACTACTATTATCATTATTACTCATAGACACCTTATTCTTCAACTCTTTGAAATTCAAACCTACCCTAACATCATCCAATGAAATAGTGTCACATTCGTAAAGCATGATATCAACAAGATGTTCAAAGGAAAGAGGTAAATAACATAAAAGAACCAAGGCTTGATTTTCATCATTAATTTTAACACCAACGTTTCTTAGATCACGAATAATTTTAGTAAATTCATGAAGGTGATTATGCAAATAAATATCTTCTACATTTTGCTTATGTATCAACGTTGCTTCAAATATGATTGAATCGTTAAAGGCTTGGTCATACACAAACTCTCCAAATTAGCAACAGACTACTCATTACCAACATCGTGTAAAACTTCATCAGACAATAACAACTTAATTAAACTAAAAGTGTTTTCCATCCATGCATCTTTTTCTTTGGTAGTTATTTTTTTTTTGATAATTTATCCTTGCTCTCAAATACCTTAACAAGTCCTTATTTAACTAATATAATTACATTTTCAAACACCGAAGACCAAAATCATTCCTACCATTGAATTTATTAATTTTACATTTTCCCCTTTTGACAAAAAAAAACCCAAATTAAATCAACATAAATGCAATCCCAAAATTTAAAAACAAATCAAATAACCAAAAACTCAATAAAAAATATAAATGAGCAAACTTGATTAGTGCCAAAAAGATAACAAATGAACCTAAAACTCTTATATCAGTTTGTTAAATTGGAAAATGCAAAAGTAGAAGTTATGTGCCAATTTGGATTATACAAATAAATAATAATAGGTTATGACAAACAAGAAAATAAATTATACATAAAGATTTATATGGTTTGACCTTTTAATATAACAAAACTACTCCATTAGTAACGACATATCGAAAAAAATCCACTACTAATCACACGAAGATAATAAATACTAATATCCAAAAGTCACTTAAATAAAACCTCAAATACACCAAAACATCTCTTAACAAATGTAGCAATACAAAGCAAATATAAAACAACAAATTTTGTGAAGAAAATATCCAAATTGCATACTTATAATAGATGATAAAAAGAGAAAATAAATATGACTAAAAGGTGTCTTAATTAGCAAATTGAGTTCAATACGGTGGCTTTTCAATTTATGGTGATGAACTCTCAAGTTGGATAGATGGCTAATATATGTATAAATGATTTTACTTGACTAACAAGTATATTATTTTAACAAGAATTATTACTTGACTACCAAGTATATTATTTAACTAAGAATTCTTGTATTAATTATCAAAATCTTAATAATATTATGAATATTTGATTAAAAAATCAAATAAATAGTATATTAATCTCATAAGAAAATAACACATTACATATCTATAATATTTAGAATCTAAGTATTCTCTTATACTTACATATTTTAGTATCAAATAAAAATCTTAAATTTTTATCGCAAAACCACCCATCATTCCATCATGCTCTACTTTTTCTTGTAAAATAAAATTTTCCACATGATCAATTTATTTAGGATATTTTTCAAAATTCTCCCTCCGTTTGATTTTAGGGTTAAATATTTTTTTTAGTTAATAATGTTTTAATGATTACTCTTTAATTATTTTTAAAATAAATTTGCCATTAATTTTACTCCTATACATACGAGACATGATGGAATTCTCAATCAAATATTAAATTTAGATAATTGATATATCTAAAATTAAATATAAAAATTACTAATCTACTATAAAAATATGAATTTATATAGGTAACTTTTGTTAAATATATGTATTATTAAAATAAAAAAAATCTAAATGATATAAATATCCTTAATAACAAGAAATTGGATTATTTATGTAACTTAAACTAAATAGAAACTGTTATTATATTATTTTAAAAATATAAATCAATATAGATATATTTTGATTGAAGTATATACCATTAAAATATCCAACTTTTTTTAAGCAAAAAATGTATTTTTATTTATTTTATTTCCAGTCGTACAAGTTTACAATTAGATTAGAGTTGTAAAGTTGTGCAATTAGGTATCTGGGTGAATAAAAAGTGATCATGTAAGAAAATTTATTTTTTGTTAGATGGTGGATATGAAAGGTAATTTTCCCTTTTTTATTTTTCAACTTATTTACATCTTAAAGGCAACACAATTTTTTTTACTATATCTAATTTATATAAAGACTGTATAATTTTTAAATAATAATTAATTATAAGTTTTTAATAATTTTTTTAAAATTATCAAATATTATAAATCAATCTTTTGGTTATTTTTGCTTGAAATTATAATTTTTGATACGATATTATAACATAATTTGATACTGATAAAAAATTAATTATAATTTTTTTTTAATATTCTTAAAAGTTTAATTATTTATTACTATTATATAACAAATAACAAATAAAAAATTGAATATAAATTTTATATGTGTTAATTAATATGTAAAAACAACACTATCAGTACTAAAATATAAGATGAACCAACATTGTTCATCCCTAATTTTTAGAAGTGAAGATCGAGTTGTTCAATTTTAGAGTTTGGTAAAACTATTTCTTTAAACTTTTTGGTAAGTTCATTTCTAAACATGATACTTTTTTGGGAAAGTAAAAAATCTAACCTCTTTAATACTACTAATAATAAAAATAATACTTTTAGAATTAATTTATATTTCTCAGGATTTTAAAAAAATATTATTTTTATTATTATAAATTTTGAAGTATTATCTAAAATAATTTCTAATTTTTTCAAAAATGTATTAAAGTTAATATATATATATATATATATATATATATAAATTAAAGACTACTACAAATTTTATAATTAACTCACCAACTACTAAAAATTAAATACCGAATCCACAAAAACTTTAAAAATATATCTATATTACCAAATCACATACTAATTTTTATACCATAAACCTATTTGGACATGCTTAAAAATATAAAATCTGTATTCTAATTAGTACCGTATAAGTTTGAATTATTTAAAAAAATTATAGCATCTTATATATTTTTTTAAAACTTTTGGTAAGATTTTTAACTCTAATTTCCTTAAAAACATGCACATTTTAAAGAAATGAATTAATGTAGTGAACTTTCATCCCTAACCTTTATATTTATATTGATATGGCTTAGTACGTTGTGTGAGGATAAAATTTATTTTTCTATAATTTAGATTTAAAATCATTTATACAATTTTTGATATTCCGCAAATAATTATAAATACTAATACGCACATTTTGTGAGAAAGATTAATATTAATGACAAACACAACGTTACACCAAAAACGAATATTTGACTCTTCAACTCATTGGTCAGAACCATTTTAAAAATTTATTAATCTAAAAAAAACTTATATTTTTATAATTAAATATTACTATTATCAGTCTTACAATTTCTTATTAAATATTTTATTTACCTTTTTTAGTGAATTTTAATAATGAATTTTCCAAACATCATATGGACTTTTATGGAAGAAAATCACCTGTCTTAATTTGAGTGCAAAATTTTAGGTGTTGGTAATTTATATACTTTAATTTTATAATTTTTTAAGTAAATTTTATTAAATATGTAATTTAAAAATATGATTAATTAAATTAATTTTTTTAATTTTTTAGTTTTTTTTAAAGATAAAATAAAAATTATTTAGTTTATTAATAAAAAAGATATTAAAAAAATCCCTACTCATCCTCTCTTTCTCTATCCTTCCCTTCTTTCATCGTTAATTTAATAATAAAAAATAAAAATAAAGAGTAAGTCAGAGAAGAAGATAATGAATAAGAGGTAAAGAGAGAGAAGAGAGGAAGAGAAAGGTAGAGGAAGAGAGAGGGACATAATAGGCATAATACAGCTACTTTTTTAAAAAATACTATTAATAAAATATACAGTTTTTATTTTATTCTGAAAAAATATCAATTTTTAAATATTTTAATTTAATTTATCTTATTTTTAAATTAAATAATTAATGAAATTTACATAAAAAAAGTAAAAATAAATTGTATAAATTATATATTTAGAGGAACTCAATTGCTAATATCCTGTCATTATAATTTTATATAATATTCACTTTTTATTAATCAATAGCCTATATTTTCTCTCTCTTTTTTTTTCTATATATTTATTGGATATTTGTATGATATAAAGTGATATATAAAAATAAAATTAAATTAAATTAAAATCAATTTTTATAATATATATATTACAAACGTAACAATTAGTAGATGAATTTAAAAATTTGATAGGAAGAAAATAGTGGTATATAATATTGTTGGAGATACCAGCCGACCGCCACTTTTACATTTCACCCCACGTATTAAAGAAAATCTCAAAATCATCCTCCTTTGTCCTTATCTTATATGTCCCTCTCAAAAACATTGAATTCGAGAGACGATATATATATATATATATATTTCCTTTTTTTTCTGATGGAAAAGTCCGAAGAGATAGCCTAGTAATTCTTAGGCGGAATTAAAAAGGTGATTATGTACATACTCAACATGTGTAAGCGGAAAATGATTTAAAATTTATAGTTTTAATAATCTATATATATTGATATAACGTTATGTATTATATATATACATACCATTAGATGGTAAAGTAATTGGTATGTGAAGTAATATTGCGATATAACTCATCTTAAGTTCATTTTAAATTATAATTCAAATTATATTAAAATATTAAAATATAAATAAATAAATATACACGTTATATATAGTCAAAAATGAGAAAAAATGGTTCTGAAATAATTCTTCCTTCTATTTTTCTATTAAAATCCATGCATGCGTATATATTTTGGAAAGTTATACAATTCTGTATTTTATATGGTAAGTTGGTAATGAACAATTCAAGTTGATCACGACGCCGAAATTAAGTAGTCAAAGTCTCTAATCCAATATATATAGGATTAGAGCCATCTCTATTCTCAACACAAGTACTTACATGAAGAATTGAGTACTAAACTCACTAAAGAGTTTGAGAGATATGAGATCCCAAACAATTAAGATGAATTGCATACAGATATGGCCTGAACCAATAGTGAGAGTCCAATCTTTATCAGAAAGTGGTATAACCTCAATCCCAGATCGCTATATAAAGCCTCCTTCACAAAGGCCTAATTTTCCAAATAATGTTTATAATTCCAATAATATCCCCGTCATTGATCTACAAGACTTGTTGAGTAGTAACCAGAGCACTAGAGAAAGTGCAATGAGTAGTTTTTCAAGTGCTTGTAGAGAGTGGGGTTTTTTTCAAATTGTGAATCATGGGATTGACTTAGAGTTAATGAGGAGAGCTAAAGAGTCTTGGAGAGATTTCTTTGGACATCCACTCGAAGTGAAGCAACAATATTCTAACTCACCCACAACTTATGAAGGTTACGGTAGTAGAGTTGGTGTTGAGAAAGGAGCTATTCTTGATTGGAGTGACTATTTCTTTCTTCATTTCATGCCTCTTTCTCTTCGCAATCCTCATAATTGGCCACTTTCTCTTTCTTACAGGTATTTTAAACGTGCTTAAATATGTTTTTATTTTATTTTAAAAAACGTGCTTAAAGATGTTAAAGTACATCAACTTTTCCCTTTTTTTTCTCCACGTGACTTATATATATATATATATAATATCTTACTCTTTGCGCCTACTTTACGCAAGTCATGTGTTTTTTTCCTTGTTTCAAGTTGTCTTGGTTTTGCTTTCTTTTGAGCTGGTCAATTAAGTTTTTTTTTTTTTTTTTAATGTTAATCTCTATTTTTCATTTTATTATGTCTTTACACACTTTAAAGTTTAAACATGAATTGATGTCTATAGGTATAATATGTTAGCCAAAAAGAAAAAGAAAAAGATGTATATAGATAATAATAAATAATATATTCTCAATAGATATCAACCTAAAAATCCACACGTTTAAATGGAATTGGGATAACATGTTTCAATCTATTCAAATAAAATTATATGTCATAAGAGACTTACATATTTTTTATTGAGTGTGGATCATATTTATAATAGTTGGATTCTTTATAATAAAAAATAACATTTCCTTAAATTATAATAATAAAAATATTTATTTAATAATATTAAAATAATTACAGTTTAATTTAAACGAAATAATATAAAATAATATATTAAATTTTTTAATAATAAAAGTATATGAGATAAAATTATTATTTTTATTAAAAAATTTAAATATATTATTTTTATTTTTTTCAATTTCATCCGAGCATAAATATATATATATATAATTAGATTTTTTGCTTAACTTTATGAATAGTTAATTAATTTTAAATTTTAAATTCACGTAAATTCAATTTGGTTCACGTATATTAAAATATAATATTTTTTATATTTTATTTATGAGTTTTTCAATATTTTTAAAATAATTTTATCACACTCATCTACACACAAAATAATTAAATAAAATGATTACTTTTAATTGTTTTTTTAAGATATTCAATGAATTATTATTATTTTTAATTTATATTTGTTATCTACCAAAGTTATTTGTTATTTCTTAAAAATAATTGCAATTTAATTTGACTAATATTATAGTTTTAATTTTTTTTAGATTCGTAGTTTATATATTTTTTTATTAAAAAGCGTTTATATGATTATAAAAAATATTATTTATCGAATTATACAATTTATATTAACAACCTATGTATACAATAAATTTGATTGGATAGGATGCCTAAAATGTTCAAATAAGTTGCAAATTATAATATAATATGTGTGGATCAAATCAAATTCAAAATTAATTAAAAAAGTGTGAATTTATATTCACATGATATATGTTCAATTCAATGGTTGTCAATATGTCAGCATATATTCCTCTATGTTTTTTTGTTATTGATTTAGAATTTGTCTTCTATTTTATTTAAAATTATTGCAAAAATACATTAAAGGGAGAAAAATAGAATATATATATAATAATAAATACATCATTTCATACTAAACAGTATTGATATAATTTATTTATAAATTAGTTTGAAATAATAATAATAATAATAATAATAAATTATAAGATGAGGTGTCATCAAATTTATTTATATTAGATCATTTGTATCGTTTAATCTCTTATATTACAATGTTGTTATTTAGTCACTTATACTTGTAAAAATGGCTAATTAATGATAATTTATATTATTTTATATTAATTATTTAAAATACGATTAAAATATCAATCTTTAATAAATATAAAAGTGAAATTTAATATAAAAAAATTATTTAAATATATATTTTGTTTTTTAATAAAAATTAAAAATGAATATTATGTGATTTTTAATATTAATTGTGACTTTATCATTATCAAATACTTGTATCTTAATCGTGTTTAATCACTTAATATAATAATAATAATAATATTTTAATAGAAAAACTATTAAAATAATATAATGTATCATTAATTAACAATTTTGAAAAAAATAATTGATTAAATAACATTGTTTTTAATCTAAGGGATTAAATGACATAAATGATTTAATTTAAGAAAATTTTATGATATTTTATCTAAATTATAAAATAATTATAAGATTTTAAAATTTAAATAAATAGTATAAATAATTTAAAAAAACTATTTATGTTTTAGTAGAATAAAAATATAAATTAAGAATGAAATATAAAATATATAGTAAATTAGTTATGATTATTTTAAGTTTAAATGTAATTAAATCAATAATTTTTCATATATTTATTAAAATATAATATATAATTTTTAAAAATAAAAAATAAAATCTCCATCTTTAACTTACCTCCTATTATGAAATAAAATTTTCATTATTTATTACTTATTTTATTATCATTATTCTCTCTTTCAATTCAATCATCTCGCACAAATTTACTTGAAAATTTTACAGCCCTACGGCCAACTAATAGCCATGTAGACTGCTTAAGTAATATTCAATTTAATTTCCTCCAAGTTTTTCAAATCACTAGTCCATTAAAAAAAAACCACCTAAACACACATAAGTTTGTTTTTCTGTTTTATTCATATTTACTCCTTTTTCTTATCTTATTTTTTAAAATTACTTATAGATTTTGCTTTGCTATTTCTTTTTAATTTTATATTTTTTAACATACTATAATGATATCATATTAATAAAAAAATATACATAAACTCTTTATGCTTGATTTTTTACACAAAGGGATAAAAATACCCTTAATTTTTATTAAATTTTAATTAAATTTAATAATCAAAATTAGATGATTGTAAAACTAATCATCAGAATTGTGTTAGATAAATATCTAACTGAATTATATAGTTTTCTAACTAATAAAATTTTGATCGAATTGTGATCTCATTAGTTGAAATTGAATTAGATACATATCCAACTAAATCAAAAGTTATCCAATAGATTAAAATTTAATTATTTGGTGAATTTATTCGTCGGAACAATGTTGGACACATGTCCAACTAAACTAAAACGTTATACAATTAATTAAATTTTGATTGATCGGTAATTATACTTATTGTAGTCAAATTGAACACATAACTAATTAATCGAATTTTAATCTACATAAACCCCCATTGTTGATTAATATGTATTTAATTATGTTATGTAAAACTAGACATAAAAATAAGATATTGATTTTTAGTTTAACATATGTATAATTATGTTATGTTTAATTGCATTTATTTGTGTGTTTATTAAGAGTACAACGAGAATAATAATAAAATTGTAAATTGGTTTCGATCTAAAATAGAAATAGTAGGATAGCTTCGTATGAATCTATATTTTTAGTTTTTTTCTTCTTATTTTTAGTTTGCTACATTCAGCGTTTTTTGTTTTGTTTTTGTTTTTGTTTCCCTCTCCCTTCTTTTAGTCGCAATATAATTATAATGTTACAAATAATTGTTTTTTTCGTGGATTAACATTGCAGGAGTTTGATGGTAGAATATGGTAACGAACAGTTGAAATTATGTGAGAAATTGATGAAGCTGCTCTCAATAAGCCTGGGATTAGAAGAGGAACAACTCCCAAATGCTTTTGGAGGAGAGAACATAGGAGCTTGCTTAAGGGCTAATTTTTACCCAAAATGTCCTCAACCTCACCTTACTTTGGGTCTCTCCTCTCACTCTGACCCTGGTGGTTTAACCCTTCTCTTACCCGACGAAGATGTCGCCGGACTCCAAGTTCTAAAAGACGGTACCTGGATTACTATTAACTCTCTTCCAAATGCATTCATTGTCAACATTGCCGATCAAATTCAGGTTATTTAATTGCCTTATTTTTAAAAAATAATAATAATAATTACATGTTCAATGAGTACCTGTCCCATTTGGGTTGCAAACATTCGGGTACGTGCATCAATTTGGATAAAATTTTATTCATTTTGATTATTTTTTATCATTTAAAAAAAAATAGTATAATATTAAAAATGTATAATGATTCGAATAACTCATCTATTAGACATACTGAACCGAATTTGAAATGATTTAAAACAATTTAATTCAATTTATATTTTCAATCTATACAATATTAAGTCCCACATTGATTAAGAGTAAGTCAACAATGTTTTTTATAAGTCTGTGTAATACTTTAACTCACAAACTAGTTTTTAGGTTCAGAATTAGTCATGAGTTTTTAAGATATTATTAAAACTAAACTCTTAACTTCTTGGTACTCTCATCGGCTCTCGTGTCGTAAATTCGGACTGTAGTCGATGTGAAGGGGATGTTAAGTCCCACATTAATTAAGATGTTATTTTTAGTATTATTGTTATTTGTGTTTTTCTGATTATATGATACAAATTAGTGTATAACATGAAGGTACTAAGCAATGGGATATACAAGAGTGTAGAGCACAGGGTGATTGTGAATTCAGAGAAGGATCGAGTATCACTTGCTTTCTTCTACAACCCAAACAGTGAATTGATAATGGAACCAATTAAAGAGCTTGTTACTGAAGAAAGGCCTGCTCTTTATCATCCAATGACGTTTGATGAGTATAGACTCTTTATTAGGACCAAGGGTCCTTGTGCCAAAAAACAAATAGACTCTTTAAAATCCATATGATTATCATTATGCCTAACCAGTTATCTATATAAAGTAAAGATAGTTTATATTTATCTTTAAATTTACAAGAATGTATTTTTATTCACCATATTAAAAATAAATAATATTATTTTAATAATTTTATATTAAAATATTATTCTTTCATGTTAAATAATTAAATAATTAAAACGTGATTCTTTAATTATGAAAAAAATTATAATTAATATAAAAAATAAAAAATATTTGTTTTAATATTTTATTAAATTTATAGTTTAAAAAATAAAATATATATTTAAATAATTTTCTATTAGAATATTATTATTGTTGCTTTAAAAAAAGATATTTTGATCTTAAATTTTATTTTTATCCGTGTTAATAGTTCATGTTTTATCACGTGTTAATCACTTGATAATAAAATTAAAATTTTAATAAAAAATAATTAAAATAATATTATTTATTTTTAATTAATCATTTTATCAAAATTGTAGAGTAAAAAATATCTTTTAAAATCTAAAAAATTAAATTACATTAATTTTATAAAATAATGACTTCTAAGTCTCTCAATTCCAACTCATGTGAATGTTTATTATTGATTGAATTTGTGTTATTATTGATTGAATTTGTGTGAAAGGTTTTACGCTAAGTGCACTAACTTTTCAATAGATAACTTTTTTTTCAAACATACAAGTTGAAATATGCATCAAACTCATGGAGGGGAAAAACATGAAAAAGAAAACAAGCTTGGTCAAACTTTCCTAGTGAGTTTTTTTTTTTTTTTAAATTAGAAGAATAAATAGCTATTTATTTTCTCTGTGAGAAGTAACTATTGAGATTTAAACCTTAAATTTTTGTTCAAAGACACACCACGTTATTAAGTAGACTATGAACCACTAAATTACTCAGGTCAACACAGTTTTGCTATGTTGTATATGCTGATACAAAAATAACAAGTCCAACCCACAATTTTAATTTATTCTCTTTTTCATGATGTTTTTATGTATCTCGGCATCAAGTCAGAAAATTAAAAAGATGAAAACTAAAAAAGAGTGCAAATCTTCTATGTAACTTCTAGTGTACTAATAAATGTAACATCAAACAGGTGACATGCATGAATTATCGAAATAGGGAGCACAATAACTTAGAAAGTGGAGTTTTCGTCTACTTATTGTTCTCTTTTTTAATGATACATACATTAGTATTAGTATACACATTACTACAAAAAGGAGCATTAAAGTCGGGTTTTAACCGACTTTAAATTAAATGACTTAAAGTGTAAAGTCGGTTCACACCTGTGAACCGACTTTAACTTTTTTTTTTTTTAATTTATTCATATTTAACCTGTATTCGAGCAGAAAAAAAAATCAATATCAGTTTAACAAATATTTCAAATAATACAAATATTTGAAAAATAAAATATTAATTAATAACAGAAAAATTACCATGGTTTTGTTCTATTTTATTCAAGATCGTCATATTCTTCTCCTTATGTTATAATAGAAACCTACATATATAATACAACAATCTATACATATAAATAATAACACATAATAACAGGAAAAAAATATGAATAATAGGGGATCTAAAAGATTAGTTAGAAAGGAAGAAAACTCACTAACCGATGTTGGAAATGGTAGTCGTAGATGGCCGAAAAATGAGAAAGAGTGGAGGAGAAATGGAGGAGAAGGTTTTCGATTTTTTAGAGTTCTGGAACGCTGAAAATAGTTTCTGTCTGGGAAGAAAGAAGAGAAAATATTTATCCACGTGTGTAGCGTCGGTTGACGTGTCGAACCGACGCTATGTTACGTGGATAGCGTCGGTTCCAGGTGTCAACCGACGCTATCCACGTAGGATAGCGTCGGTTCTAGGTGTCAACCGACGCTACGCCCACGCATAGCGTCGGTTTGACACATCAACCGACGCTACGTCCTACGTGGATAGCGTCGGTTCGACATCGAACCGACTTTAAACTAATTTAAAGTCGGTTTTTGGAAGAAACCGACTTTACGTATCGACTTATATACCCAGTTTTGTAGTAGTGACAGTTGATTTGAATTTTTTTAACCATAAATTTAAAATCTTAAATCCTAAAATTTAAATCTTAAATCCCGAAATCCTGAACAATATTTAGAAAAATAATAATTTTAACTTTAAATTTTAACACATAAATATAATCATAAATCTTAAATCTCAAATCTCTAAACCTTAAATCCTTAAATCTCAAATCTCAAAATCTTAAACTCTATTTAGAAAAATAATAATTTTAATAATATATATATATATTTTAAGTAATAATTATTTAAAAAAAATAATGATTTTAATAATATATTTTACTTGACGAAAAAATAATAATTAAATAATGTTGTACCAAAATTTGGTAGTATTTCTGCAATGTCTTTCATCTCAAAGTTGCCTCCTAATACATATAGGTCAAAATTTATAACATTTTAGATATAGAAATTAGATAATACAAGAAACATAGGACAAGTTTGGCTAATTAGATTGATATTAACTGTAACGTATTATAATATATTGAATTAAATAATATAGTACTAACAGGCCAAACAAATTTAAACATTCTTGTTATATATTTTTACGAGATAAAATAATTAAAATAAAACGTTATAAATTTCTCAATATTTCTTTGGTGTGTATTTATTAAAAAAAAACTAAATATTTATGTGTGTAGCTGGTCAACATTTCGAACGTCCAATCAAAAGAAAAGAATCCACGTATAAGAGATTTTTGAACTTAATTATAATTATTTTTAGTAAGTACAAATTATAGTAGTCATTGAAGTTGGAACAACATCATTTATCTCTAACTATCTAACGTGTATATATATATACTTGTAAGTTGTTGCTCTTATAAGCCTGAGCAAGAGCACTTGAGACTTGAGGGAGAGAGAAACCTGCAAATGGCTTTTGACATGGTAGATGGTCAATCCAGAAATGCTCATGGCTCTCAAAATACCCTATGGAGTTGCCCCTGTGATTAATTAATGATTTAATAAATTAATTATCTGAACATAAACGAAACGTAATTTTTATAATTAGCTAGCTAGCATGATAACATACTATCAGGACCACCAAGCTGATTAACTGCCTCTACGAAACTTTCATGTAGCTCTGAAGTCCAACGAAGTGGTTCTATAGATGAACCTGACCATGATCTGAGTCGTTATATCAAGGACCCATTTAATTACCAGATTTTTTATCTAATTATCAAGCAACCTTACAAAAGCAAAGAATACTTGTTTTTAAAGCTGAAGTTTATTTTAAAGAGAGATCGATCATCGATAGCAGCAGTGAGACAGAGTATCACAGTTGGGTGAATACAGAAAAATCAAAAATGGCGATTTGGTCTATGGTCTAGTGTAATTAGTTTTGATACCTTATGCTGTCTGTAATATATTGTACCGAGTTAACCAACAATATTGCGTGAAGTCCTAAACATTTTAGAAACATGCGACTGCAATAATGTAATTTTACAATATATTTTTTATTCTAAGCTCTCAAAATTTTCGTTAGTATCTATGTTATTTAATTAAAATAGAAAATTCAACACTGCGCATAAAGATAACACTTGACAATAAATAATTGACATCCTCTACTTACATTCTGGATTCCTCAGAGCGCATATCACATGCATTTGAGAATTGTAGATTAGGAACTTTGACATACATACATATACAGCATATCTAATATAAAGAAATAAGACAATAAAGTATTAAATTACTTGGTTCATATAATGATGATAACTATCTATTTTGTCAGTCACTGAATTATGTTCTTTCTCTTCCCAGTTTAGTGACTATGATTGCCTGATCTTTTTCATGCTGCAAGATGGGCATTTGTATTGCTTGATGCTCTCAGCCTTGGCGGGTGTTATCTTCACACATTTCCCATGGAACCACCTCTCACAAATGTCGCAGCCAATCCAAAATTCATCTGCATTGTAATTCCCACCACAGCTTCCACACAAGGTTTCACTGTGTTCATCTTGCTCCTCCTCGTAACTCTCATCCGGTAGCTTAGGATTGCTTCGTACTTGTCCATCACTTGACCTCTACAAAAAATAGAAACTGGTTATTGGTGACAGAAAGCAGATATGCATAAGCAATAATTCATGTTAAGCATTTTGAATAAGATCCTAGTGGGATACCCATATCTCATTAGAAGAGCCACTTTTTTTAAAAGCTTGATCCAGATTCAAATTGAATTACCCCAGTCCGACCTATGTGACATGGACATGGGCTGTGAGTACTCTACACTTCAATACACTTCATTTGATGAAAAATTTAGAAAAACTGAAGACTACCTATCAAACACTATGTAAATAGATTAAGACTATTAGCAACAAGAATCTTTGCAACTTATACGAGGAGAGAGGGTGGGGGGAGTGGAGAACTTTAGAAAAAGGAAAACTTCATCTCACTTTTGTGCTGCCACGGGATTTGCTTCCGCTGTCCACACTGGGTTTGTCTTTCACGGGCTTCCTTTCAGTTACAACTTCATACACAGTAGGCAGGTCATTAATCATGTTAAACAGACGCTTCCTGCAACATATCTTAATTAAATAAATGATTCAAGCTCGAGCGGCTAAAGAAGAAACAAGGAAAAACATAAACAAAAAGAACATTATACCTTTCATTGCGGTTAAGACGTGCTCCAAAATAGAATGACACGGCAAGAAGCCAGCAATCAGTATGAACAGCAACTAGTGAAAGCCAGTCCTTTCGATTCATGCCATCTCTAGCAAAGTTAATACCAAGAGCTGGTTCTGGAAGCTCTGGAGGAACTTCTTCTGCTGGCAGGGTCACCTCCCAGGTCTCATTTGGATGTCCATAAAGACACAAGTTCTCTTTTTCTGAACCCTCAAAATGGGACAAATACAATTTAGGAATAAACAAAATCGTTAGCCATAAAAATTAGGGTCTTTTTATAAAATTAGGTTTCTGGTTAGAATTTTATATGTTAATTAATGGAAACTGGGGAATAGAGCTTTTAGTTTAATCTCAAATAAGTGAATATCTGGAATTCAAGTATTTCAATACTGTTTGAAATATATTTATAAGAAACCGATCAAGTGGATTCAAGAGTTGCAACAATAACTTAATCGATGCAATCCATTAAAATGTATGATGCTACGAGGACTTTCTTAAAAGGAATAAACACAACTAGTTTTTCTGAGTTTAAATTACTCGAACTGTAAAACAAACTTCCAGACGCAGAATAGTGTAGAAACAGCAGGGTAGAACACACAACAAAACTTCTATAACAGCTCATGATAGTAAAATAATAGTATAAAATATAGTGGTTTTTCTTCAGGAGTAGAGTTTTATCAGAGATGGAACATAGGTATAAAATCTTCCCCTTTCTGTTAAGTAAATCGAATGACTTCAAATTGTAATATGACTTTTTTTCAGCAAAATTGTTCGATTATTGAAATCCAGGGCATCCCAAATTTAACTACACAACCACAATCAAAATATAATTTCCATCACAATTTCAACGAAAGGGGAAATAGAATCTTAAATCAACCTTCTTCAACACACATTAAAACAAAGAAATCCTTAGAAAAATAATACAAAACATTATAACACTTAAAATTCGAAACTGAATAGAATCAAAAGCAGGGGAAAAAAGGACAAACGTTTTATAAAGCGAACAGTATGATCAACAAACAAAAATTTACCTGGATCACAAAGTACAGAAAATTCATCGACATCTGCGAGAAAACAAGCAAAGAGAAGTCAGAGATCATCAAAATCATATGTATAAATAAAAAGTTCGAATAACCAAACCCCTAAATATCGATTAAACTAAAAAAAAAATAGAGAGAGATTGGAGGGGTTTGAGTACCATAAGTTAAAGCACGAACAACCCCAGATCTTCGAGCGCTGTAATCTTTGAAGATCTCCTCCACTGTTCGCGGACTCGAAGCCATTTTCAAGAGGACAATTTGAGATCTAAAAGGTTGTTTTCCAAAATAAAGCTGTTTAAGCGACCAAATCAATATATACAGAACAAAATTGGATTTTGACAAAGAGGGGAAAGAGAGAGCATGATGAGAGGAGGATCCAATAGAGCTTTTGGATTAGGAACTTGAAATGTGCATGTTATTTCTCTGAGAGTAAGGTGAAGTTTGTTCGCAGAATTTAAACGTAATAAGAATGTAATTTAATGAAACAATAACAATAATAATAATATATTTATTTTAACAGTATAATAAAAAATAAATATAATATTAAAATAAAATTTATAAATTTATAAATTTAATTAATTAATTTCTTTGTTAAGAATAATAAATAATTATATAAATTTATAAACAAAAAATAAACATTTTAACGTATTTTTAAAAATTACCTATAAATTGAAATGTAAAATTAATAGTTAAATCACATATAAAAATATCCAAAATTATTTTTATTAATATTTTTATTTCTTTAAATCAAACGTAACTAAAAAGCGAAAAGGATAAATGAAATATTATTTTTGGATCATTACGCTATTTCCACTCAGTATGGATTATAGTTTGTATTAGGTGTATTAATTTAATTCAATTATATAAATTAAATACAAATTAAGAAACATAAATTAATTTTTGGTTTAATTTGAATTAGTTTGAATAAAAAAAATTAGAATTAGATCTTTGATAGTTGAAAATAAAAAATAATTATAATTATTTTTATATATTTTTAATACTATTTTTTTCTATATGTTAATTTATTTTATGAAAATGTGTTCCAATATTATTTTAATTAAAAATTTTTATCTTCGTGTATATATATATATATATATATTGATTATTCAATCAATAATAATAATTATAAATTATATTATCGAAATTAACTAGTTATATGTATATTTTTAAATTTTATTTAAATTGTTTATTTTTAATTTATAAATTATTTCATATAAAGTAATTTTGATGAGTTTATTGATTTATTCGTGTATCTTTTAAATTGATTTATACTTTTATTATTCTTAATTATTTTTATAAATATATTATACTATCACTAATCATAATTACATGAAGTTAAAATCTAAAATATTTATTTATTTTAATTTATTTAATTGTTTCTTTAGTTACTTTGTAATATATTTATGTCTTTGAAAAATTTTAGTTTTTAGTTTTATAAAATTTAACAAAAAATTTATTTATATGTTTAAAATTATTATAATGCATTAAATTTTATTCAAGTTTTTATTATTTTAATTAAATTAAAAGTTATAAGAAAATTTATAATATTTTGATTAAATAAAATAAAAAAGATTAATTTATATGTACAAATAAAAGTTTGTTTTAATTCGAAAACCTAAATTTTTTTATTTGGATTATAATTTACTATCCATAGCAGGAATTAAGTTCTAATTTGTAAATTGAAAAAATTACTTTAAAATTCTATGAGTTTTCAAAACTAAAAAAAAGAAAGAAAAAAAACACATTTTAAATTTAAAATAAGAAATTACATATTTTTTATTATTATTTTAATTTTATTACAAATATTTCATTCAAAAAAATTAAAAAATAAGAAGAAGAAATTAGTTGCTATTTTTTAAATTTATGAATCTTTTTGCTATTTTAAAAAACTTAAAGAAATGTATTTATAATTGACTCCGACGTACTTACGTGTATATATATTTTTTGCATAGAATTGTTTTTTAAATGATTTATCAATTCTTTTTTTCTAAATAATAAACACCATAAATATAGAGTTGAGTTTTAAATGTTGTATTTTATTTTATTTTTTTCTAACAAAAGCACCCGAATTTATATTTAACTCTGGTCTTTATATACTTTTTTATTTTATTTTTTTCTAACAAAAGCACCAGAATTTATATTTAACTCTGGTCTTTATATACTTTTTTATTTTATTTTTTGCATTCAATTCTTTTTAAAATGATTTATTAATTTATTTTCTTTCCAAAATAAACACACCAAATATAAAGTTAGATTTAAACTTTTACAAAAACATCACAATCTTACATCTTATCAACAACAATATGTAAAGTGAACAACAATTCATGGATTCACATAACACAATGAAATTATACTAATTAATCTCAAAATTATTTCAACATCTTTCATATTAGTACTCACAATGTATACAATAAGATAAAAAAATAATTATAATGCATAATTTCTTTCTCAAATTAATTTTCATTTGTAACTCCTTTCTATATGGTACACATATTTTTTTATATAACATAAAAAATATATATGTTAATTTCATGTTTAAAAATAAGATATACATGTATTTTTTATATAACATAAAAAAAAATATTTTTATATGATAATTAAAAATAAAATCATATAAATAAACTCTCGTTTAACATAATATACATATGTATTTTTTACATAATCTAAAAAATATATGTTTATTTCATATATAAAATCACCGTAAATATGTTTATGTTTATTTCATATATAAAATCACCGTAAATATGTTTTTTATATAATGTAAAAAACATATGTTGTTTTAGATGATGGTTAAAAAAACCACAATAATTTTTTTGTTTATTTAAGTTCTTTGTTCCTTCAAATTTTTTATTTATAAGGAACAAGTACTTTGTATAGAAATTATAGGAGCATAAATGGGCAAAAAAACCTTGGGTTCAGTTATCCACGGATAATCGAACTAACGGTTCGATTTTTATTTGTTTAATTTTGGGGATGGGTTTGGTTTCGGGTAAAAACCGAACATAAAGGAACAGGTACGGTTCGGTTATGGTTATACTCAAACCGTACCCGCACGTACCCGAAATTAATTATATTTATTAAAATAAATTATATATTAATTAAGGTTTACTTATTTTTAACCTAATATATAAACGAACCTAAACATTTTTTTATTTCACTCCGTCTCTACTCTCTACTCTCTCACCTCTCATTTTTTCTTAACCTCAGTTTCTCTCAAACTGCTCAGTTCTCTCGCCAACCGTAGTCGCCAATCGCTGCATCATTGCCAGTCGTTACCAATCGTCAGTCCCTACGTCATCGCCAGCCCATTGCTAGTTGACATAAATAACGATTTGTCTCCCCAGGATGAGAAGGAGATCAAGATAAGTTCTGAGTTAAGTCAATATTCAGGTCTACGATCATTATTAGTGGTTTGGTTTCATTTTTTTTAAAATACTTGTGTTATGTATATATCACTTTTTCATGATAGTTTCATGTCAAGTAGAACAACAACAATGTTCCTAGCTACACCTTATGACAAGTCATCTGAGGCTTGGACTGGATCCTCACCTAATTCATTGGTCAGTTTTTTTTAATTTGGCATTATCGAATAATGATGTGCTTAATTTCTTATCTTTTTCCAGCCAAGAATTACTTTAAGCATATGTGACTTTTTGTTGTTGTTGTTTCAACAAGTGTTTACTAGTGACACAGAGATGTTGATGTTGATAATAAGTGCAACAAATTTCATTTATGATTATTTATAGTAAAGAATGTGACATATTGTTCCCTGCCTATTTTGCTTTGGACATTGGTATCTTGTTAAACTAAAAGGGGCTTAAAAGGTTGGTGGCTTATGCTAGAATCAGTGCATACTTGTTGACCAGACTCGTTGTAGAGAATCATAGCAATTCATATAAATGATAGGTGAGTTGAAATCACATATTTGAGTTATACCATCTATAAATAATGTTTTGATTTTTCAATAAATTTTGATTTGTAGTGTCTCTATTGAACTTCTTTGAATAATTTTGATGTAGTGGTTCTTCTACATAGGGATAAATTACCTTATCCCCAACGTCTTCTCTCTCCCTCTGAACTAAGTCTAGGTATAATATTTTGTAGAGATAAACATGGTCCCTGACATGTTTTCATTTTGTAATTTTAAAGCATAGTGTTAGGTGGCTTTTGTGTCATGTTGATGAGAATATGGTTGGCAGGAACACATGTGGCATGCGAAAATGCCAGCAAAATTTTCCATCCCCAGTTGGAGACTTAAAGGGTAGCTCAGAGGAGTTAAGAAATAAGCTATTGGTAGATTTTGATCCATTGAAGTGCTTTGTCGGGAATCTTGAGGTAAGTAATGTTCACTTTGTATTAACATGCTTGTTGATGTTATCTTGACAGTATCCCAAAAAAAAACCTTCTTATCCCTTTCTCTTTTTCTTGTTTGTAGAAAGAGTTCTCTAATAAATTCGAGATATGGTATGATTCTCTTGGAGGTGATGTTATTGGTCTAACATGAGGCACTTCTAGTTCCAAGGTTTCATTGAGATACTTTTTATGCACTAGTTAGATATATTTTAAACTATTTCAGTTGGCTTAATTTTGATTCCCTTGTTTATATCTCAGAAATAGGGACGGGAAGAAGCAGATGAGTAAATAAAAAAATCCTATTGATTTGTTAAAGGATGTTGGAGAAACTGGAAAAAGGTTTGTGAGGAGTGTTTATTTTCTCAAATCCCCACGCCTTTTAAGCTAATTTTTTTCCTTCTGGCCATTTAACCACAAGTCAAATGAACGCTCCACTTCTCCTATTGAGCTGGTTGTTTTGTCTTTTTCTGATCGACGAACGATCCTTAGTGTCATCTTTTCAATGCAAGAGAGCAGTTTTGAGAGGCAACCTACTTGTCTCCTATGTTAGAATAGTAGTCTTGTCATAGTAAACCAAACAACCTTTTACTATAGGAAGCTTTTTGCACCATAACAAGCCATGAACAAGAGTGGCTAACAATCATTGGAAGCATTTTACACCATTATATGTTTTTCATATGTTAGGATGTAGGCATCGAATCTATTAGTTGATGATTTGCTTTCCTTTTGTGTTTGTTTTAAGAGTCACTTGTTATTGTAATTTATTATTATTTTTCTCTAAATTGTAATTTGTTATTCAAATGTGGTAGGATATGACATTCAAAAAAGTGGTGTTTAGTCTACGATGCTCTCTTCTTCAAACCCTGTATGGTCATAGTTCCCTCCATTTGGAAATTGCATGAAATGGAAGTGTTCATTTTTGACTCTTACTAATTTTTGGATGCATGTTTATGTATTATTATTGTATGTGTTGAAGAGTTTGATATATTGACTCTTCTTTAGACCCTGTATGTGTTCATTTTTCAATATTTGTATTAGTTTAGGATATTTTATTTATACTTTGTGTTTCTTATTTATATGTATTTAATCTTATATATATTCATAGAAATATATATTATTAAATGTTAATTTTTTTTTATCATAAACTCAAAATAACAAATTGAGATAACAAGTTCAATATATTTGTGATTGTATAGCCAAAATAAGCTCAATTGAATAGGATTTTAAAAAATAGTTTTTTTCGATTTTTTTTAATAATTGTCTCGAACTGTTATTCGTAGTTAAAAACTGTTCTCAAATTGCAACAATTTTTGGGCGATTTCGAAGACAGATTTTATAATTCAATTAAGAAACGGTTATATTAAAATTCGTCCCCAACCGTCTCCATTCCCATCCCTATATAGGAGTGTTATGATCGGCATTTTTCCTTTGTTTTTGTGTGTTTGTTTTTCCTCCATATCAACCCTAGTTTTTCCAATAAAATTTTAGAGAAACAACTCTACTTTTTGTTTGAAATTGGAACGAAAGGTAGTACACAAAAGTGTTAGTTCAGACAAGTTTGCAAAACTTTATAAACTTACCATTTTATATGAAAGCACGAATTATTTTCAATTGAAAAAATAGAGTCACGATATTTAAACGGTTATCGTTTTAATTATAATTGAAGTACTAAAAACTAAGTAACAGCACACACTAGAGGAGGATTGCGGTGACATTAGTTAAAAGTTCAAATTTCAATACCACAACACATATTCTACACTTTCATAATAAATAAATAAATATATATAATAATAATAATAATAATAATAATAAGTTATATCAGATACTTTAAAATGGAGTGTTTATCGTTAAACTTAAAAAAAATAGTTATCAATTTTTTTAATAGATATTAACAAATTAAATAAATTCTATTTAGGTTCATTTAATATTAAACAGTATGTAACTAAATTCTATTTAATTTTATTGGGTTATTATTATAAATTTTAAGATTAATATTTTTTTAATTTTCCTTCTATTTTCTTTTCTAATCACAAGAACAACTTTGCTAAATAGTTCAATAATACATTATAACCTAATTTTTCGAGGAGTTAGTGAGAAAAGAAAATTTTAATTTTTCTCTTAACTACTAAACTTTGACGTATTTTACACTTTAGTACATCAATTTTCTTTAATAATATTACATCATAATTTCTTTAAATTTAACATATTTAGTCTAAGTTAAATTATAATGATAAAAAGTAACATGTTAAAAAGCTGAGTTTGGTAAAGATATCCAATTTTAAAAACTGTTACATCTTTTCATCCATGATTTTTAAAAGAGTTCTAATTTAATACTTTTATTTGTTAAATGATTTCAAAATTAATAATTTTAAATAGTACGTAAATTTAATTTGAAATATTCAACTGGTGCATTGTACTTGTTAAATAATTTCAGCCTCAATGAAAGGAAAAAATACCACTCATTTAAGTAAGTCTGATGTAATAGTTGAATTCTTCAAATTAAACTCTTGTACTATTTAAAATTATTTATTTTGTAACTATTTAAAAAAAATTACTAAATTAAAACTCTTCAAATACATAAATAAATATCAATTTCTAAACATAAAAAGTCTTTAGTACCAAATCCAAATCCAACTTTTTAACATGTTAATTTTTAAAGTTATAGTCTAATTAAGTCAATGTGCAATTAAGCTACTTAAAAATTTAGTAAACTTCAAAGAAGTGTCCGAAGTGACATGCATTGCACCGTATGATCAAAACAAGAAAAAATACCTCCCATTTTTATATAAATTAATTATTCACACCATTTTATTTTTATTTTTAAAAAAAATTATAATTTTTTACATTATTAAAAACAATTCATATATAAATTGTATTTTTTAACATACAAAGAAAACATATATTTTTACATTATACAAAAAGCATTATATGCACATCCCATTAAGGAGAGTTAAAAATAAAACTCCTTTTGTTAAGGAGATTTATACTATATAATTGAATCTAAAATATATCGAAATTAAAAAACAAAGAACCTTAAAATGAAAAGAAAACATATGACTTTGAATTAGTTGAATTACTTTATATGCTTATGATCGGAGAATTCCGTCACAAAATAGAATTGCATAGTAAAAAGCCCACTAGGGTAAAAAAAAATGGTCACTCTACTTTCCTGTACTTCTTGATGACCAATCAAAAATTGCTCTATTGATTCTCTTGGATGGCAGGTAAGTAATGTGTAGAGATATGTACAATATTATGATATTCATTAAAAAGAAGCCATGTAGTGTTTAAACTGTGAAAATCTTCCTCACCTTCTTCATGATCCTACGACATATTGGGCATGTGCCATGTGCCTCTACTACCCTGCAGATATGAAATCAAATAATTGGCAACAAAATCTAACTCAGTTTCAAAGATTGAATAGTAACTTGAGAGAGTTTTTCTGGGTGAACAAAATACTTCAAACATTTGTCCCTTCTGAAGCATGAGATTGAAAAAAAATAAAAAAAAAATAATAATAATAAATGAACAGATTTGTATTGGTCAAATCTGTAAGTTGCAAAAGATAGATCGATCCAATCCTAACAGGTGACTGCGCCAAAATCATATCTATAAATTAACAAATTAAAAAAAAAAACCTTCAGATTAAAAGAGGATCAAGATAAAATTTTCTTAACATTGGCAGCACAATAAATTTTCACTACTATACGTAGCGAAGAGCCTAACATTCTGGTTTCCACCATGCTTGCAAATAAAGGTCAGACTTGCCTTAATGGTTAAACGTTCTTCAGCAAAACCCCTAGCACACTACATCCAGTTCCATCCACAACCCACACATACTATATGTGTTTATTAACTACTAATTAATAAGTTCATCAGTTTATCAGGGTCGTGTGAGTTAAATTCTCAGGGTCAAAATGGCGGATCAGATATCATTTGCCCTCTCTGTTGCTGAATAATTTATGATCATTACTCCTATGTCAGCTTATATTTGTCTTAAGGCTCGGATAGACTAACTATAGAAACAGATTTTATGCAAAGTAAGTTGGATACTCATACCTTGTTCCACAAGCAAAACAAGCCATACAGTGCCCACATGGAAGAAAAAAGCAATCCCTAGGAGCATCAAAGCATATCGCACAAAGGCGCCTAGTGTTATTACTGTTTTCACCATCTCCAAAAGCCTTCCCTTCTACAAAACCAACTGCCAGAAAATCTTCAAGATCCTTGTCATCTTGGGAGACAGAATCATAAGAAGAACCCCAACTCGAAATATCATCATCTTTCTGAGAAAGCAAGGGCGCTCTTTCAGGTGTTCTCTCCTCATATTGAGCTTCTAACCTATTTTCATTGCTACAATGGAACTTGTTCAAGAAGTTGAAAACCAAAAACATGACAGCTGTCATCCCACCTGCAAGTTCAAAAGTTCAGTATAAGTTTCAATATATGAATTTATTGTTAGAATTAAAGGAAAAAATAAAGCTTTTGTAAGAAGAATGAGCATACTAATGCCGATAAAATATGTGACCCATCTTGGCCCATATGAGAGTTTAACAGACCACCCATCGACAGCTGCACCCTAAGCAATCAAAAAGCCCAAGATGAGTAAATTTGAAAAGCAATAAGTGCACGGTAAAATAAAGCCACTTTACTACTGTTTCTGTAGCAAAATAGAGGGCTAAGAGCTACCAAATATAAGTTTTCTGGCAGTAAACCAAAATTATAATTTGTGACTGTATGAAGTTACATCTATAGCTTTGGAAATTTAAAAATATCAAACTGAAGTCTAAATTAGATTTCTGACTCTAAAAAGCATATAATTGTGAGAAAAGAAAAATGCAGCAGTTGACAATTTTTATTCGTTGGAAAAAGTTCTCTCAGAGAAACACCATATAGCATAAGTGCCAAGAAGATAGGTCTTACTTTTCTTGGAATGGGAGAAGTCAAGACAGCAGCATTCCCCTCAGGAAACAAAATGGTCATACTACAAGAGTCTTGAGTGAAAGTGCACTTGTAATAAGCATTGGTTGTGTTATATACATAAGTACTTACACTTGTGTTTACTTGTACCTGTGAAATAGACATAGAAACAGAATGCAGAAACAGATCGGCAGAAAAACCAGTAGCAACAACTAGAATAGAAAGTTTAATAATGGATATAAGCATTAATAAAAGTAGACTAATATGTAATAAGCATGATAAATTACTTGGATCAATAGTCCCATTTATATACACTACCTCTAGATACAGAGTTAAAAGCTAGAGCTCTTTTTCTTTAACAAAGAGATAAAAGCTACATTGAAATGCATTTGGGGATTCTTGACTCATCGAGCCCATTACTTCAGCCTCAATTGCAGTTACTAGTAATTTACAATTATGGCAGTTACAAACTTAGAGACAATGCAAAGTTCAACCAACTGCAACAACTTTTCATTCACTGGCTAGCAAAGTATATATGGACATCAGTGATACTTTGGGACGTATTGGTTTAGCCAATTGAAAAACGGTAAGCAAGTAGAAAAACACGCTTCATATTTGCACTATTTACCTTCACATTCTCTGAATTCAAGTTGCCAATTGCAACATAATAAGTAGATGATTTTGATATACCCTGCCTAATTATACCACTTCCTGGGAAGAAACAAAGGCCAAAATAAGTAGTGTAGTAGAGAGACGGAGTTGAATTTCTAATATTGATCATACCATAAACAACATTCCATGATAAAGTTGTATTAGGATATGTTGGGTCCTCAATCCATTGATCCAAGCCTTCACTCCCTGAAACATAGCAGTTTGGAAACATATAAAAAGTTAAATGAAATATTGTGTGGGTTAAGATGAAAAAAGTCAAAGGAAATAATCCCAACATCCACAGCCAATTCCTTTTTTGGGGGGTGAGAGTTTTTTTTCTTTTTTCTTGTTTTGTTTTGTGGTGGGGTTACAAAGATGCTGTATGTACAACTCTCCCAATAAACACTAGAAAAAAGGAAAAATACAACTCACCTAGCTAGGTACATCTATTTATAAGCAGCCATATTGTTTGAAATACATCTCGGCAAGCCATAATTCAAAAATAATATGCATATAGTGTGTGAAGGCTTTAAAGTTTAAAGTTTATTATCATGAAAGAAAGCATGAAAGCAGTAAAAGAGTGCAAAACCATCAAGAATGACATTGGCAATTGCTATGTGACTAATGGAGCCATGATATCTTAAATTTCTGTTAAGAGTAACAATTAGAATGATTGAAAGTAGATCTAATAATGAGCATCCATATTGTCTGCAATACATCTTGGCAAACCATAACAAAAAAATATGCATATAGTGCTTGGAAGCTAGCATTTGAAGCTATCAAAATCAGTATCATGGGTGGAAGCATGGAACCAATAAATGAGTGCAAACCCATCAAGATTGACATTTACTGTGGTTTGGTGACTAATGGAGTCATGATATATCTTAAATTTCTATCACAGTAACAATTAGAATAACAGAAAGTATAATAATATTCAAGTGAGATTAAAAATCTCGAATGGAATTTTTTTAGCATACCCTGGGCAATTACAAGGAAAATAGATGAGCTGGAAGGGTAAATCGCATAAGATACATTGATCTGAGACTCCTTGTTAAGGTAATATGCCCATTCCTGAAGAACATTAAAAGGTTCACCAACAAATTCAAAGAGTATATATTCTAGACTGAAGAAAACAGGTGAGTTCCATATACAAACTAAACTTTCCTTGTGAGAATCAGTGGCCAACGACACATTGTGAGTCTCGGACCATTTGGTTACAGTGTCAAGGGGTGGAGTATCATAGAAACCATATAGCAAAAGTCCAGGCGTGGTCCCACTTGTCATTTCCAGCTGATTTAAACCAATATGAAACCAACCCAGATTACCAAACAACAATATATACTCTTAATAGACTGCACAAAAATAGGATAGGTACAATATGCATAAAAATTACCTTAATAGACTGCACAAAAATAGGATTAGGTTGCAGAAGAATTGAACAACTCGAACCGAGTAGTATATTCACAGAGCCATACACACCCAGAATCAGAGTCATCGATACTGTTACATTCAATGATCATCTAATTATGAATAACATTGCCACAATACTATTTTGAACTATAAAACACTATCAGAACTAATTCGTGCAATGAAAGTACAAAGCCCCGAGACATACCAAAGAACCAAAAAGTAAGAAGGACGATAACAC
Organism: Hippophae tibetana; assembly: GCA_037013495.1. NCBI lineage: Eukaryota > Viridiplantae > Streptophyta > Magnoliopsida > Rosales > Elaeagnaceae > Hippophae > Hippophae tibetana. The sequence goes on along the minus strand of CM072803.1, from coordinate 88,453,842 downwards.
AGGACCAAGTGTCGTCTCCCATCATCGCCGTTGCGTCATCGCCGAGTGAGAAATAATTTACTCGGTCAGAAGTACTAATGTTGTTCGGCTCTAGCTCTGGATGACGAATTTCGTTGTGATGTTCAAACGCTAAGCCAACTTCTTCGCGAACATGCGAATAACTCGAAGACGACGTCGCAGCAATTGAAGATTCCCTATTAATCGGTTCATCGAAAGAAGAAGATCTGGAAATTCGATCTGCTTCCTCCATTCTAGAGAGGAACAGAGAGATTAGTAAGGGGAACCAGAAGAGTATAATTTGACTTGAATAAAATTTTATGGAAAATAACGTCTAATTTCAAAGCTCAGGAGCTGTAATGTACGCACCTGGAACACTCTGAAGATGAAATCCCATGGAGAGGACAGGCAGGTGAGTTAACTGAAACTTCACCGGTCAGTCGTCTTCTTCGAGAGAAGAACGTTAGTTGCGTGATAGTCAAATTTTCTGTCCTTGAGAATAGTTTAGAAGCCTAAACTCGAAATCCAAAAGTTATGATTTAACTGGATAACATAATATCTTGTTTAGAAAAAACAAATTACATGATGTAATTATTATATATATATATTATTTTTAATCTTTAACAAATATATATTATTATTTTTTTAAATGTTATTTTGCTTTATATAAAAACAGAATGTATGTTTTTTTAAGAGTTAAAAATAAAAATATGTAATAAGTAGATCATATGATTATTTATTTTCTTTAAAATAATGCATCTTATTCATCTAATTACTTTTTATTCATGCTTAATTCATTTTTTGGTCTGTCACTGCACCTTTCATTGTGAAATTGAAACCCACTTATCCTTCTTTTGTTGACCAAATGTATTGGTATGGACAAAGAAAATATTTATTTATGATCAAAGGGGCTTAAGAGATTTTTATTAATAATAGTCCCAAATAACTACTGTAGTCTTTGAAAGAAAAAATTGGAAATTCCCGGTATATGAAAAACATAAAATTTTACTTTAAAAAGTTTAATAATTGCTTATGTATTAAAAAAAATGTGTATGTACGTTTACTTTGAAAAGTTTAATAATTATTTATATATTAAAAGGAAATTCGGTGTCCGAATATCTTCTAATAACTTAAATTGTTCTTTGTGTGGAATAGAAGTGAAAGATCTAAAACATTTTTTTATTGGATACAAAATTCTTCTATCTTGATAATTCATTTGTACATAAAATCTCTTTTGAAATTTTATAGAAAAATTATATATTAAATATTATTTATCTCCCTTATCAATCCCTTCTAAGTGGTTAACCACAAGAAGTGAAAAATATATTTCACTCAATTCATTATGATAAAAAAAATATATATATAATTACGCAATGAAATTGTTCATAATAATAAGAATTTGAACTACATTCAATAAGTTAAGAGTCTTTAAAGGAGTTAGAAATTTTCTATTCTTCTTCACACAAAAAACTTCTTAGCAAAATATATCTTTGATTGAAGATTATTATCTTACAAGTGACAACCTATTCCACAAAATAATATCAAAATTAATTTTGATGTTGTTTGAATTAAAGACAAGATAGGTTTAGGATTTATTCTAATATATCATTTTAGAAAAATAATACATTCATGGACTTGATATACTACCACTTATTGCAATGAAAAAGCGAAAGAAATCGCCTTCTACAAAGCTTTATTGAACCAGAAAACCATTGTTATTTACATTAAAGGTAATGCCAAAAATGGCATTGATGCCTTCAACAAGTAAGAATGGAATTTAATGAGCTTGAACACTCAAAATATCCTCCTTGATGTTGTTCATCTGATCAATGAGTTCTATATACTTTCAATAAGATGGATCCCTATACATTTAAATACATGGGCTCATGATTCGATAACTTGAGTGAGACATACTGGCTTGGTAGACAACATTTATATTCACTCTTTGTTAACCTTCATATTTGATTTTCACTTAGTAGAACAACTTAGAATAGATTTGTCTATTCTTGTTAGTAGCAAAAAAAATCATTTCAAATTAATGTTTAATTTGATTAGACCTAAGTCTTTTACTCACAAAATAATCCAAAAATATCAAAATTTGTTATAAATAATTAAAATATTCAAAAATACAACATTAATTTAATTAAATTGCATTAATTTTAAGAAATGTGATTAAAATATTTAATTTATGAAATTAAAATAAATAAAATATTATGGATGAATTTAAAAGTAAAACTATATAAATAATTGAATCATATAAAAATTTAAAAAAATGTTATTATTATATATATCAAAAGCAATAGATTAAAAATATTTTTATTATTGTAACTCTAAAAAATTTACACTTTAATTGTATACTTACTTTAGTTTTATCTATTCTAACAATTTTAAATTTAATTAAATTTAATCCAATTTTTTTAAATAATTTCATTTTGTTACGAGTAAAATCAACTTTTTTAATTAAAAAATACAAAATAAATAAATAAATAAGTCTTCATCTCTCTCGTTCTCTGTTTCATGTTTCCTTGCATTCACTTATTTCTCAATACCCTTTTATTCTATCTTCAATTGTTATAGCTTAGTTTTGTTTGATAAGTTTTTTAAACCCCTCTCTTATTCATCTCACTCTTGAAGATTGAGTTCACGTAAATTTTGGAAACTAAGAACAGTTTTTTGCTATTATTTTTAGCTTCTTATTACATCAATTTATAGGAAACAAATTACTGAAATTTCAACAGTTTTATAAAATTTCAAGAGTGAAGAACACCACTCCTTAAAACTAGGAACTCATGTTCACATAACTCATGAAAACATGGAACATTTCACTTATAAAAACACAAATTGCTGAAAATAATCCTAAAATTAAGGGAGTAGTAGTAGCTACTTTCAACATCATTTCTTAAACTGATTTTCTGCAAAAAAAAAATAGTTTAGGGTTTTCTTGACTGGTCTTCAATTTCAAGCAATCCTCCATTGTTCGAGGTCGAGGATTGAGCACATTCCAAGAAACTTCTTGAGTTTCTCAAAACTTGGTTGCTTGAGAGGTTTGGTTAGAATGTCTGATACCTGTTTTAACTCTTGCAATACTTCAACTCAATAACCCTATCTTGACATAAGTCATGAAGAAAATGAAATCTGACATCTATGTGTTTGCTCCTCCTATGCATTATTGAATTTTTAAATAGTTTGATAGTAGACATGTTATTACAGTATATTATCATAGGGGGCTATCTTTCTTCATTCCTAAGACTTCAAATATTTTCTTCATTTATATCCCTTGATAGAAGCTTGATGTTGTTGCCACATACTCAGTCTCAATAGTTGATAGCGTGACTATATGTTACTTCTTTGAGGACCATGAGATAGCTCCTGAGCATAACATATAAGCATGGTCTGATGTGCTTTTTTATCATTTGATCTCATGTATAATCACTATGAGTGTAACTATAGAAATTAGAGTTATCACATTTCTTATAGAATACTCTATAGTTTAGTGTCCCCTTCATATATCTTAGAATTCTTCTTGTTGCATTCAGGTGCAACTCTGTTGGATTTTCTATGTGTCTACTTATCACGCTTACACCATAAATAATGTATGGTCTAGTTGATGTAAGATACATAAGACTTCCAATGATTTGTTTGAAGAAAGTGTTATCAACCTTTCTTCCTCCTCCATCTTGCTGATTTTTAATCCAAGTTCAACTGGAGTCCCAATGGCTCTACATTCTACCATATAAAATCTTTCATTCACTTCTTGTGCGTATTTCTTTTGGTAAATGAAAAGAGTTTTGAATTACTTCTATCCCCAAGAATTAGTGCAGCAGTCCTAGATCTGTCATCTCGAATTCTCTCATCATTGAGTTTTTGAACTCATCTAGCATTTCCTAATTGTTTCGTGTATAGATTAGGTCATGAATATAGAGTGATACGATTAGAAGTTTACCTATGGTTCCAACCTTAGTGTACAATGTATGTTTTGAGAGACATTTCCTAAAACCTAACTTGGTAAAATAGGTGTCGATCCTGTTGTACCATGCCTGTGGAGCCTACTTCAGGCCATATAATGCTTTCTTCAGCTTTAGCACTCTTATTCTTTTCCCTTTTGAACAAAACCAGGAGATGGTTTAACATAAACCTCTTCCTGCAATTCTTCATAGAGGGTTTGTCAATATTTGAGGGTTTCTCAGATTGTAAATCCTCCCTTCTTTAGATTTCTCATCACTTTGAACTGATGTGTGAGCTTGAGGCTCCTATGGTGATGTTCGTGGCTGAGGGATTTGAGTCTCAGTCACCTGAGTTGTCTTTTCATCATCTACTTCACTTTCCACCAGCACATTCTTTGGTGTTTCTGGTTATTCTCCCCAGATCCACCTTTATCCTCATCAAGCACCACGTCAGAGGTTATCAATATCTTTCCTGAAACTGGGTAAAATAGTTTATAAGCTTTTGACAATTCACTTACCCTTAGAAATATGCATTTCTCAGTCTTGTCATCAAGCTTTTTTTTTCTCTGATCAGGTATGTGTGCATATGTTATGCAACCAAATACCTTGAAATGATCTACAGTTGACTTCTTTCCATTCCATGCTTCTTGTGGAGTCATATTCTTAACAGAAAATGTTGGACTTCTATTAAGAATGTGAACTGTCCAACAAACAACTTCAGGTCAGAAAGCTTTGGGAACCCATCCTATTACATGTAAATTCCTTATCATATTAACTATGGCACGATTCTTTCTTTCACATACACCATTTTGTTGTAGTGTATAAGTTGTGGTCAGTTGTCTCCAAATTTCCTTCTCATTACAGAACTCAAAAAACTCCTTAGAATAGAATTCTTCTTCTCGATCTTTTTTTAGATATTTGATCTTTTTTTCTGTCTGTGTCTCAACTAGAGAACTGAAGTTTTTGAAAGCTTCAAAAGCTTTTGACTTTTCCTTCAATAAATACACCCAAACTTTTCTGCTATAGTCATCTATAAAAATTAGAAAGAATCTTTTACCTCCATTAGATGTATTGGACATTGGACCACAAAGATATGAGTGAATAAGCTCTAGGATCTTATGAGCTCTTGTTGATTTTCCTGTAGGAAACATATCACGGTCATGTTTCCCTGTGATATAGTTCTCAAATATTGTCGAGGAAGACATTGTGATTTCAGGTAGTCCTTCCACCATGTACTTCTGTTTTAAAGTCTTAAGGCCATTGAAATGAAGATGCACATATCTCTCATGCCATCTCCACATTAAAACATTTTCTTTGGCTATCAAATATATTTGCATTGATTTAATTTTGAGAGAAAAAAATCGATTTCTTATCATCTACACCATTGCAATTGATCCATGTTTGGGATTATAAATTTCACATTCTCCCTTTTTAATTGTGATTGGGTAACCTTTGTCTTACAAACGGCCAACACTTAGAAGATTTTTTTTAGGTCAAGTATTTAAAATACATTAAATATTACATCAAATGAACTCATTCTTAGTTCTTATATGAATATCACTATTTCATTCAACCTTCACAGTTGATCAATCACCAAAACTAATAAAAGTGGTGAAACTCTCATCTAGATTAGAGAAAGATGACTTACAATCACTCATATGGTTGCTACAACCTATGCCCACGTACCAGGTGTCTTCATCAATGTCTTTCATTACATGGAAGGCCATCAACAAAGTCTCCTCCTCTTTCTCCTTTCCCTTTTCTGCAAAGTTAGACCTCTCACTCTTTTCTTTAGTCATTTTTATGTAACATTCATTTTTGTAATCGCTTAAATTTCTACATCTGTAACATTCGACCATTTATTTGTCAAAATGTCCCTTTCTCTTCTTTTGATCATCATCTCTTCGAGTCTAAGAAAATGATTTAGTTCCTTTTCTACTCCACTCCTTATCTTCATCTTTTCTATAATTTATGTTGTAAGAGTAATGTCTTTGACCTCCACCACCTCCACCACGTCCACCACAACCTCTACCTCTCCTCTTATGTTTGAAGACTCATCAAATATGGAAATCTTCAGTGCCTACATTTCTTTAACTGCACTAGTCTTGATAATTCTTTACTCATGTATGAGCAAGAAATTCTACAATTCATCTATAGATATATATATGATTATATTAGACTCCTCAATTGAACAAGCCACATAGTCAAACTTGGGAGTCAAGGACATTAGTATTTTCTCAACCACAATGTCATCTGTGGTTTTCTCACCGTGAAGACGCATCTTGTTTGCCATTATCATCATTTTTCCAAAGTAGTAAGTTATTGTTTCTCCTTTCTTCATCTGAAGAGTTTCAAAATCTCTTATGAGAGTTTGAAGTTGTGCTCACTTCACTCTGTTGGAGCCCTGATACTTCTTTTTCATGAAGTACTAGATGTCCTTAGTTCTACCCTTCTTACGGATTATCTCCAAAATGGACTTGTCGATTGCCTGAAATAGGTAATTCTTTACCTTCAGGTCCTTTAATTCCAGTGCATCATTTTTCTCTTTCTATTGAGTGAAAACCTCTAAACTGTCCACTTTAGTATCTCTAATCCCAATTTCTATAAGATCCTAAAATTTATTGGATCTTAAGAAGTTTTCCATCAGCATGTTTCAGTGATCATAGTGACCATCAAATCTGGAAATAGCTGGTTGGACAAAATTTTCATTTTCTGTAACTATTTTGCTACTGCAAGGCTTCGTGCTTGTTGTGGTTTTATTTATTCAGTCCCCTCCCTGACTCTCATACCAGATGTTGGGTAAGTTTTCTAAATCCCTCTTTTGTTCATTTTAATCTTAAAGATTGAGTTCACACAAATTTTGAAAACTAAAAACATTTTTTCTGCTATTATTTTCAATTTTTTATTATATCAATTTATAGGAAATAAATTGTTAAAATTTCAATAATTTTATAGAATTTAAAAAATGAAGAACACTATTCTTTAAAATTAAGAACTCATGGTCACACCACTTATAAAAACAAGGAACATTTCACTCGTAAAAATATGAAATGTTGAAAAAATCGTAAAATTAAGAGAGTAATAACAATTACTTTCAACAATCGTAAAATTTGTATTATATTATTTGTGTAGAGATAATTACTTTTTAGCTTTTGAGTTTCGTAAACAAATAATCTTCAATTTAATAACCCCATAATTTGCATCCGGTGAAGTCGCAAATTCTCCATCACGCCTGCCTAAGATGATCATGAACTAGTATCTAATACATTAAAAATAATAATCAAAGTTACATATAATGAAGGGATAATGGGAAGAGATAAAGCTAACGAAGAGCTTTAGAGATAGGGAGAGTGTTGTACGTTTTGGATTTTTTTAAATTATTTTGTGTATTTTAATTTAAAAAATAAAAATCCAAGTTTACTTGAAAAAAAATACAATTTAAAAAAAATTGTATTAAATTAATTAAATAAATAGATCCATTATAATACTTACAGAGTAAATCAACCCAAACTTTGTTCTTACCGACCGATTTTCGAAATGATTATTTTATGGAAAATTATTGGGGATTATGAACTAAAAAATGTGATAATTCATGCGCACACAAATATAGGAGAAAGATTTGTGAGTAATATAAAAAATATAGAAAATGTGTATTTTTAACTTCTACTATATTCTCTTGCATATTAATTAGTATAATTATTTTGGTTTAAAATCAACTAATAATTTTAGTTTACCATTAATTTATTGATCTCAGTAATCTTATGATAAGATTTACTCTTATCATAATTTCAAATTATAAATTTAAATTACATAAAAAAATATCATTTTGTAAAAAAAATTTAATACTTTCACTTCAATATTTATATCATTCTATTATTTATAGAATTTTACTTTTTACCATTTAAAAATGCATATTTTTACATTGTAAAAAATATATTTATACTATGTAAAAAAATTAAAAATAATTTTTTTCTATAAATATGATTATACCACCTAATTAATTCTAATATTTTTTTTAAAAAAGAGTAGTGTTACCAATGTTGACTTTAGAGTAATTACGATTTACATATTTATTTTATTTTTACTTTCTCACTTGTGATTTTAAAAGATATGTCAGAGTCACGGTACAAAACAATGACTCCAAAAATCATGTTCTTAGAATTATTATACTTTTTGATGTTGTTAAAAAAATTAAAAAAAAGAAAAAATATGCGTTAATATAATTTTTTTAATAAAACTCTATGATTAATTAATAATTAACGCACATTTAGCTTTTCATTTTTTGCAAAATAATATATGTTATATCTAAGTAAGTTTAAATACATTTTCATGATATTAACCATACGATAACAATTACCCCATAAAAATATTTTTTAAGATGATCAAAATCATCTTATAAAATTTCAACTTAATTTTTTTTAATATCCGTGTAATAATATTTATAGGATAATCATAAATATGTGACCATCTTATTTATTTCTAGATATTTATCCGAGAGTCCTATATTGTTCTTATAGTGAATATGTTTTAATGCAATGCACAAATAAGTTTGTATACGTTTTCAAGAGTTACATAGCATACATAAAATGGTATAAAATATATTATAGAATAAATATATAAAAATATTATTGAATTATTAAATTATTATTTTTTATCTCACTTATACCACTAAACTCATAAAAAAGTTTAATTTGTATTGTTACGTTAGTCTCGATCTAATTAAATTATATCTGAATAATAAATTTAAAATAAACTAGATAGTTATATAGATTCAATTATCTACAGTTATTTATGTTTGATTTTTATTCAAATAATTTAAAAAATAGATACAATTTCAAATATAAACTTAATATGAAATAACCGATACGATTCAGATAACACGTACGTACTTAAAATTAATTATATTTATTTAATAAATTAAATTATATTTTTTTTTCATATTTTTGATAACTATTTTGAACTATAACGATTTTTATATTATTTTAAATACAAATTTTATAATTTAATTCAAAAACAGTTGTATAAAAAAATGTTAACACCCATACCTCATCCATATCAAGGAGATTACGAGTTCTTAAAAATTACAAATGCTTCAAATAAAAGAAAAGAAAAAGTTTCTATGCATACCCGCAAGTAATTTCTTGATTAATAATTTTATCAATTACATAAATTAAACATTCAATTAATTTCCTTAATAAATAAATATATATATATTTTACATTAAAAGTACATATTTAAATATTAAGTTATGTAACTTAATTTTTTTGCTTGTAAATATAGCTTATAATTTTGTGTTAAAAATAAAATTTTCACATGTATTTAAACATTTTAATTATTTTTCTAAAATTCAAATATTTTTAAGAACAAGTTTATCATTTTGTACTCACACGTCAGAGTATGACTTTACTCTCTCTCCCCAAACAAAGATCCACCAAGAAAAAAGAACACCTTTTTTCCTTTCAAATTTTATTAGAAAAAAGAAGAGAGAACAAGAAGAAACCCTAATTACCAAATTTACTTCGATCTCTCCGATTCGATTCGAGAGCTGAGGACGCGATGGGCGATTTCAATCTCGCGCTTGTTATTGTCGCGATAGTAGTGTGTGTCATCGTCTTTCTCTTCAATGTCTACCTTCTTGTTAATTATCAGCACCCGGACGATGCGAACCAGGCATACTTCCCCAAGTTCGTCGTAGTTTTTGGGCTTTCAGTAGCTGCCATTTCTATATTGATGTTACCGGCGGATGTAGCTAACCGACAAGCTTGCCGGCACGCGATATACAATGGCGCGTGTAATCTTACTCTTCCGATGAAGGATCTGTGGCTCGCGATTTACATTATCGACGCCGTACTCGTGTTTTTTGTTATTCCCTTCGCCATGTTTTACTACGAAGGGGACCAGGACAAGTAGGTATTTCTAGGGATTTCAAGCTTCTTAATAGTTAATGTGTATAGAAATATATCTGTGTGTGCATTGCTTGGAATGTGAATGGTGGTTTTGGGAGTTGTGTGCAGGAGTATTGGAAAAAGGATAACCAGCGCATTATTATGGGTGGGAACGACGGCCATTGTGTGCGGCCTTCTACTCGGAATCTTATACGGTAAGTTCAGACAAGATTCAGATAAGTTCAGACTGGGTTTTTAATTTGTTGGTTTATTCCCCATGTATTCTGTTCTCTCTTGCTGATTGCTGTCTTCATTCCTCTGTGTTTTGTTCTGTCTGTTAACTGTAATTAAAGGATTCCATGCTTAGTTGCTTTAACAATAATTTTCAGTTTCATTTCTTAGAAATCTTTGTTTATTTTTCTGCAATTCTTAATGGGCTTGCATTTTTTTTTAACTTTTATCATATTTCCACTGCATACTTGACTGGAAAAATTTAACTTGGAAGATCATCATATAAGATGTATATTACTGGATGGGCTAGCTTATGTTGGAGGCAAACTCCTAGTTTTCTAAACCAAAACTCTTTTATCATGGAATGATCAGGAAATGATATGGAATTGCTCTTTAGTTCCTATAATGTTCGGAAAATTTTGATGCTATGTTGCTCTATTTTTGTTTTATCTTTAAAAGGAGAAGAGGGCGTCGTTCCATTTTATGGATATTATTTGACATGAGGTGGTAAATGCCTGCATGCTTTTCTAGTCTCTCAGCATGTGTGATAATCCGTTTTAATATCTTTCTAAATGTGCCTCTTTTGCATTGGATGTTTTGGTGAACTAGGACTGGCTGGAAAAGTGGACTTCAGTGTAAGGCACTTATCTTCTTCGACTGCTTCTTTTCCCAATTCGTGGGACTTCTCTAGTGGTCAGCAATGTATAGGTGGTTCAAGCCAGGTATGGTTTAGTTTATGAGGACTTAATCTAATTTATATGCAGTATGCCATGAAGGTGCTTTTCTGTACATTCTGATGCTCATTAATAGTAGTATTTTTCTTTAAATGAAAATATTTATCTTGTTGCTAATCTGGTGCATTCTTCTCTCATGTTATTTCTTTTCCACAGTGCTCTGCATATTCTGCTAGTGCTGCATCAGAGAAAACCTGGACCATGCGTACAACATTTCCAGAATATGTTGTTGCTCTAGCTACCATTGTTGGATCCGTGCTTTTCTCGGTAAGTTTATTATCAAATATTCCATTCTTAATCATTTTCAACTGAAATTCTCAATGTCCATTTCATAATTTTGTAGATGTTTGACTTTATGATTCTTGGTTGTAGAACTGTATTTAGTTCACTACATTAATCTCTTCCCCTCCCTCCAACTCTACAAAGAATTACAATTTGTTAAAAGTTTTGCATCAAGGAAAGTGTTCTTGAGATCCACATTTACATTTTTGGTTGCTGAAACATTGTAAGTTTGAATCTGGAAAATGAAGTTAACTATAAGAAGTCACATTCGTCCCAATACAGTACTATAAATTTCTTTATGATTTTGATATTCTAGGCTAACTCTCCTACCACTAGTCCATCAAGATTTATTCTGTTGCATTAAATTTTATGGTATGTGTGTGTTTATATATCTCTTTATGTATGATGTAATTCTCTTGCTCATATGCCAAAAAATTTATGCAGATATTTGGTGGTGTTGGTATTTTTTGTCTTCCATTGGGACTGATTTTTTCATTCATTAGGCGTCCAAAGGCTGTTATTACTCGTTCTCAGTATATCAAGGTACTTATTATCTAGTACTGTAAATTGTTACGTATCTACTTGATTTTAAAAATCATAGATAGTAGCTTGTTTTGATTGCTAGTCATTATTACTTTTGATGTGCTGTAGGAAGCAACTGAATTAGGTAAGAAAGCGAGAGAATTGAAGAAAGCAGCTGATGCACTCCATCAAGAAGAAAGAAGTGGTTCTAAGGGTAGAAAATGGCGAAAAAATGTGAAGGCAGTAGAAAAGGTTTGTTTCAATTTTTAACTGCTCAGTTCTCAGAGTCAAATGTAATAGCTCACATTTGAACTTAAGTCTCTATTGTGCATCATGAGGCCACACAGTGCATGCCTTTTACACAGAATAGGTTGGATTCTATTATGGGTCACCTAGATATTTGCAGTTATGCTTTTGGATAATTCATTATAGATAAATCTTGTGGTTACTTAGTTTAATATTCTTAGTAGCTGGCTCTGTTCTTTAATAGTTTTGGTTAATATCTCATAGTTGTTTGATCTGCAGGAGTTACATCAGCTGGAAGAAGAAGTAAATCTTTTAGAAGAAATGTACCCACAAGGGGAGAAGGTGCTTTATTGTCTAAAATGTGATCCATTGACCTCGTTAATGCTTAACCACTAGTTTATTTAGTTCCCTTCAATTAATAATCTACTTGTCTGAATTCAGGCTGAGACTGCTTGGGCTATGACTGTTCTTGGATACTTGGCAAAACTTATCCTGGGAATTTTAGGGTGAGTACTGATATTGTGTGTTCATATATATGTAGCATCAAATGGTTTAGAGCTGGCTTTGCAGATATATTTGTGATTGTTTTGAATGTTTAGTGTACTAATACACCTGTTGGATTTATTTTTTTTAAATGTTAATTTACTTGCAATTAACCCAAATTTAAGAGCTATGTCAAGGGAGAGCTTTTGGCCATCTGCAGAAATATGAAAAGAAGAAAGATATGGAAACTGGCTTCTTAAACTGAGAACAAAAGGATTAAGAGATTTCTTAACTCTAGTTTGGCCATTCATAATATTTTGGCTGATTTAGTGACAGTGTCATGAAAAAAGACTTAGAGAACTGACTGCTTATTTTTAATTACATACTTTTTGATGTGCTGATATCAGATTTTTCCTTCTTTCTTATGCCATGCTATTTTTGAGATAGACGTTTCATTATTCTTATGTCTTCATGTTTTGAAAAGGATGAGCTTTTGTTAGCTGAAGTTTTTTTCTTGTTTGTTGACAGGTTAATTGTTTCGATTGCTTGGGTTGCTCATATCGTCATATATTTGTTGATTGACCCTCCACTTTCACCTTTCTTGAATGAGGTTTTCATTAAGCTGGATAATATTTGGGGTACTGTAGTTCATGTTTTCCACTTTTTGACTTTTTAATAATTCCTATCAGCATGTATAAATGGATGATCTTATTTTTCTTTACCAGGTCTTTTGGGAACTGCAGCATTTGCATTCTTTTGCTTCTACCTTTTGCTTGCAGTCATTGCAGGGGCAATGATGCTTGGCTTGAGATTAATTTTTATTACAATACATCCTATGAAGTAACGATTTTTTGGTTTTTGTTTTACTATCTCTTCTTATTCCGATTATCATATATATTTCTAGTATTTGTCAGTTAAAGGCTGGCACAAGTTCGTTGCTGATAGACTTGAATTATTTATTCACAGATGGGGAGCCACTCTAATGAACTCTTTTTTATTTAATGTTGGGCTCATTCTACTTTGCTCCATCAGGTCAGCTTCATTTATCCTCAGTTTTTTCATTCACATTGTGTAAAAGCTGGTTGTACGAGGATGAATTCTGGATAGACATTTGATTCTTATAATTTGGGAACACAAATTGAAAATGATGGTCTCTCATCAGCCTACTTCGTTCTTTCTGTTATACCATTGTTCCCTACTTTGAATGGTTGGTAAAGTACCTATTGGACAGTTACTGGAAAAGCAGCTCCAATTCTGTATTCCTTTAAAAAAAAGTTGACTTCTAAGAAAGCAGTATTTAATGTTACTTAATCATGTTATAAGAGTAGCATAATTTTTGGATGCCAGCCTTTTTACGTTTAAATGGTAACTGCCATTACTCAAAAAAGATGAGGCCATTTTATGCCAATTTGTCCCTTACATTAAGTTGAAGAAAAGTTTAAATATAAGATGGAAACAAAACGTTGTGTGAATTTTAGCTTATAGGTGGATATCTGAAATGTATTATAGCAAAATCCCCATTTCTTAATAATCGCTGAAAGCATTTTGTTATACTGTCATTGCAAGTTTTCCACTGAGCCTACCGAGTCACTAAAATTAGTTCTGCATTGGTTCAGTGTGATTCAATTCTGCTCCACTGCATTTGCTTACTATGCTCAAGCAACTGCAGCACAAGAAATATTTGGTCATACACTACAATCTCTTCGTGGAATTAAATATTTGTACAAGTAAGTTAATATGGTTTTCGTGCTATATATTGAACCTCCTAAGGCGTGCGATATTGTCATTGATTTAAGTGAACAATTTTGTTATTCTCTTTCAGGTACAATGTCTTTCAGATTGCGTTTATTGTTCTAGCAGTATTAACTTTTGTTTCATATGCTGCCTTTGTAAGTTCTAGCTGTGTGTTCTGCTACCATTTTGCTTTTCCATTCCCATTTCTTTTCAGGATCAACCTCTAAACATAACGGTTTTTTTTTGTTTGATTGTATAAAATGCAGGGTTGGAGAAGAAAAAAACCTAGTGGCAAGTTCCAACTTTCTTCTTAAAGAACGGTATTATTTCACCAGAGGCTGAACCTAGCTGAAGGCTGGTGGAACCTACGAAAGGAGTGCTTTTCATTGTCCGATGTGTATAAGCTAGTTTTGTTCTTCATTGAACCTTTTAAGAAAATAGGTTAATTTAACCCCTTTTTACTATTCTTATTTTAAGTGACTCCACTTGCAACATTTATTGTATAAAAAATACAAATGAGGTGTTCATATTAGAATAAGATTAGTGAGGGGGTTATATTGGTTTGTTTTCCAAAGTTTATGATATAAGTGGATATCACCTGATTTTTATTGGGTTATTTTATTGACAATGGCATTGATGCCACTGTGTTGTCTTCATCCTGTTTTGTATGTATTAATTACTCCTTAATTTGGCTTATTTTATTGACGTGGGCATGTAATTGAGATTATTCCTGCACACTGGTACTATTTTATGATGTAATATAGCACGAATGGGAGCAAAAATTTACATGTGCAGGCTTCTCTTTTTTAAAAGTAACTTTATAAGTACCCTTTGATCTAATATATATATAATTTCTGTTGAGTTAATTTTTGCCAGTATCTTCAAAAGTTAATTCCCCAGTTTTCGATCATTTTAGTATGAAAATAAGGTTCATAATAATACTCTTGCCAATGTACTAGCAAACATTATCAGAAGTAATGTATATTTTCATTTCTCTCGATCTGTGGTCTCTGGTTACTAAAACATATCATTTTACCTGATATTAAATGTAATAGCCGTTGCATGTTTCTCTTACGGGAGAGGTGCAAAGTATGCATCAAAAATGAAAATTATTAATAAAAAAATTAATTATTAAAGCATATTCAAAAAATAATCGACATGTGGCTATTTATTAGTGAATTAATGTTCATGATTGTATCATTATATAAATGTTTTGAAAATATTTATTACAATTTCTATGTGGTATGTGGATAAAACGTATCTTAACTTTTTACCTAGGAGACAAATTTACATCTATTCCCTCAAAAATTGGTCACTTGGATAATATATGATCTACTATCGTTAAGCCAGTGGATGGAAGTAACTATTAAGTATAGAAGTATCATTATCAACATTGCGAGTATATTTACAATTTTTAAAATATTTTAAATATATTTGTTACAAACCATACATATACATTTTGGACATAAAATATATATAACCTATGCAATATATGCGCGATTCACATTGTCATTTGAATATTACTTAATTAGCTTAACTTGCTTCCGAATCTGTCACCAAAATGAGGACATGTCCTGATTTTGGTCCTTAAAACCACGCATGATGAGTACTAGCTAACGAGATTTTCTTACATATATGGGACGTTAATATATAATACAATAGATACATATGAGCAGTTAATTTTTATAAAAAATAAAATAAAAGAGATTGGAACTGAATCATCAATTAATGTTAATATATATCATACTATAAATAACATATAAAATTTTGTCCTAGTTAGCATAGAACACTTTCAGTACATGTATACTCTTATAAAGAGACAGAAAAAACAATTGATAAATAAGTAATTAATCTTATTATGTCAAATTAAAATTTTACCGACGGTCGCACTAATGACCTAAAAACAGAACCACTAGTTTATCGAAACAATTAATTTTCTATTATAAAAATATATTTGATTACAAGTCATGACTCAAACTAATCTCCAAGATAATACCCCAAAGTAATCTACTTACAAACCTCTTTTTTCTTTCACATTCTTCACATGTAAAGTGATCGAATTTGAACCAATGCTTCGATAAACTCAAGTCACATGAGTTATCGAATCGATTCAACTGGTACCGGAAAAGTTAGCACAAAAATATAAGTACAAGGTGTGTTCTAGAGATTAAACAATGAACAATCCTAATTAGATGATTTAATAGAAAACCAGAAATCAAAATTACTAGCAAACTCTAGAATAGATGATTAAACACAATATCACAAATAAGATAAGCTTATTAATCAATGAAACACAACTACAAAATATTTGATAGATTAACTAATAAAAAACCTACAAGAATAATTTTTGTGAAACAAATTTAGAGAGAGCATAAGTTGTAAAAGTTAAAGCAATTATGGTTGAAAGATTTGTATGATTTAGGTTTGTTAAAATAGAATTTTTTTAAGCACTAGGTTAAAGGCTAATTACCTATTTGTCCAAAAATTACTTAATATAACTTTAAATAATGAGTACAAGATAATAATTAAAAGGTTTGGCTCGAGTAAAATAATTAGGACAAAGTTGAAACCTCGCTGCTCGATCAATCTATGTCGAACTCGATCGATCGAACCAATAAAGTTGATCGATCAAAATTTGAAATCTTTTTCGATGGATCTAAACAACGATCAATAAAACATCATTCAATCTAGAAATATCTCAATCGATCCACCCTATAAAAATGAAAATATGAGACCAGGGAGATAGAATGAGCTCGATACATGATCGATCCAATCCTCGATCCCAAAACTTCGATCGATCTATCCTATAATAAAATTAATTATGAGAGGACATAAATCATAATAGATTGATGCACAATCGATCCAAACATTACTCGATTGATCAAGTGATTTATATATTTGTAAGTTTTGTTATACTTTGTATTTGTGTGTTGAACTTTTATATACAAAACATATTATTTGTTTATTTTTACTCAGTGTTCTGTCTTTCTCTGTGTAAGATTGGTTACTACGAATTAATAATAGAAACACGCATATAGTTAAGTACACTTTATATGCAAGCATGTTTAAAAAAAATACCCATATGAACTGAAAACACAAAAACTGAAAAAAAAGTCCCAAATAAATTAAAGAATGGAAGTTAATGAATAGTTGTTGAAGTAAAAGAAGAGAATTTATGAAGATATGCAAGTTTAAACTATTCTTTGTTTGGAGAGAAAATTGGAGAAAAAAGGGTGGTTTTGATTCTTACACAAAACTTGTTTTTTTTTTTGTAGAGATTGATCCTAAAAGTATAAATAACAATAAATTCTAAATGAAATAGGATAAAAAATGAGAAGTTTTGGTAGATTTTTTATTAAAAAAACAAAAAGGAGGCTAAAAATGAGTTTATAATTTGTAAGTCGAAAGGGAAAAAGAAGAAGGGTATATGAATTGAAACCATTTAATTAATCGATCGACATTAAAACTTTGATCGATCTAATTTATCGTTGATCGATCGACATTCAAAGTTTCTGAAAGATACATTTTCTCTCCTTAAGTCTTATAACTACACAATTACTTAACATAAATAATCAAATAAAATACAAAATACTAATAAAATATGTTTATTTAATTTAATATTTTTTGAACAAAGGTAGTAGATTTATTTAAATATGAACATCACTTAAATTAATCAATTTGAAATAAAAATCATTATTAACCAAAATTAAATTATTTACAGTATGCATAAATATTCTGATAAGACACATATATTCTTCCACACATATCGTAACATATTGACAACTGCTAAAAATTAAGAGACATGTTAAAAAGTATGTTAATTTGTTCATTTATGACCAATCATGAAAATTCAAAGGAAATAGTTTCACCTATCATGAAAAATTGAAGTTGAATTCATATTTTCATAAAATAAAATTTATTTACCAAGAGAAAACTTAATTAATTTTTTCTTTCACATTTCCTCTTATCATTTATTATTATTTTTCTATAAGAGATTGATTATATATTTTGTTTTTGTATAATCATTTATGCCTCTTTCTTTTTGTGCAAGTAATTAATTTTTTTTCTTTAATAATTATTATCAATTTTAAGGAAATATGCATAAACCAAAAATCTAGTATGGTGACTTTTACACTAGTTGTGAGGTAACCCACTCCACTCACACCAATAATTGTACACATCATAGTAGGTGATCCCCTCAAATATAAGTGTCTTTATATAGTAATATTTTATACATTGAAAGATAAAGATCAAACACAATTTTAAAATTAAGGTTAGTTAAAGTCCTAAAATCATACAATATTAATCATAAACTTTAAGTATGGCATATATATACGTTCAGTGAGTGTGTGAGTGAGTTCTTATTAACATCGATCACCTGATGTAAATGAAAATGTAAATACATAGATCAAGATACTCATGTATACAATGAAAACTAAATCAAGGTAAATCAAGTTATAAAAATACATATTTTTTGTGTACCAACAAAAATTTGAGGTTTATTTCAATGTACAATTCCACTTCCTTTATTATCATTTTAAAATTTTAAATGAATTGAAATAAAACTAAGAACTAAATAATTAAACTAAAATTAAGAAATAAACAATTAAAATAATCAAACTAATTAACATACTTACCTAGGGTTAATTAAGCATAAAATAAAATTACCTAGGTGAATAAGAGAGATGATCAGTTGATTTAAAAAATATAATCTTTCATAACCTAAATTTTTTGAATTTTGATTTCTTAATATCTTTGGGTTTCTTAATATCTTTGGGTGTGTACACAATTGACTTAGTTATATTTGGTATATTCTTGAACTTTCATTTATTTTTCTAATTCATCATTAGTGAATATGTAATATGCATGTAAGGATGATGATAATTAATTCTAGAATTTTGAGCATGAGTAACATTATTAAAATGAAGAGATGTCACAAGAAATCTATAGTTAGGTCTCATATGACCTTTTATACAACAATTATGACAAATATGTACATACTTAATAGATTTTTTAATCATAAGTGAAACTATTCTTTGTGTATAATGAGTAACATTAGGAGTAGAGTTAAAAGATTTTACTAATGCGATTGTTGATGCTAAAGATGCATCATGTGAAAGGGAGATGTTTATGGGTTTTACAAATTTAGTTGATTTTGAAGAAGATGGCATAATGTGCTAATATACATAACCTAACTCTCTCTTGTATCTAAAAGATTTTTCATAATCTAAAACCTTGGTTAGCCTTTCAACTTCAATAGTAAACATTTTCATAGCTTCATTTGATTGTTCAAGTTCCTGTACCAAGTTATGATTTTACCATTTTACACCTCCATGACTTGAATTCATATTATTAATACATTCACACAAATCAAGTTTTTTTTTCTTTTTTTAGCATCGAAGAATTTATTTCATAGGATTTTATTTTTTCATTCAGTTTGGTAACTTCTACAAGTACCTATCTTTTTTCTTCCTACATCCTACTAAATTTATGAACGATTACTCAAGGTTATTAACAATAAATTTATTAATTAAACTCATTTTCCTCATTGTCTGAATCAATATCAAACTTACTGGCGTATCTAGCAGTTATTGTAGTAAATTCCATAAAGTTACTATCATGATTTTTTTATTCAACTAGATTAACACTATCACTTTTAGAGTCAATAAGTGTAGTATTGAAAGCTCTTCCAATTTTGTTCTTCTTATTGGAACAATCAGTTGCAAAATAATCATAACCCATATATTCAAAACATTGAGGTCTAGTGGATTTAGATTTCTTATCTTCAGAACTCATATATTTTAGTTATCTTAGTTTCTAATCCTTTGGACGACTTAATTGTCCTTTTTTTAGAATTATTTATGTTGAAGATTTTCTTTAATCTTATAGTTATGAGTACCATTTCTTCATCATCATTGCAACCATATTCAATCATGGTAGTTTTGAAGTGAACCTTTGTTCTTTGGAAGTGTTCGAAAACTCATCTTAAAAGTGAGAAGGAAGCCAAATTGTTCCTCAATTTTGATAGTGTCTACATAATTACTTTCTTTAATAACGGTGACCTTAGCATGGAAAAGATTTGATAAAGAATGGAAAATCTTTCGAATCAACCTGAATTCCTCAATTTTCTCACCAAGATTAGCATATGAGTTAGCAATATCACATGATTTAATATAAAATTTAGAAAAGGTTTCATACTCTTTCATTCTAATATTTTCAAACATAGTACCCTCTAAAGTGGTATCCTCATAGGCAACCTCTAAGTATCTCAGGCACACTTGGCAGTTTTAACATCAGATATATGGCAAAATTTGTTGACACACACAACACTAAAAATAACATTTATACCATTTTAGTTCTAGTTACTACCAATTTTATCTTCAATAGTCCATTCTTTCCTATGTTTAAGAGCGATTAAATTATATTTGGTAACCATTGGTGGTTCCCAACCATAAACAATAGAGTTCCAAACATTCTGATCTATAGAATGTAGAAAGACTCTCATAAGAGCTTTCCAATATAGATAGTTAGACCTATAAAAAAGAAGAAGCATGAGTTTGTTGATGAACCACCTCTCACATATCTAATTAATTAGAGGGAATGAATAGATAATTAATCAAATTATTCCAAATTAAAATTTTAGAAATGGTAAGACATGCAATCGTATGTAATAAAATAATATAAAAATAATAGAGTTGACACACGATATTTTAGATGAAAACAAACTAGGATACACTAATGACTTAAGAGAAAAAATTACTTGTCTACCAGACCATCTAACTATCCATTATGAAAATATGTTTGATTACAAGGCCAAGAATCAAACTACCCTCCAAGATAATGCCCCCAAGTAATCTCATTACAAGCCTTCATTTTCTTTCACAGTCTCCACAAGCAATGTATTTGGATCCAAATCAATGTTTCGATAAACTCGAGTCATACGAGTTATCGAACCTACTTAGCTAGCACCTGAAAATTTAGTACAAAAATATTCAAGTATAAGATGTGTCTTAGAACTGATTAAACAATGAACAACCCTAACTAGATAATTTAACAGAATAGGAAATAAACCAAAATTACTATCAAACCCTAGAATAGATGATTAAGCACAATATCACAAATAATATATGCTTGCTAATCAATTAAACACAACCACAAAATATTGATAAATTAACTAATAAAAAAGCCTGACAAAATAATTTTTACAAAAAATATTTAGAGAGAGCACAAGCTGCAAAAGTAAAAGTAATTATGGTTAAAAGATCTATATGCTTTAGGTTTGTTTAAATATAATTTTTTTAAGCACCAGGTCAAAGGCTAATTACCTAATTGTCCAGAAAATACTTGATATAACTTCAAAGAATGAGGACAAGATAATAATTAAAAGGTTTGGCTCAAGTAAAATAATTAGGTCAATGTTGAAACCTTGTCATTCCTTTGATCGATCTAAACAAAGCTTAATCGATCGAAACCCTTTTTGATCAATCCAAGCAACGATAAATAAAAAATTGATTGATCTAGAAAAATTTCAATCGATCCATCATGTAAGTTTTGTTGTACTCGTGTCTATGTGTTGGCTTCCTATAGGAAAAATATGGTATCTATTTTATTTTACTCAATTTATGTCATCCTCTATGTAAGGTTAGTTCATGCAGATCAATAATATACACACATACATAACTAGGTACAATTTGTATATAAGAATTTTTACACACACCACGGGGTTAGTTTTCATAATGTGCATGCTAAGACGTTGTCACTTGTGTTTTTAGTTCGTTTTGGGTACAATTATTTATGGAAAGTACTCAATAATTTTTGGAATGAAAAATGTGAATTTTTAGCAACTCATCACCACTTTTAGTGAGGTGTTTTGGCGTGATAGCTACCGAGGTGGTAAATTCAAGTTCTATAAATACCTTCATTTCTTCTTATTTGGAATCTAGAAAAATGTAGCAGAGTTCTGTCAAATTGATGTCTCATTCTTTCTGTTTTTGGATCACTAATACTTTGTACGTTGTTTAGTATTAGTAATTTGTGATTGTGTGAGTAAAATTGTGCTTGTGAGTTGTGAGTACTCGAGGTGGTGTTCATTAGTAGTTTGTGTGAGGTGAGCCATATGTCGGCTAGTAATGGCCTTCACACAACTTTTTATATGTAAGAACCTCTTTTAGAGAGTGGGAAAAGTTAAATTCTTTAAGTTCTCACAACTTAGACTGTGTGTCCCTTGGTAGTTTGTGATGGACCATGAGTCCTTGGTTATTTATTGGGTATTAGTGTTCGAGGGTGGTTCTGTTGTTTATGTACATCACTTATTATTGATCCATGGTTTCTAATCACTCCATATAGGGTGGTGTTGGCTTTAGAGGTAAGTTAGATTCGTGTGTCGAACTAGGTTGTTATGGAAGTAACAAGCAAGAGCAACAATAGACATTTACGATGGAAGTCCAAGTTGATAGAGGTAATAATGGTTTTATTTCTTTCAGAGTTGTAACTAATTTATTGTTTAGTGGATTGTTTGCTATTGAGTGATTATCCAAAGTAACTCGAGGATGTTATCATATACATATGGTTTCTATGTGAGTTTATCTCATTATACCATATATATATTGGCTAGTATAATCATAGTTTAAATGGTACATGTTTCTACATAATGAAGTTTAAACTCTGATTAAAAATATTTTGATATTTATCACATGTTTTTTGTTTACAAAATTCTATATTTGTTACTTTATTATATTGTCTGTCTATATTTATTTATACTACATATGTGATTATCTGTCAAGTGTTTTTATCTCCATTGTTTATGAGGTTGGGTTGAGTCCTTAAGGAGTCAAAATCTCCTTAACATGATTTAGTATCGGGTATTCGACTCCTTCTTAGTAAACATGCATGTTTGGATTATCTGTTAGTATAATCTATCTTTTATCTGAACATATGCTTAGTTTAAGTCTCTAAATAGTCTGTATCTTTTTACCTTGGATGTGTACTAAGTGTTGGACTTTTTATTAGGATTTGTTATGTATGTTTGATTACATGTTGTGAAAGTATATAATCATATCGAATATGTATTCACATACGAGGTTATGAAGTGATTGGAAATCCTTTTAACTTTTCGATATGTATGCTTGTATCACAAGCTAAGTATTGTTTTCCATGTATATATGTTGCTAGTATAGACAAGAGCATGTGAATCATATTATCACTAGTGTGTCTTCTACATATTGTTATTGTTGCCTATGATAATTGTTTTTGTTGTGTGTTGAATTAAGCATGTTGTTTTATACATTCACTATGTTAATTGTTTAATTCATATTATGAGATCTACTTGGTCGAATTGATATAGAGTTTGCGAAAAGATTTTATAGGTTGATGTTTCCACTCTTCATTTATGTCCCGATTATCTATTTGAATAGGAAGAACAATTAGCCTTAGTATAATAGTTCTTATGGATAGGAATCTTCACATGCTATAAAAACAAAAACTCGAGGCCAAGTAGATCAAATGAGATCAATATATGATTGATCCAATCTTTGATCATTCAAATTCAAAACTTTGATCAATCTACCCAATATTAAAATTAATGACGAGTGGACTTAGATAAAAAGTGGATTAATACTCGATTGATTCAGACATTACTCGATCAATCGAGTAACTTATATTCTAAATATTCTTATTTATCTAATATAAAATCTAACGTGTATAAAAACATATATGAAATTGATCAATCGAGTAAATTATATTCTAAATATCGATCGATTAAGATGTGTTTATTTGAAGCTTAATAATTTCTTCGACTTGAATAGTAATCTTGAAAAATATACTTAAAAGCTAAATTATATTTAAATATTATATTCATAAATATTATCAATACTCGTAAACCTCACGAATGCAAACATTATAATCTGTCTCTCTAAGGAGTGAGATGGTAAAAGGGTGATGTATTAGGATATTGGTATTGTTTGATTCCTTATATTAAAAGTGTTGTCAAATTAATCATATTGTTTTAGAAAGAGGTATAATTGAGCATAAAATATATTATTTTAAATTTTTTTTATCAGAGTATTATTTTAATATAAAAATATAATTTGTTTTTAGTTTTACTTTAATTAACCTCTTTTTTAAAAATTAAAAGAATAAATATAATTACTTATAATTTAAAATTTAAATGATATAAATAAAATGTATAAATATTCAATTATTGTTGATTTTTAAACACGTGGATGGGAGAGTGACTTCTGTACCCACCGTCCTACGTAATTTGAATATTCTTAAGATATTTTGATAAAAGTAAAATTTATTTATTATAAATTTATGATAATTTATTAATAAAATAATATTATATTATTAATATGTATAATTAAATTTAATAAAAAATTGATACAATAATTATAATTATAATATATAAAAATATTCTTTTAATAATATAAAATTTGGAGGGTTTTTTAAATAAAATTCGAAAAAATATTAGTTTGAGCATCAACCTCATTTACCCTATTTATCGCTCAATTTAATGGGTGAATAAAAGAAGCACTGTCGAGCCCAACTTCACCCAGAATTAGGGGTGTGTAAAAAATTCGATCATTCGATCAATCTTATCCGATTTGTTGATTTTTCATCCGATCCAATCCAATCCGATGGTTGGATGAGATGAATTTTTTTTTCATCTCTTAAGTGCGGATCAGATGACAAATTTCATTACTATTCATTCGATTCGATTCGATCTAATTGAAATTAATTATATATATATATATTTAATTAATATATATTTATCAAATTAAATATATATATATATATATATAATATTTATTTGATTTTTTAATGTTTTTTTAAGTCAAATAATTTTATGTTATGATTTATGTGAAATTTAAAAAAAATTATTTAAAAATATAAAAAATAGAGTTAATTAAGTTTATTTGATCGGATTAATCAGATTGTTCGGATGTCATCCGAATAGTTTACAGATCGAATTAAGCGGATGTGAAAGGTGATATGATCGGTTGCAGATTAAGATGTTTCAATCTGAGCGAATGGTCGGATCAGATCAAATGAGTATAAAATCAACGATTTCGATCCGATGAACAACCCTACTAAGAACCCAAAATATCTATCGTTCTAATTTATATATTATTAAATTATTCAAGTGTATTATTTTTAATCTCTAAATATATATATATATATTAAAAAATTAATATTACATTAGTTTTTTTTTCATGTTATAAAAAAACATAAAAACATTATAAATTTAAAAATAAATTTTCATCTAAAAAATATCATAATATACAATTAAATCAAATCACTATTTTTACTGTTAGCAATGCGTTTTTAAAAGATTGGTCTTTTTTTTATCAATTGGTTCTATTTTAAGCACACAATTTAAGCTATTATTATATCACCATTCTTTAAAAAATATTAAGGGAAGTTAGTCACCTAAATTTTATAATTATTTAATTTATATGATTTAATACAGTAGTTATTATATTGGTCGGTAAAGGTACATCATTTTTAAAAAAAGGTTATATTATTCTTATTATTATATATAAATAATTACTTTAATCTTATAGTTTTAAAATAAATATATAAAATTGATATTATAAGTGTTTATTTTTTAAAAAACTAATAGATTAAAAATATACATTTTAATAAATTATATAATTAAAAATACTTAATTTTTATAATAATAGAATTGACACAGTTTAACTCATATATTATGTGATTGAAAAATTTATTTTAAAAAATTAAGAGATTTAATAATTATATAAGTAACATTTTCGTTAGGTGAAAATTATCTCCCTAACCTTTTACCCGAAAATTAAGCTGATGAATTTGCAGCATATACTTTATACATTAAAACATTTTTCATTTTAACAATTCACACAAAACGCCCAAATTCAGTGGAGGGCCGTTGGGGTAGTATCCATTTCTACAATTTTTATTTATATAAAAAGTCACATCATGTCACACTAACATTAATAAAATTATAATTTTAGCCCTCATTTCTTTATCAAAGTTATGAATTAATATAAAATTAGTTGACGAGGAATAGGTTTTCATTTTAATTTCTCTATTTGCATTTCTTTTGGTAGATTCTTTGTTTCTCTTGTTGTTCTGGCTAATGTCCACACCTTGTGCTCAGTTGATGAATCTCTTTTTCTTTTGTCTCTTTTATTGGAGAAGTATTGGTGTCAAAGTCTTATTTGTAAATTAATTTATGATGCTTTCACGTAAATATATTTATTTTTATTTAATTATATAATATGTTTGAAATTTATATAATATAAGAATAATAAATAAATTAAAATTAAACATAAAGTTTTGATTTAACTTGAACATGTATATTGAAAATGTATATGAAAAATATTATTAATTAAATTTCATAAATTTTAAAGGAAAAGAATAAAAATAGGATATTTATAACGAAATAAGATTTTTTTTGTCAACGGTAATTTGTTTAATTTTTTACTAAATTTAAAACAAAATATATCATTAATATAAAATATAAATATATATTAGTCTAAAATTGCTTTTGATGTGATGTATATTTTTTATACATAGTATATTTATAAATTAGAAGATGTTTGCTTTAAATGAATTTAACAACCCGTAAACAATCATAATAAAGAGATACTAAATTCTTAAAGATTCACACAAAACTAACCAAGAAGTAAAAAATAAAAAATAATAGAAACTAAGTAAAAACATGACAAATTAATCAAAAAGTAAACAAATTAATTTAATACAAAAAAGAATAATCAGAATATAATAGACATATTCAGCAGAAAGAAAAAAAGAATGCAATAATAGAAATCGAAAAAGGTTTTTCAATCAGAGTCTAATAAACAAGTAGATTATATACAACACAACGATATAACGAGATAAATTCACGTAAAACTATTACTTATGTGATAAAATCCTTGAGTTATTTATAATAATCACTCGATAACAAAAAATTCACTTCAAAGTATAAATGTAAATATTTCTATTATTTGATACATGAATCTAACTTTCTTCTAGAGCGAAACCACACATAATAATGCGAACAATCACTAAGGATCAATACTTCAAACTAATGAGGTATCCACCTCAATTGTAACCCATTAAAAAAATCGTCTCAAATACTCACCATAACTCGATCAGCATAGTACTCATTAAAGCCTCCTCGAACTTAATAATCAATGGGGTCAATGAACCTATTAAAATACAATTTTTTAATTTTAAAAATTGTAAGTAATTTTTAGAAATATTAACAAAAAAAAAACAACACAAAATCATAAACAATTTAACCTAATATGCACGTTACGAAAATCATTTCTACTATATGTGTAAATATTCTCACATACAAATTATATCTAGTTAAATAAGTGTGTAAGTTATTTATTTTCACTAATCAATCTTACACACACAAAAAACACACTAAGTAAAATAAAATAGACTTTATATTTTTCACCCCATGATAAGAACACATACATATCCCAAATCTTAGTGATCTAACTCATGAGTACTGATGATATATAACTTCGCACTCGATTATTGGCATTCCAGAGTTTCTTAGAAACTTAAGTTGTGTTGCTGTTGTCATATTAACATTAGTTTCAATTCATAAGCAGCGTTGCTTACTTAGTGTTTTGTATTCGCTATTGATCAGCTTTTCATGAGGTACAAAGTTAGTTGTATTGGCCTGACATTCTAGCGAAATAGTTAAAGAATAGTGATTGAATGATGAAAGACAAGAATTTTTTTTAAATTTATAATAATAAAATTAATATTTAAATAATATTAAATTAGATCTAATTAGATAAAATTTAATATTAAACAAACTTAAAATAAAATATATAAGATAAAAAATAAGACATATTATTTTTATATTTATTATTTATAAGTTTCAAGCCTATAACTCTTGTTATTTTTTATCATTTTTTAAGTATAATGAATATGATTGAACTTTATAATATTAAAAAATTATAAAAAATTAAATAATATTAAATGTATTTAATTTAATTTAAATATCATTATAAATAAAATAATATATTTAAATTTTTTTAACGATAAAAACATATAAATAAAATTATTTTTATAATTATAAATTTTATGAATAAATATACTTTCGTAATATATATATTTTTTTTCTGTCTA
Source organism: Hippophae tibetana (assembly GCA_037013495.1). Classification (NCBI taxonomy): domain Eukaryota; kingdom Viridiplantae; phylum Streptophyta; class Magnoliopsida; order Rosales; family Elaeagnaceae; genus Hippophae; species Hippophae tibetana. The sequence continues at coordinate 88,425,654 of CM072803.1, read as the reverse complement.
AGACACACTTCTCCCAATTTCCCTTATCAATAAAGAATTCGTTTTATATAAGAAATCGTGACGTAAGTACGCAATAGAACCCTTTTTAAGGATTTTTTCACGTAATCATGTACAAACCCTTGAGCAAAATAAAGGTACATCTACAAACCAGAATAGTTTTTTTTATTTTTATTTTTGATAAAAAAAAATTAACGTATAAGCAACAACCATATTATTTTAATTTATCAATTAAGTTATATATAAATTTAAATATATAGAACCTGATATATCTAGCATGATTTTAATACAAATGCTATTACCAAAATGCCTACACGTAGTAAATAAATTCAGATCATGTCACGACAAGACCCTGCGGATATCAGCAAAGATGTGACACTAACTTGACTAATAAAGTTAGCAATTGCAAATTTAAAAAGACAAGTAGAAGAATATTAAAAAAATAAATATCAATTTTTAAAATTTATAATAATAAAATAATATACTAATTTTTTAATAAAAAATATAAAAATTAAATATAAAATATATTATTTTTTATGATTATAAATTTAAGAAAACGCTACAATAAACTTATAAATTGTAATACAAATTTACTAATTATTTTATATTATAAGTAAAAGTGTTTGGTATCTTATTATTATTTTGATATATTTATTTTTATTTTTATTTTTAATTAGTGTCTTTGTAGTAGTAAGTTAATGATATTTATTTTTATTAATTTTAATAGTAATGATATTTTTAAAATATATTAATTTATTGAAATTATTATTAAAATTAATACAATGAATACTAATAGGATATTCTAAATATACTAGTTAGGAATAAAAAAAAAAAATTAACAATACTTCAAATATACCAGGACTATTGAAATTCATATCCAAGAACTATATGGACACTACTTTATTATCAGAATGCTAAAATGATGGAAGATTTAATTATAATTTATGTATTCAATGATATGGTTTTTAACTAAAATATTATGTTAAAATTTTATTATTTATTTTGGGTAATATTATAATTATAACTCTTTTTTTTTTGTTATTATCAAAATAAAATATATAAAATATTAATTTTATTTTAATTATTAATTGTAACATTGTTATTGGATAAGTGTTCCGATTACTGTTATCTTAATATGGTTACAATTTATTTATTAATTATTAGACAAACCTCGTGAATTGAGATTCTCTCGCATAAGCGTTATTGGTAAGAACCATCAATCAATCAAACAAAAATTAATCTCCCGTGAACGAAACATCTATATATAGAATAACACGATACAAGGCTAGAAGTATTAGATAAGATTGTTAACTTGTGGGCTTAGCTTATCCATTTAAAAACAAATTGAAAAGCATAATTTTACCAAAGTTATGAATGTCTAGTAACGAAGAATTGAATATTTAAATTTCAACCAATTCTTGTATTATAAATGATAACGTAAAATAATAATATAATATATAAATACGATCGTAATCTCACATTATTAAAATGTGATGATTTAAAACTATTATATATTATAAAATGATATAATTTAATTGATTTAATAAATTTTTTCATCTTTAAATCATCAAATTATTCAAATAATTTTACTTTCAATCACTTTAGTATAAAATTTATATATTTATTTTCTTAAAATTAAAAAAAAAATATTCATTTATATCTAAAGAATTATAATAGTAAGTAATAATTTAATTATCATTTCTATAATTAAAGAATCATAATAATAATCACTGATTTAATTATCATTTCCATAATTAAAGAATCATAATAATAATAATAATCACTGCTTTAATTATCATTTTCATAATTAATGAATATAATCAGTACAATCTTCTTATTTAAGGAAAATGATTGAAAAATTCCCAACCTATATGCATGGTTGTTATTACATGGAGCTAAACTTCAAAATAATTTTATACTATATAGTAAATTTTAACATCTAAATAATCTAGTTATTCAATTAATTTTATTTTTAATTATTTTAGTAAAAATAAATCATATCTTCGTTTTTTTAAAATTAAAAAAAAAAACATATACTCATTTAATTTAAAGAAACATAATAATAGTATACAATAATTTAATTATAATCATAATTAATGAATATGACCGGTACAATTTTCTAATAAATTAAGGAAAATTGTCGATTTTATTTATTTATTCCAACATGTATAGATCATTGTTATTACTTGGAGCTAAAAAATGTTCAAAATTATTATATGTTACAAATCGATCCATTTTAATTGACATATTAAATTTTATCATTTTTAAATAATCAAATTATTAAATTGATTTTATTTTTCATAAAAAAAATATTGATTGTCTTAAAATTAAAATATATATATGTTCATTTATGTTCAAAGAATCATAATAATAAATACTAATTTAATTATTATTGCTATAATTAATGAATGTGATAAGTATAATTTTTTGATAAATTAAGAAAAATTATTAAAATTTTATTTATCCCGACCTTGTATACATAATCTTTGGAGCTAAATAAAACGGTTCAAAACTATTATATATTACAAATTGATTCATTTTAATTGATGTAGTAAATTTTATCATCAAATTATCAAGTTATCCAATTGATTTTAATTTTAATCATTTTAATTAAAAAATATATGTTTATTTTTTTAAAAAATTAAATTTACATTTAAAAAATCATAATAATAAGCACTAATTTAATTATCATTGCCATATTTAATGAATATGATAGTATAATTTTCTCATAAATTAAAGAAAATTATATAAAAAATTTATTTATCTCAACATGTATACATCACCTTTATTACTTGGAGTTAAACAAAAGGATTCAAAACTATTATATATTACAAATGGTTTTATTTTAATTCACATAATAAATTTTATTATTTTTAAATCAATAAATTATTTAATTGATTTTATTTTTAATCATTTTAGTAAAATTACTATGTTTAATTTTTCCAAACTTAAAAAAATATTTATTTATGTTTAAACAAAAATAAATACATCTTAATATATATATATATATATATATATATATATATATATATATATATATTATTTTACAATGAGATAAAAAATAGCATAGATTTTAATACATTTGTATTGGTTCGACTCTTAAGAGTAACTACAAAAGAAAAGAAAACGAGAGAATGTTACGTAGGTTCCAAGCGAAAGCGAGGTAAAGCCTGGACCTCTCTCCTCTAAATCTCACACGATTCAGAAACTTTGGCTGTAACGAAACTGAAAATCGACCCATTGTAATGAGGAAATAGTAGAATTTTTGAAGATATCCGGTGAGGGATATAAAGATCATCAAAGTCTAGTTCCAATCGGAGGCTTTGACGGTTGAGCTTGGTAGCTAGTGGATAGTCAAATCGTTTTAGGTTTTTATGGACTAATTATTACTCCGATAGAAGGAGAATCTAAAATGCGGAAGTCTTTCAAGGATTCGCTCAAGGCCCTCGAAGCAGATATTCAGTTTGCCAATACCCTGTATGACCTTCTTCTCTTATATATATATTTTTTATTTTTTTTCATCAATTGATTATTTAAAATGGGATTTTCCTATTCTAAACTTTATATTATGTGATTGGATTCAAATTTTTTGCTTTATTTTTCAATAACGTAAAATTTTGTTAGAGGAAAATTCACTGATTTCTTATGCTCATTTTTGTTCTCTTTGTTCAATGTTTTAGTTTCCTTGTACGTACTTTGTTATTCGTTTGTTGTTATTCTTCTATTTATTCACCTAATACGACAATTAATAACACTTGTTCAAGCCACTGGTAATACTCATAGCTATCTAATGCAGAATTACAATTAATGGATATTGAGCTACTGTTTTTTTTTTTTTACCTGTTTCTTGTTTCCTTTTCTGTCAGTTATTCTGGTATTGGTTGGTTGCTTCCTCTCTCTCTCTCTCACTCTCTTATTTTTCCCCTTTTAGTTTACTTGGATCGACCCTCGACAGATTAAGCTTTTAGTGTCTTCAGAGAAACAGAGTGAACCTTTTTTGTGTCTTCTTTCTATTTCCACAAAAAAAATTAATTGTGATTGAAATTATTTGAATTGGTTGATAACTAGCGATCCCATTATATAACTTTATCTGTACTATGCAAATCAAATTTTAACTTATTTTGTTATGTTTTTGTTGTGATTTTACCGTATCTTATTGAGTATTATAAAAAATGGAATTATTTTGTAAACTGATTATTACTCAATCAAATAATGAGAATAAAAGAGAGTAAAATGAAAACAAGTAATAGACAATAAACCATAAATGTAACCATATAGTAAGCAATAAAACTAAATATAAAAAAATAAATCAACATATAAGATTTAACGTAATTTTTCTCCAAAATAATGAAGCTTACATCTACAAATTAAGCTCCTAAATAATATTTCACTATGAATCAAAGATGATTACAAACTATGCTACTCAATAGCATTACAATCATCTACTCTCATTACCATATAAGCATTATCCAACTCATTTAAACCTTAAGAATATCTCTAAGCTTCACACTCCTTCAATTGAAATATACTTAGATTCTAATGTTTACAATTGATTGAATAAAAGATACCAATACCTTGGAAAGGCTTACGCCCAAAGAGTTGCTCAAGAATCGCCAAGCTTCCTTCTCCACCTTTAATGGAGAAAAACCTTAATCTCACTTCTCTTTTTTTCTCTCTAACCTCTCCAAGCACACAATGCTCTCTCCAATAAATTATTTGGCACAAAAGGGGGGTGCTTATACAAGCCTCTAGGCGGTTTACTAAAATGTTCATTCATTTCCAAGCGCCTACATGTAAATTCTTGTACCTCTATTTGTCATTTTTTTTGAGAAAATTTACAAGCTCAATTAATCGACTCATTAAAATTGAGAATCCAAAATTGAGTAGAAACTTCTTGATTGATGCACGATCGATTCTTGATCGATCTAGCTACTCATAATCCATCCAAAACTACAAATACAATGCTCCCAGTCTAACCTTTGATGCTTGATAAACCACATTAGTTTTCAAGCATCCCCTAAGATTTACATCATACATTACAATTCTCTACCTTAATTCCAATTCTTGAAAATAACCATTGCTTGGGTCCTTTATCACCTTTCAACTACCATGCAGTGGTCATCTCTATTAAGTAACACTATTCAACCAAAGTAACAAGTTCAATATTCATTGGGTATTTAACCATGTGATTTATCACCAATTTCACCTCAAATTATTCTTCAATATCCTCCCAAATCAACCACATCAATCATAAAGCTTCATTTACATCCAACAACCTAGTAACACATTTGATCATGATAGAATACCAAACCTCAATTGGTTGTACCATGGTCTAATAGCTCACTAAATCAAATATAACCATGAGGTTCAAAACAACACAGCCCAAAATACTAAACTTTACATAAACAAGTTCACCATACACATGACCAACTCCAACCATAACTCCTAAGTACATCAACACTATACTCATTGCATATCCTAAGTTTCTCACGTTAATTGAATCCAAAAACTTTACCATCTTCACATTCATATTAATAATAAAAGACAATAGTGCAATAAACAAGTCAGTGTTGAAACATGATACCTTTTGTTGTACAAACTTCGTTGCACTAACACTGGCCTCGTATCACGCCAAATCAATTTCAAGTACACCATCCTCCAACGTGCTCTCCAAAATATTCACTATTGCTTTCATGTCTAGGAAGAAGTACTTATGCTTCGTTATCATCCATTGCCTCATGTCATATATGGGTATCCTCTTTACTCATAGTATCTTCAGAAACCACTAACTCAATACATAATACATAAGCAAGTCTAACCTTATAAGAGCCAATTTGTCTCAACAAATTCAATTTCTTGCTATAGAGCAATCACCAAGTAGCCCAGATGGATCGATTGGCACATTGTTGATTACTATCTCTATATTATTTTGAGAATGTTCTTCATCATCACTAAGTCTCTTCCGATTACTTTTTCATTTCCAACATATTTCTTTGCACACATCCCAATTGCTCTACCTCACTAGAAACTCATCTAGTCAGACTTGGTAAGCTAATGGAATCCTCATAACTAACTTGTAAAATATCACATCCTCTTCAAATGTTACATTCCTAATGACAATGCATTTCTTTTCACTATCATAACTGAGCCTGTAATCATTAACACCACTTGGATAACCCAAGAACAAAAAGTTCAATACCTTATTCTCTAACTTACTACACTCAACCCGTGCATAAATAACACAACCAAACACTCTTAAATGGTCATATTTCACTAGACATCAACTCCACACTTCTTCAAATGCCTTAAAGTCAAGAGTCATTGACGAGCACCTATTAATAAGATATCATGTTATAGAAACATCACCCTAAAATCTTAGTGGTAAATTGGCATCAAAAAGCATACACTTAACTCTTTTCAAAAAAGTCATCTTTAACTTTCCTTCCAATCCAAACCGTTGAAGAATACAAGGAATTTTGTTATGTTTGATAGTATTATTCATTCTACACAAACCAACAAAGGCTTCACAACAAAACTCCAAAACATTCTCTCATAAGGTTCTTCACCTTTATCTCGGTTTGACTTTCAACAAGAAATCTCGACTTTTCAAATTTATTTAAAGCTTCGTCTTTACTTTTCAATAAATATACCCAAATCATCCTAGAGTAAACATTAATAATAGAAAGAATATACTTGGCACCACCTATTGACGGTATCTCCTCTGGCCCATACAAACCTATAATCACATACTCCAATATGTTATCCTTCTTGCGCCTTTCAAAAGAGAGTAACACTTTCTTTTCGTTGCTAATTTTAAAATGATCACAAAAAATCATCTCATTAACAAACTTGTCACCAACAGATTTCCTTTTGTCTAGTTCCTTTAACCCTCGAGTACTAATATAGCCTAACCTCTTGTGCCATCGATTTAAATCAACTTCAGTGTGGGTACCCATAGAATCTTCAACCTTTGTTTCACCATCAAGAATATATAACCCGTTTCTCTATTTAGTAGGCCTTGCACACCTTAATTTGACCACGTACACACTTGAAACTAAAACACATACTATCTAACATACCGAAAGAGATAAAGTTATTATTCAACTCTTGAACATGTAACACATTCTTTAGAATGAACATCGAACCATCATCCAATCGAATATGTACTATGCCAATGCCCACAGTTTCAAACTGATATTATCCAACAAATTCTTAACCCTAACTTTAGTGATTTTTACTTAACAAACCAACTTCTATGAAGTGTAAAATGGTATGTACATTCTGAATTCAAAAATTATGTACCACAATTTTCACCATTTACCAAAATTTTAAGTTATTCGATATACTCACAACTTGTCTCCTCATCTATCGCTAAATTTCTTCCACCGATTCCGTCTTGTGTCCAACTCTTTCAAGGAAATCTATTCTAATATGGCCATTTTTTGACAATGATAACACCTCACGTACCTATTTGCTTCTTGTGATTTAGACTGAGAGCGAATCTTATCATTCAACTCTTCACTTTTATCACCTCTCTGACCACGAGTATAAAATATATGACCTCTATCACCACCATCGAGATGTAGACCTTACGTCTTCAACTCCAAATCTCATGTTCTCAAGTGAGAGACCACTTACTCCAAAGAGATTTTATCCCTTCCATACATGAGCCCCTATTCACTTCACGATATGACTATGGTAGATTATGTAACAAGAGATGTGCAAGATCATCATCACCAAGACATTATCCAATATTGGCCAAGTCACTAGCATTCCTTCAAAACTCCAAAAGATTAGACTCTAAACCCTTTGACATATCTATCTTGAAATTGAACAATTGTTTTTTCAAATGGAATTTTTGAGACAAAGTCTTTTAAATATAGATTGCATCCAACCTCTTCCATATATCCTTTGCAGTCACCTCACCTTGCACTTCACAAGTCACATTATCATGCAAGTGTAAATAAATAGAGGCATAAACAGTCACCTCCAACTTCTTCTTTTGAAAAATGGTGAACCACTCTGGAAACTTCAAATCACTTTCTAAAGCTTGCGCTACTTTTTGTTGAACCAAGATGCTCTTCATCTTTGCATTTCATTTGTATAAGTAACTGGAACTATCCTACTTCTCTATCTCAACTTTACTCATAATTGATTAAGCTAAAATTTGCATCAAACGAATTTCCATTAACCTTCACAAAACTCCTACCAATAAGACTCCATAACAAACCATAGAATTTAACAATACACTAATAAACCCAAATCGGAACCTTGAGCTCTGATACCACTATATTGTGATTTTTTATCGAGTCTTGTTGAGACTCACAAAAAAAGAATTACCCTATGAACCAATTGTTACCCAATCAAACGATGCGTACAAAGGAAAACCAAAAAAATTAACCGATAGACAACAAACCACAAACACAGTCACACCAAATTATCGACAATGAATAAAATCGAGCAAATAAAAAAATAAATCAACACATAAGATTTAACATGGTTCTTCTCCAAACTAGTGGAGTTTACATCCATAACCCAAGCACCCAAGCCATATTTTAATATGAATCAAAGATGATTACAACCTATGCTACTCAATAGCATTATAATCATCTACTTTCATTATCATACAAGCATCACCTAACCCATTTAAACCCTAAGAATACCCCCTAAGTTTCACACTCCTTCAATGGAGATATACTCATATTCTAATGCTTGCAATGAATTGAATAGGAAAGAACAATACCTTAGAGAAGCTAACATACAAAATGTTTCCAAAAAATTACCAAGCTTCCTTCCCCACCTATAGTGGAGAAAATCCCTAATCCTCACTTTCCTCTCTTTCTCTCTAAGCTCTCCAAGCACACAATGTTCTCTTCAATGAATTCTAGGGCACAAAAGGTGCTTATACATGCCCCTAGACCATTTAGCAAAATGTCCTTTCATTTCCAAGCCCCATTGTGTAAATTCCTGTGTTCATGTTCGTCATTTTCTAAGAAAATTTACAAGCTCGATCGATCGACTCCTTAAAACTAGGAATCCAAAAGGGAAGAAACTCCTCAATCAATGCCCAATCGATTCTTGATCAATCGACCATGCTCGATCGATCGATTCTTGTCTCGATCGACCGAACTACCTAGAATCCATCAAAGATTGCATATGCAATTCTTCTAATTCAACCTTTGATGTTTGATCACCTAAATTGATTTTCAAGTATCTCTATGGATTTGCATCACACGTTACAATTTTCATAGTTTTACTAACTTGTTGCTAACTTTGATAACCATACTTTGGAAACAATGATTATGAATTGCTACCTAAAAGGGAATCTAAGCCTTAGACAAACCTTTGTGGTGATTATGATTTATGGGACGCTTGCAAATTTAAACATAGAGAAGTTCATGAACAGCACAACTCTTTTGTCATCACAGCCTAATTTTTACCAGATTGAACAGTTTCATTCTTGCATTATGTTGTTTCTGAACTATCATGATTTTTTGTTCTTTAGTTCTGATGACTTTTACTCTATTAGGTGATTCTGACTTCAATTCTTTACCTTGGGATACAGGGCTTCAGATTACCCAAGAGAATATGGTGGTGGGTGCCTTCAGATGAGACTATCGTATAGTCCAGCGGCTCAATTTTTCCTCTTCCTTGTCCAGTGGACTGATTTTCATCTTGCCGGTGCCTTGGGTCTGCTTAGGATTCTTATATACAAGGTGTACTTAATTTTCTTCCTCACCTTATATACTTTTGCTCTGTATATTATGCAACATTTGCATAAATGAATTCCGCATTTATGTTGTGATCTTTAGTATGATAATATTGAGTTTTTTCATAGGCATATGAGAATGGGAAGACCACCATATCTATTAATGAAAGGAAAGCTAGTCTGAAAGAGTTCTACAGTAAGTAAACTTTTAAGTACTTCATGTGAACTTGATTCATGTGTTTGATTTTTATCATTCAAATCATCATCTGTTAGGAATCCCTTTCTTATCTATTTGCTCTTCAAGAATAGGTGTTATATTTCCCTCCTTGTTGCAACTTCAGAGAGGAATTACAGATGTCGAAGAAAGGAAACAAAAAGAATTTTTTGTTTCAAAGTACAAGAAAAAGGATCAGTTGGACAAAGGAAAGGTTCCTGAGATTGATCTAGAGAGAGAAGAAGAATGTGGAATCTGCATGGAGATGAATAGCAAGGTCGTGTTGCCCAATTGCACTCATTCAATATGCGTGAAATGCTATCAAGATTGGTAAGTTAATTCCAACTCGTGTAGACTTCTGCTTCAAGGAAGGTTTTTTATTTGATAGAGTGAAAGACTGCTTTAGAACTGATTATTTACTTAGTTCATTGCTTTTCTATTGATTAGTTAGGTCCTTTAATACATGGATTCTTCATCTGATGTCTAAGTTCCGCATCTCATGGATATATAGGGTTAAAAAAACAGAAAAAATATAATGCTCATTAGTTGGGTATTTACATAATATTAGACACCCCATATGTATCCATGTGGTTGTGGTGATCTTGTATCATGCGGACCTCATCCTATAGCTAACCAGCTGAACTTGGATCCATATATGAAAAACTACAAACATGTGGATTTGAAAGGGAAAAAAATAAAAATAAATAAGTCTTACCCTGCCAAATGGTTCGATCCTTGCTCGTTATGGTGGAGATGTATTCGAAAATAATTAATCTTGGACAGTGATTTTTGATTGATACTGAATTTTTGGTTGCTTACTCGCTCGGTTTTCATATTATGTAAGAATTTAGAGAAGGTTACATAATTCCATCGAAAGAGTGCATGTCTTCTAGTTTCTGTCATGGAAGAAGACTAACTTTGAGGTGGGTATTTTATGAATAACAGGCGTGCGCGCTCTCAGTCATGCCCCTTCTGCCGAGACAGCCTTAAAAGAGTGAATTCATGTGACCTTTGGATCTACATCAACAGCTCTGAAGTTGTTGATTTGTCTGCAATCTCTAGGGAGAATTTGAAGAGGCTTTTTATATACATTGATAAGCTACCTTGGGTTATCATTGATCCTGCGTGTGTTTCATGTCATACTAATCGATAAGAATGCAGGACTCTTGATGTTGGTTTTAGGATCTTCATTATCAGAGGGAGGTGATACTGTTTGGTTTTGAATAATTGATATGTAACACCTGATTGATCGTGTACATAATATTATTGTTTAAAAGGCTCAGTTAACAATGTAAATATTTAATGTTCTTCACATTTGATGATTCTGGTAAGATTTAGATGATAGATATTATTTTCATATGGATAGCAAAATATGGAAAGTTTGTTATTCACAGCAACAGAGCATGCGATACCATGTGGTATTTGACATTTTGTTTTGGAGTTATTGAAATGGTTAATGGTTTGGCTGATTTTATGCTAAAGTTCCTACTTAATTAATCAGTACTTCGAGCTAAATGCAAGATGCCTCAAAATTGAGAATTCTCACTAGTTTAGTTCATGTTGATATTGTTTTTACTTCTTACAATTTCATTACTATTATAAAAACAAAAGATTAAGATAAATCCGTTGTCCCATATTTTAAGGTATTTCTCTAATCTGACAAATAAATTGTAAATACTTTCCAAAATTATATCATAAAAGCTCAATGGTTATTTTAGGCTTAATATACTATTTAACTTCTTCTATTTTTTGTTTTTTTACAGAACAAACTTTTAACTTAATGTAATATAATTTATTTAAATATATAAAAACATATGAAATTTAAGTCACGATTAAAAATAAATAAATAATATAGAAATTCACAAAGCACACTAACCCACACCAACAGGCATTATCACTCATCCAGAGAGTCACATGCATCGTACCTCCTCTCAATTTTTAAAAATATATTTTATTTATTTATAATATTTATATATTTTTAATATTTTCTTCTGTATAATTTGATTTATTCCCATTCTAAAAAAATGTTTTCCTTTTAAATATATGATATATTTTAAGTTTTGATAAGTTTTATAAATAAAAATACTACATTTTCTTTTCATTTGTATTCTTATAAAATAAATTATATTTTAAATTTTTTAATATTTAAACTTAAATAATTCGAATAACTCATTAATATAGTACTAAAACCATTAACTTCTTATTAAAATATAACATAATTCAAATCATTTTTTTAAATTATTGCTTTATAAAAAATGTTTAAAATAATAATTTTAATAATAAAGTTACTTTTTATTTTTTTTCTTTGTATTATATTTAATTTTATTATCTATTTAATAGTAAATTCAATTATTAAAAAAAAATAATTTGACTTCTTTATTATTATTTAATACAATGTAATTACCTTTATTCTTATATTTGTTAACAAATTTTATTCATAAATATTTCTTCTTTTGTGTTTAGCAAAAATATAAATTTGACTTTTTGTTTATTTTCTATATATATTTATTATTATTATACTATTTATATACAATAACGGAAACTCGAAATCTAAATCATTTTTTTTTTATAAATGGGTTGAATCATAGCTTGTTAATTAATTGACTACATATAAAAAAAATGATGGTACTACAAATTTTTTAGCTCTGTCATTGGTCTCACTTGAATAATACTAAGAGTAAAGTAAAATATACTCTAATGTAAAAAACATATATTTTTTTAAATTTATTTATAAAAAATATATTTTTTAAGTTCATTTGTTTGTAAAAAAATATTAAGTAAGAACAAAGTTGTTTTTATTTACTTTTTTATTAAATATAATAGAATAACACATATATTTATATTTTTCAATAACTATATACATAAAAAATTACTCAAACATTTGAAGAATTTTTTTCTTTCATATTTTAACAAATTTTCAGATAAAATTTAAACAAAATTTTCATTTTTTAAAAGATAACATAAAACATTAGACAATAATTTTTTATTTAAGTTTAATTCAAATAATTTATTAAATATATGTTTATCAAAAAATATAAATATGTATATGTTACATGTATTATTCTATTAGATCAAAAATTTGATAAAAGTTAATTTTATCTTATCTTTTTCACAAACAAAATGACTTAAAAACATATTTTTTTAAACAAATAAACTAAACATATTATAAAGTATAACCCAATAAACTTGGACACACTTTTTCAAATAATAATATAGATTTATCTATTAGGAAAATATTTGCATAAATTCTTTCGTTCAAGTCTCGGTGTTTGTTTATTACATTTGTTTAAAATAAATATTTTAATTCTTTTTTTTTTATGAAAAATGTGCAAAGAAACGATAAAGTTAATTTTTGTTGTTGTTAAATATAACATAATAGTATATGCATAAATATTTGTAAATTTTGATATATACATATAAAGAAGTAACTTTTAATTAAAAAAATTTCATTTTTTTTACAATTAAATTTAAATAAAATTCTCTCTGTATAATTTGTTATTTGATGTATTAGATAATACAAATTTTATTTAGATTATTTTATTGAAAATTTTGTTAAAGTTTGAAAAAAAATTCTTAAAAAATTTAAGTAATATTTTTAATTAAATATTAATTGTTTACGAATATATCTATTAAAAAATATAAATATTTATATGACATATATAAAATTCCATTATATTTAATATAAAATTATTTTAAAAAATTAATTTTATCTTTGATTAATATATTATTCACATAACTTGAATGATATTTTTCACAAGTTAAAAAAAATACAATTTTTAAATTAAGATATTAAACAATATATTTAACTTAAATAATAGGATTGTTAGTGCACGCCACCCTTATCAAGTATCTTATACTGCTCCCTTATGTATACCGTGAAAAGTAAGGATGTTCGACTTGTGGTTTAATTTTTAATAAAAAAAAATTAAATAAAATGAATCATTCATATTGTTTTAATCAAATTAGATCGAATTATTTGGATAATAAATTTTTTGTAACCGAATAGTTCAATAATCGGGTAATTAATGTTAAAAACAATTTTCATATAGCAAGTAGCAAGAGAATTGTAATAAAAAAACTAACCTTGTTGCACATTCTTTCCATCCCCAAGTGTACACTTCTCCACTATCTGTATAAGAACACTCTCTTAATAGTTGACTGTACAAGTTACAAAATAACTAACGAAGAGTAATAGATCAAACCTTTAATAAAATAAATACACTTAATAGTACAACCAATAAAAGATGATGTGGAGACAAATATATCATATAGCTTCTACAGATAGTAAAGAAAAGGTTTTCAAGTTACAGTCGAACTCAAACCCCTCTGTTAAGAAAAATAGTACGTAAATTGGAAGCACATATTTTAAAAATATTAATTGAAAAGTGAGTATATGCACTACTTCATAACATAATCTAACCATAAGACGTCAAAGCATTTATTTTTCATTAACATTCAAATGGAGAAAGTATATATCTCAATCTTACTTAAATCAACTAGTGTATCAATCAATTCTAAAAAAATGAAAAAGACTTAAATAAAACATAAACAAAGTATATATCTCAATCTTACTTAAATCAACTAGTGTATCAATCAACTCTAAAAAAATAAAAAAGACTTAAATAAAACATAAGGAAAGAACTAATTCTAATGGAACAAGAACAATAAAACCTATAAATCAAAGTTTTACTTACTCATAAATAACTACATTTTCTCATCAAAATCAAATTGGGTGAATTACTTCCACAAAGTGAAGCCATTGATGAACTATGCATTTTGATACCTATATAGTATCAATTAATAAAATATCTAAGTTCTAAAGATAATCATATTTTTTTATAAAAATAAACAAATATAAAATCAACATAGACTTAGGATATATTATTAATAATAGTTTGTTTTGATTCTATCGTTTAAAAATTAATATAATTGAATGTAATAATTTAAAAATTAATTTTAATTAATATAAATTAGATTGTATTATATGATTTTCAAAACTATTTTAACATCTTCTGATTTAATTCATTTTGATCTTATTTTTGAATACTACTAACTAAAACACTAATTTGAAACAAGTCAATGAATGTTTTTTCTTTCAAAAAAAAAATAAAGATTTTTTTTTAATAATACTAAAGATATTATGCGGCTATTGAATCTCAACCACAAAATTTCAAAAAAACGTTTATTTACTAGAACATGACTCGACGGTCAATTCATAACACCCGTTAGATGGATACGCACTGAATCCTAAGGCCAAATAAGCCCAAATGTAGATTATCCATCGAAACCTCGATAGAGAAAACAACTTTTCTCCCTTAAAATTAACTAGTTCTAGTACACTGATTCTAAAATAAAAAAGCACTTTCTTCTCTAACTAAACCAGCTTCAGCTCAACCATATAGCTTCAACCACAGCTGCAGCTACTGCATCCTCCTTCATCGGAACACGCCTCCCCGACTTGTACTCAAATTTGGGCTGTGCAATGAGGTGTTTGGGCTGCAAAGATTCAGAGAATGCGAGCTCATTCACGGCCGTTGGTCGATGCTTGCTACTCTCGGTGCTCTTGCAGTCGAGTGGCTCACTAGTGTAACCTGGCAAGATGCCGGAAAGGTAATTAAGAAAAGAAAATTGAAACAAATTCAAATTAAGTTGCTTAATTTGAAATATGATGGATGAAAATCAGGTGGATCTGGTAGATGGGTCAACCTACTTAGGGCAACCTCTTCCATTTTCGAATCGAGCAGTTTTGTAAATGAAACGATCCAATCCGATCCGTATTAAGTAAAATCGATTTTAAAATGGTCTGATCCGGTTATAAAATATTGTAAATCGATCGGACCGAACCGGTTTTATTAAATAAATAATTTTTTTATATAAAATATTATAAACTGGGGTATATATATATTGTTTTCGAGTTAAGGCATTCATCTGTAACTTGTTAACACTTAACCCTAACCCTAGAAATCGAAATCTCATTTGCTCTACGCTCTGCGTTCGCGAGTCGCTACTTCGCCGTCTACGCTTTAGGTTTGGCCGTCGTCGCTTCCACCAGCAGCTAGCCACCGTTCCTCGTGTTGATTCCACCAGTAGCTAGCCACCGTTCCTCGCGTTGTTTCAACTAGAAACTAGCCACCTCTCCTCGCGTCGCTTCCACCAGCAACTAACCACATCTCCTCGCATCACGTCGTGTCATGAAAACCATGGACAAAAATCACGAAATAGGTATATGGTCTACTACTACTGATAGTCTGGTAGTAGTTTTTTCCTGAATAAACTGAATGGTAAATCTGAAGTATGAACTCTGAAATCTGAATGGTATGTCGTTTTTTTGTTAGTCTGAACTCTGAAATCTGAATGGCATGTCGCTTTTTGTTAGTCTGAAATCTGAATGATATGTCATTTTTTTGTTAGTCTAAACTCTGAAATCTGAATGGTATGTCATTTTTTTTGTTAGTCTGAACTCTGAAATCTGAATGATATGTCTTTTTTTTTTTGTCAGTCTAAACTCTGAAGTTTGAACAATTTTTTCTCACAGAGTTTAGTTTTTTTTTAAATGGTGGAAACTAATTAATATTGTTAGAACTTATAACTTTAGTTAAATTGTTCGTACATTCCCCCTTTTTTAAAGCTTAATTATTTTGATTAAGTTCTCTTTATAGATTAAATATATATAGTTCATTTTATTAATGTTTGATTATTATGAATTTCAAGAGGTACAGGTCTACCCCCGAGAATAAAAAATCTATTTCATCAATTTGTTCATCTGCATAGCTCATTTTTCAGTTTAAGCTAATTATAATCATCAGGATGCATTCCACATTTCTTATACCAATCATGATCTTCTGTTAGAAGGTAGAGTTAGTTTTTGCCTGTTGGATCCGATTCTAATTCCCATCAAATTGTTATCAATATTTGTTTGATCTAGAAAGTTAATTAAACTTGGAGCTTAAATTCATGTCTTGTTGATGGTCTGGACTCTAGAGAGTGTTCTCAGGGTTAGTTCTGAGTGAACAACAACCACTGTAGAGTGTGGACTCGTTTAGATAATAAATTTCTCTTAAAAAAAAGTCACTCGTTTAAGGACATTTGTATCCAATATTTATTTATTTATTTATATGATTATTCCCCTACATTTAAAAAATATTTAAACAAATTGCCTTAGTATAATCACAGTTCATAGAATACATTGATCTTTACAATTAAATGTGTTTTTTTATTAACATGATTTATTAATATAAATTTTTATATATGATTTATATATAATCTATATTTTTGTCATAAAATGTACATAAATTGTGGTGTTTTTGTTTTATAGGTTCTTATTAAATCATATTAGTTCTTAATTTTTAAAATGTACATAAACAATGTTTGAATTAATATTATTATAAATTGCATAAATTTTCTGAATACCAAACTGTATTATTAATTCATTAACGTCTGATATCATATATTCAGGTAATGCAGCTATAAATTAAATATTTATGCAGATAATTATATTTTAAATGTAACTAATCCACAAAGTTAATAAATAATAAAAAACAAAGTTTTTATTAGCATTCAATTGTACAAAATTACCATCTTTGTAATATAGTGGCACCAAACATTTTGTGAAGCCCTCAAATTTAAGGTAATGTCCTGGATTGTTTCAGTGTGAGTCGTGTAAATGCTATTTAAAGAAAAATTCACAAAATGTCCTTCACTATAGGTTTATTTTATAATTAAGCTTAGTTGAAAATAAAAATAAATTCTTTAATCTTTCTATAATCTATTAATTATGTAAACTTCAAATGTTCTCGCATATATGTGAAATATCAGTCTTAAAATATTATTTGTTACACTTTGGTGACTGATATTATGTTAGTTTTGAAATAATTTTTGATTAAGTACAAAAAGTAATATTTTAATATATTAAGAATATGTACTAATCTATATTCTATATATAGGTGATGATGTACATGAGTTTATTGGACCAAGTCAATTTATAGACTTTATTATGTCTATGATTGAAGACATTGAACCTGAAATTCATCTGAATGAAATGGAAAATCCACCATAGAATTTAAATGACTAATCTTTAAAAGGAGGAATAGAAGTAAGTAATGTTCACCCCGATAACGAATCTGATATGAAGAAACCAAAAAATTTTAAGTCAGAAATATGGAATCATTTTTCATATATTTTACCTTATGATGTGGAAAATCCTAGAGCTACATGCCATTATTGTAAAAAAATTTATGTTGCTCATTCCACAAGGAATGAAACTACTTCAATGATACATCACTTCAAAAATTTATGTAAGAAGATTCCTAAAGAAGTAGATAAAGGATGTTAAGTTTTCAAACACAAAAAAGAGAGGATCATTTGATGTAAAACGTGCTAGAGTTGCTTTGGAAAAAATGATTATTATTGATGAATTGTCTTTTAGGTTTGTTGAGGGTGAGGGATTTAAAGATTTTATAGCTGAAATTTGTCCTAAGTTTCATGTGCCATCTCGTCAAACAATTTCTAGAGATGTGTTTCAACTTTATTTAGATGAGAAAAAAAGTTTGAAGAACTTTTTCATAAGTGAAAAGCAAAGAGTTTATCTTACTAGTGATTGTTGGACTTCAATTCAAAATATTAATTATATTTGTCTAACCACTCATTAAATTGACAAAGATTGGAAATTACAAAAGAGAATTATAAAATTTTGTCAAGTTGAGAATCATAAAGGTGATACAATTAGGAGAGTGATAGAACAGAGTTTACGTGATTGGGGTATATGTAAGGTATTCACCATAACACTTGATAATGCTTCCTCAAATGATAATGATGTGTTATACTTGAAAAGGAAGCTAAAAAATTGGAATGCTTGACTTGTTATGAGTGGAGAGTTATTTCATGTGCGATGTTGTGCTCACATTTTGAATTTGATTGTAAGAGAAGGACTTAAATATCTTCATAGTACTATTATGAGTATTCGTTGCACTGTGATATATGTTAGATCCTCTCCTTTGAGATTACAAAAGTTTTAAATGTGTTCTATTAAAGAAAATATTGAGTCCAAAGGAAGTGTCGTGCTAGACGTGCCTACAAGATGAAACTCCACATATCTAATGTTAAAATCTTCTTTAGATTTTCAAAAAGCATTTGATCGTCTTGAAGAAGAGGAAAGAACAAACTTTATTTCTTATTTTCATGAGGAGCGATCGAATGTTGGGCCGCCAACATTAGATGATTAGAAGAATGTTGGTGTTTTTGTCAAGTTTTTGTCAAGTTTTTGAAGACTTTTTATGACTCTACTTTAGCATTCAGTGCATCTTTATGTACCACATCAAATTTATATTTTACAGAACTACATAACATTCAATCTCAAATACTTACATGGTGTGATTCTGATGACTTGTTGTTGAAAAATATGGCTATTAGCATGAAAAAATAATTTGAGAAGTATTGGGGAAATGTAGATAAGACTAATAAGATGTTGTATGTTGCATTTGTACTTGATCCAAGGTACAAATTAGAGTATTTGGAATTCTTATTTGAAGAGATTTATGATTTAGAAATTGTTCAAAAATTGAGAGATAATGTCAAAAATACTTTTATGGATCTGTTCAAAGCTTACTATATGTTAGTGCATGGAAAAGATTTTCAATCTAATGTGACTCAATCACAAGATGTAATAGGAAGGATTCCTTCATCTGAGGAAGCAAGAAAGTTAAAATTTCTTAAACGCTTAGAGGAGAAAAATAGTTTGGAGTTGAAAACCGAGGTTGAGAAATATTTGAACACCCCATGTGAAAATGTCATGTTGGATAAGTTTGATATATTAAAATGGTGGAGTGCAAATTCTTTTAGGTTTCCTATCATCTCTCTCATTGCACGTGATGTGTTAGCAATTCAAGTTTCAACTGTTGCATCAGAATCAGCTTTTAGCACAGGAGGACGCATTCTTGTTCCATTTAGGAGTTCTTTGAATCCTAAAATGATAGAGACATTAGTATGTAGTCAAAATTGGTTCCGTTCTTCCATTAATAATGACAATGTTCTCTTATCAGAATACAATGATGACCTAGAGATTTATGAAGATGTTGATTTTGTTTGATTGTAAAGTTCATTAAAGACACTACAATGATTGTTGATGATTAATAATGTGTAAGTTTTAAATATTATTATCTAATGATATATTGTTGTTGATTGTGAGTTTGAATGTTTGTAACTTTGTATATGTTTAAGAATTCTTTGTAAACGAGATATTTGGAATTCATTTTTTCATGTCTAATCTTTTTTTTATTTTAGATTTTGATAACATCTTATTTATTTATTTATGTATTTACGTATTTAATAATAATATCTATCTATGTATAATTATAAATGAGTATTACATTTAATTGTATCTTATTAAATTATATCATATTAAACTGAATCATATTTATTTATTATTAATTGTTAAAAACCGTTAACCAAACCGGACCAAACCGTTTAGTTATAACATTTTAGATAGCCGAATGGTCCAATCCGATCCGATTTCAACTATATAAACGGTCTGATTTGATTAAAAAAATTTAGGTAAAATCAGACCGGACCATGCACACCCCTATCCTATCCCAATAGAAGCTTAGAAGAAGCAAGTATATAACAATCGAACAATGTATGGAAACAACTTACTTCATACGAGGATTCGCAAATTGCAATTACAAGTGATTACATCCAACAGAGAACGAACTTCAGTCATGTTTTGTATATGAAAGTTGTTTAATTCCCTGACAAACTTGTATATATGTTTTAATTGGAGAGTTGTGAGATATGTTTTTGTTGGATAAAAAGTATGACTTCTATTGATGTATTTATGAATTACTTGCGACATAAAATGTGGTATGAAAAAAAAATGATATTTGTAGTCAGATAACTCTGTATAAGCAAAGCAAACCCATGAAACCTTGAATATTAAATTTAATTATTTTTTGGTTTTAATTGGGTAATAAAATTTGAGTTATGGTTTAATAGTATTATTTGGACATAAATAGATCTAAGATTCTATATCTGGTTGATACTTGGTTTTGATTAGGTTTAGTTTACATCGTCTAAGGTTGATTAGGTTCAAGTGTTACTTGAAAGACATGCCAATTTATATGGTCATATTTTATTGTTTTTCATATTTACTTGTTTAGACTTTCAATACATATTTATTTATTTCTCTAAATTCAGATCATTTTTAATATTTTGTTGCTTATTGTAATTCATTTGAAAATGTATAAAGTTTAAAGTTGAAGTATCAATTACAATTACTTGGGTAGTTATAGAAAAAAATGAAATCTCACGTCAATAAAAAAAAACATATTATGATAATTTATAAGAAAAAAAAGTATATGTATCCAATGGGTTCACACTTTGGACTTAAAAAAGCTTTATAATATTATATTATATAGTAATTTTAATTGATATATAAGTTAAGAAAAAAATTAAAAAAAAAATGTATGCAACTTGTAAAGGGAAAAGGACAAATAATCCATATTAAATACAAGATAATTCTAACATAGAATATATGGGGGAAAAATTATAATTTTTATGAATTCTGGCAATAATATAGTAATTTAAGGATGAAAAAAGATAAGAAATAATTTGGGCTCACTAGATACTGGACTTAAAAGCCCAAATTCCTTTTAATCCCTCGTACCAAAATCCACTTAATTCGCGCTGCCATCCTTCTCTTTTCCCTCCATCGTGAACCCTCGTTCCTATCTGGCCATCTCTCACTGATCTCTATCTCTAAAACCCTTTATTTCACAACCCGTTGGGAAGAACCGATAAGAAAAGGTAAGCACTATTCAGAGTAGTTTTCTAAGATTTCGCTTTTTTTTTTCTTCTTCTTCTAAGTAATCTATTTTTTTTTAATAACTAATTTTGTACATCTTTATGTTAAAATCAAACTTCTGAAATGAATCAATTTCTCTCTTTTTGATTAGACTAATCCCATTTTCCTTTTTCTAATCCATTTTTGTATTATTTTTTTAAATAATTATATTTCTCACATGATCGTTGTTTTTGCTGACCTTCAAAATGCCAAATAAGCTGCTTATTGTTGCTTAAAATGAGTAGTTTGGAAAATTGAAGTCGATGAATTGCATCTTAGTAATTGAATAGATAAGTATAAATATCAAAAATGTATATATAAAATGATACTTATCATAGTAAAAATATATAAAATATTTATTTTATTTATAACATTAATTAATCTAATTGTTATTATTATTAAATAATTTTTTTATTAAGAAATATTCCTGAGTGAATAAAAATTTACATTTTGTTAATATATTTTTTATTTTTTAAATACGAGTACAACCAATAAAAAATGTGATTAGCACTGCTCCAATTATAAACCATATGTATTAAGGGTCCAGATGCATCCATCAAGGAGCCCATTTATAGTGTAGCCTTGAACTCGAGAGTAAATATCCAACCAAGTAAAACCCAAGTCCTTGAAACTTGTAGTCTTGAAAGGTGAACGGATCGAACACATTGGGGATCTGCTGGAATTCATACCCGAAATAATTTTCGAAGCCGTTTGTACGCTGGGGCTGACCACCGGAAGATACATTCGATGGTTCAAACGTCAAACTCGGCTCTTGAAGTTTATGGACTCTCAGCTTCCATCTCCGTCTATTCTGTAGCCTAAATAAGCTATCTTAGGCCCTTCGCATTGCAAGGAAATACGGAGATCAATCTCTTCAACGCAATAAGGCTATCGAGTCACCCACATTTGAAACAGAAGAGGCAGCATATCGTGAATGAACTTACTCTACTTCGCTGCATATAAGGTGTTTGTTTTGTGTCTTGAAGAAATTTTCGGGTGTTTGAATTGATTTCTCAATTGTGTTTGTTTCTGTTTTTTTCATTTGCTTATGCTTTATGGTGCTTCGTTTTCAGTTGTGCTTCTTTGACTTCTTTTCGTTTCTTTTATCCAGGGTCATATAGAAATAACTACATCTCTCAAATGGTTACTGGTAATATTCTGTGGAATTATACCAAGAAGGTTTTCACGTTTGGACTCATAGGGGTCACAGTTTCAGACACATATGCTAGTATTTCTGCAGTTCGGGGTTCCTCTATGTCGCCCACGCTTAATCCTCACACAAGTTCTTCAATGAGATTTACAGTTGGTAAGTTGTTTTTGATAAATTTCAATTTTTTTTTTTTTTTTGCTGTTTAATTCATTCCATGGTGCATTTTGTTGTCTGATTATGATTTTAGTTGCAGACTACGTTTTGGTGGACAAAACTTGTCTTTTAAACTATAAATTCTCACGTGGGGATGTGGTAGTTTACAGGTAATCCTAAATTTCTAATCTCTGCTTGAACACCAACTATTTTTTTTACTAAGTTTTACAGGCCATCTTTTGTTTATGAAAAGTCGTATAATGACTCTAACTTTCATTCTTGTGATATAGTGTGTAATAAAAAAAAACAAAATTTCTTAGATAGTTGACTGCTGGTCATATTTTTCACTTATGTTTGAGAATATATTTGCTAAACAAACCAAGGACTTCGAGAAGAAAATTGAGTTGGCTAAATTGCGTTAGATCTTAGCTAAACTTGTCCCTGGTGGTTATTCATGAATTTATGATGATTTATCTAAAAGTCGAAATATCTATACATGTTCATAGTAATTTGAAATCGAAAATTGGTCTGCTTCTTCAGCACTCTAAACGTTGAATGAAGGAAACCTAGATAAATAAATATATTTGGTTTTCCTTGTGGCGTTGCTGATTTTAAGCTCATTGTCCACCATTCCTGGTTGTTGACTATAAAGCTACTTCCTTGCTCCTGCTCCCTGAATTGAACATTTGAGGGTCATCCCTATTTTTTCACTTGTATCTATCTAGGGTTATCAAAAATATTGCTGTTATTAGTTGCTCGTGATGCACTTTTTCAAATCAGTCAAAAACAGACCAATTTATCAGTTTATTTTGTTTGGATGTCTTGATTCTGACTTCTTTGCTATAGAGATGCCTACACTGGATTTTTTTCCCTTTCTTTTCCCTTTGATTTTGAACAGTTCGTAATGTGATGTTCTCATAAAAAATGCAAAACAATGCTGATTTTTTTTGTTATTAAAATGTACATGTTTTTCATCTTTTGCAGCTCCCCAAGTAATTACAAAGAGAAACACATAAAGCGAATAATTGCCTTACCTGGCGATTGGATCGGAATTCGTAACTCCTCCGATGTTATGAGAGTTCCAGAAGGACATTGTTGGGTTGAGGGTGACAATCAAGCTTCAAGCATGGATTCTAATGCTTATGGCCCAGTAAGTTGACCTGGAACCTTTATTTTTGTGAACATAAATAGGATTTATTAGCATTGTTATGAGTAGATACAACCAAACCTCCATGATTATGTCAAAAGCATATACGGTAGAATATACCATGCAGTATACTAGTATAGTTCTCTCTTTTAGGTTGACTAAAATGGGAATTCACAAGAGTTGAAAAATAGGTGCTATATTTCAGGATTACTATTATTATTTTTAATTATTTTTATTAGTGTAGTTCTCTCTTTTAGGTTGAAAAATACAATGCTTTGGATCACAATTCCTGGAAAGTAGTTGTAAACCCTAGATGTACAAAATATGTCTAAATACAGAACAAGAATATGAGATTTTCCGTTCACTCTCTCCTATTTTTGCTCACACCAAAGATCAATCAATATGTTAACCTAAACTCTACTGACCCAAAACTGACCTCATAGTGGAGTCTTCCATGACCATTGCACCAGAACGCGTAAAGCACCATTTTAAAAGCTGCTATTATCAAATCCTGGATCTCTTTGACAAATCCCTACTCAAAGCAGTTGTCTCCTCATCCATCGACCCTTAACCAGAATGGACTCTGGTTTAAGCAGTGGTGGATTCAAGATTTAGCGAAGAAATCATCAGGAAACTAACATAATTAAAAATAGTTCATTATTTGATTTGATAATTTATTTTATTTAGTGTATATATATATTTTATTTTGTTAACTTCATCTAGAAAGACTCCACTTAGATGTGACTTGAAATACAAATGAGCCGTGAACTAAAACTTGTGCTCCTATCTACTTTTGTTCTGAAGTTATAATAGTTTCTAAGGGAACTCCTAAATGTTACCCAAGTTCATTATTTTGATTTACTTTGAAGTTTTTTTAGTTTTTTATTAACAACAACAATAACAATAATTAGTATTTTAGTGTTTCTCCTACATTCTTGTGAAAGCTTATAGTTTACTTTCTTGGCAATTTTACTGGTCAATATGCTGTAATTGGGAATTGGCTGAACTTGTTGAGTCCTGCTGACAATTTGGCAAAATCTAAATTGTTGTTGTTGGCAGATTCCATTGGGTTTAATTAAAGGAAGGGTGACTCGTATCGTGTGGCCTCCTCAAAGAATAAGCCCTGTTGAGAGAAGAATTCCTGCAGATAGGATTTCAGCTTATCGGGTAGATTTCAGTTAGAGTTCCCATGCAGGAACAATTATTTACCCTCTTCTTTTTCTCTCTCCATTACTTAGCATTATGTTATGACCGGATATTTCTCATGATATACTAGGATATATTCTATGAATAAAACTCAAAATGTGCTCTTTGCAAAAACATGATACTCAAAATATACTTTTAAAGTTTGCATCTGAAACTTGAATTTTGTATGTGAAAGGTGGGGAAGAAAGTTATAAAAGAGTTTGCATTATAATAGGATGATAAAGGTATGATATCTTAATTACATCACTGCAAATTTCAAGTATCATTTGATAAAAAGACGGACCAACAAATGTGCTTCGAGTTTGCCTTATTTGTTAGGAGAATCACAATTTCAATACAAACTTAATCAAGTTCTAAACATCGGAATTAAATCTATTCTCTTTCTTTGTGTGAATCTTTTAGGAAACAAATAAATAGAGCTCAAAATGAAAACA
The DNA here is from genome assembly GCA_037013495.1 of Hippophae tibetana. Lineage (NCBI taxonomy): Eukaryota > Viridiplantae > Streptophyta > Magnoliopsida > Rosales > Elaeagnaceae > Hippophae > Hippophae tibetana. The sequence goes on along the minus strand of CM072803.1, from coordinate 88,399,811 downwards.
TGCACAAAATCAACACAAACAATTTACGTGAAAAAACTTTTCTAGTGTAGAAAGGAAACAACCACGGTACTCTTCTCCAAAACTTCTCCTATCAAGAAACAATTGTACAATATTTCTCTCTAGGTAAAACTGGATGCAAACAATCAATAACATCATCAATAATACACTTGGAAACTAACAATTATTTCAAGAAAAATGGAAAAATCTAACTCAATTCGTAGTCATTGTTTATGGCTCAAATTTTCCCAAACCGATGACCCAAATCCAAATCCAAATCCCACCGTACAGATTAAAGAGTCTTGAGTCGTGAACCTGCTTGCAAAATTTCAGCTTAATCGAACCACAAACAGCCTTCCATTGGAGCACTTGATGAAGACTTACTGGAGAGGAAAAAACTGCTCTCTTTTATGCAGATTTCTCTAGCTGCTACCTTTGTTGTTGCAACTCTTATTTTTCTGCAGAATTTTTTTTCACACACAATAAACCCTAAATGGGTTTATTAATTAAAGCAATGAAACGACAGAATTATCCTTCTTACTCCTTAGCTTTTAAGTTACATGAGCTTCACTTAGGCTCTTCCAAATAAGAGGAAAACTCAACATTATTAACATTTGAAACATTAATACCTTATGGCTAAATGCACGCTATGGCACAAATGCTATTTTTTAAAATTTGCTTATGTGTTGACTTGTTAATAAAAACAATAAAACTAGCATATTTAAAATTTATTATCACAAAAATAGTATCATTTACATTTAACTCATATTTTTATTATTAAAAACAATCTGGTATATCATTTTATTTTGAACGTCATTCAATTAGATATCGTTCAAATTAAATTACAGTTATTTTATTTCGTTGAATGTTAAATACTCTTCAATTAGATCACTTGTATTATTATTAATATGATATTTTTATTGTTACAAGTTTTTAGGGTTGTTTTTATTTGTATTTTTTTGTAATTTTCCAACTTCTTACTAGTTTTACAACAAGTTCTTGAAAATATGCTGAAAAGAGAATATTAATAGCAATTTTCTCACCGGCTTGAGGCAACTTAGCTGATACCGCCAATTGATTCATTGTTGGTTATTGACAAGTTTTAGGATAAGATGGTAGTTCTTGCTTTGGAAACCACTTTTCTTTGAGACAAGGGTGCAAATCAATGATGTGCCTCGGTTGGTATCTAAAAAAGTTCAGTCGTCTCTTGTTTTATCCATTGTTCGCAAGCTGTACTTATTTACTCTAGATCATTGTTTTTGTTGTATTTTTAACAAACGGCTGGTACAATAATAGTATTTAATGTACGTGAAATTGTAAATTGTGTATGAAGCTAATTACTTAGAATAATGCGATTGGAATCAAATGATGTAATTAAAATGAAAAATCTAGATGGTTTAATTAAATGTATATGTTTTTAATCTACTAAAAAATGTATTTAGTTATTAAAAAATAAAAATAAAAAATGTATATGTTTTAAAATTTAAATTTGACTTTGATTGGATTCGATTCGTGTTAAATTTTACATTATAATTGTTGTAGTTCTCATCGGAATTCAAGGTAGGTCTTTTAGGTTTTGAGCATGTAATTTACTTACTGTTTTTATATACTTATGGCTAGAGTTTAAAAACGTTGATCCGTAGACCTCTGGTCTAATATAAAATTCAAGAGAAAAGGAAAGTAATTCATATGTGATAGCAGGAGTTTCTTAATTAAGTTAAAAGAAATAGTTTAATTTTTTCTTTATTTTTTTATAGGAATTTAGTAATTTTATTTTGAAAAATTGATAACATAAACATAAAATTGATAAAAATATTTAAAAAATAAAGAAATTAAAATTTGATCATTTATTCTTACATTATTATTTTTTAATAACAAAATAACTAAACTAATAAAAATAATAAAGAAATTAAACTATTTTAACAAACGTAACTAAAAATCCGATATGTATTTGTCTCTTCATATTATTATTATTAGTTGAAAAATATATTTTTTAAGTAAAACACCATACGCTAATTTAGATCTAAGATTTTTTTATCAAATCATTCTTGTTTTGAGCCGATAAATACACAAGGGACCCTCTCTACTCTTCTGATTTGACACAGCCTTGGATTGCTTTTTCAGAAAGACATAAATTAACAGTTATAAGAAATAACACTCGTATAAATAATTTAAAAATAATTTTTTTTTTATTAAAATTAAAATTAAAATAAATAAATATAAATATATGTATAAATTATAAAAAAATAAAAATAAAAATAAATAATAATCGATTTTTTGTGTATCACACAGTGTCTTTAGGATAATTTTTTTAATCATAATGTAAACGATATAAACTTATCTCATAATATATAACGATTAAATAATAATAAATTTATATTATAATTTATTATTTAATGAATTTTTAAGTATCTAAATTCTATTAAAAGAATATAACTCTTGATAAAAAATTAAATAAATTAAATATTTTTTTCAATAATGTATCGATATATATATATATATATATATATACCCTTAATAAATGAAACAATTAATTCTTCAATTCAAAAAATGAAAAGAGTTTTAATTCAAAAACGAAAAATTCAAAAAAAAATGTAAACGAAACGAAAAAAATTTAAAATTTGAAACTTAAGAAAATTGAATACATAACCGTTTACAATTTTTAATTCATAATTTCTTTATAATTTCTAACAATCTCCCACATAAATCAAAATTTGACATGAAAATAGAGTTCAACGAATCAAAACCTGCATAGGATAAATATGTGTTACCATTTTGTTAGGATTATGAGTATTAGTTATTTTCACATACAAAATATTTAACTGTAATTTTATTTTTAGGTATGTTATAAAGTTTATCAAAAAAATCCAAACAAATCTCAAGTTTTAAATAATCGTATTTCATGTTTATTTTTTATAAATATGACACATATGATTGTATTTATGTATTTAATAACATATGTTCATAAATTTAAAATTATTTTTTATGCCAAAATATTTATTTAAACTTGAATCAATTTATGAAATTATCAATTAATTATCTCTTAGATAGGTGTATTTAAATATTTTTAAGATATGTCTTAAAAATAACCTTTTTTTAAATGGTTTTTGAAAAATTAATCCAAAAGATTATTTATTATTATTATTATTATTATTATTATTATTATTATTATTATTATATACACAAATTAGGATTATGGTTGAGATATAAAAAAAAATCCCCAAAGATTGGATGTGGCCGAACAGAATTTGAAGAAAAAAGTCCAAAAAATCCAAATTTGATATTATTAGGTGTGTATGATTACCTATGTATATGTATATATATTAAAAAGAGAAAACCTAAATGCGGGGGTGTTAATAAAGAGTGACTAGAGCAACCGAACTACTGGGAAAGAAAGGAATAAAAAAAAGAGTCGCAGGAGCTAATGATTGCCGAATATATATATATATGTAAAGTTATTCACGACGGTAGCAGGAATCGTTGTTAATATATATAATTGAGAGGAGGCAAAAATAGTGGTACGATTTTATGAGTTTCTTATTGAATTAGAAGATAGTTTTCGAAGTTAATTATTAATATCATCTTAGTTTTAATTTTAGTAATATTTAGTTTTTAAATTCTCATATCTATTATTCTATTTGTTTCATATATTTCATATTCATATAACTTCTTTTTATTAAGATCTTACATATTTAAATCAAAAAATTGTCTAAATAAAAATAATTATTTGATTTAATTATTAAATTTTAAAGAATTAATTTTTATAAAACTTGTACTTAATTTATTACTCTATGATTTACTATTTGATTTGATTTAAGTAATATATGTTTTGAATCATTTAGTAAGGATTATACATTATTAAATTTATTCTAGAATACACACTGATACTTGTATTTTTTGTACTAATCATTTTGCAATTGATTTGTGAACGTATCTGATTGACACGAAGTTTATTGGAACATTGATAAAAAAATTGTTCATTCTAATATTAGAAACTGTAAAAACAGAGCAGAGATTCGTAAGTAAGATACATTGAGTCAGTATCCTAAGGATCACTACTACAAAAATGAATATTTAAGTCGATATGTAAATTTGGTTTTTTTCAAAAACCGACTTATAATGAATTTAAAGTTGATTCGGTGTGGAACCGATGCTATTCATGTAGGATATAACATTGGTTGACACCTGGAACCGACGCTATCCACGTAACATAACGTCGGTTGACACGTGGAACCAACGATGCATAACTCTCAAAAACCTAAAACCTCATCCACTTCTCCTCCATTCTTTCTCATTTTTCGGCCACCTACGACTACCATTTCCAGCGCCGGTTAGTGGGCTTTCTTTCTCTCTAACTAATCTTTTAGATCCTCTATTTTTTTTTAGCAAAATACTCAAAAAAAATTATACCCATTTCTCACTTACAAAACATCATTTTTTCTTCCTTTCCTTCATTTTGTCACTTCATTTATTTTTGAAAGTATTTCTATTAATTTTACGCACTTATTATTCATATTTTTTTTCCTGTTATTATGTGTATAAATTTTTGTATTATATATGTAGGTTTGTATTATAACATCAGGAGAATAATATGATGATCTTGAATAAAATAGAACAAAACCATGGTAATTTTTTTGCTATTAATTAATATTTTATTTTTCAAATATTTGTATTATTTGCTAAACTGATTTTGATTTTTTTCTGCTCGAATACAGGTTTTTATTTGAGTATAATAGAAAATGAATAAATTTAAAAATAAAAATAAAAAAATTAAAGTCGGCTCACCGCGTGAACCGACTTTAAACGTAAAGTCAGTTCATCGCGTGAACGACTTTAAACTTTAAGTCATTTCATTTAAAATTGGTTCAGCGAACCTGGTTGTTATATTTAGGTTATTAAGTTATAAACGGATAAAAAATAAAAATAACATATTTACCCCTATAGTTTAATTAGGTTCATATATTATCAATTTTCACTTTTGAATCTTCCTTTGTGAAAATACATTTACTTTACCGAGTGACAAGTAGACGTGATGTCCTCGATCTATTCTGTCGTTTATATAAGCGATAACATATTTCACACCAGAGTCTCTCCTGACACAATTCAATTCTCACTAAATCTTTACAATTATGTTATCCCTTTGAACTTAGATCTTGGGATCTCCAGTCAAATAGGCTGGGTTTTCTTTGCAAATCCTTAGTCATTCATGGGTTTCAGTCTCATTCCTCTCGATGATTTATTAGCTAAATCTCGATTCAACCTTTTAATTAAGGGATTCACTATGTTATCATTTGGCTTCACATAGTCAAGAGAGATAACCCCAATTGAGAGTAATTGTTTAATAGTATTGTGTCTACAACATATATGTCGTGACTTACCATTATACATATTGCTTTATGTTATACCAATAGTAGATTGACTATCACAATGAATACATATTATAGGTACATGTTTCACCCAATTAAGAATATCCTCTAAAATATTGTATAGCCATTTGGCTTCTTTGTCACATTTATCCAAAGTGATGAACTCTAATTTCATTGTGGATTTAGCAATGCATTTCTGTTTAGAGGAATTCCATGAAATAGTTTCATCACCTAGTATAAATACATATCCATTAGTAGACTTTGAGTTTTTAATACAACTGGATATCTTATGCAGTGCAGTTTATAACTACATATATATCTTAAGTATTTAAGTAGTCTTGTAATTCCTTTCCAGTGATCAGATCCTTGATTAATAGTATATCTACTTAGTTTGGTTACAACATAAGTTATGTCTGATCTCATATAACTCATCAAATATATAAGACTTCTTATCACTCTAGAATATTTTAGTTGAGACACACTCATTTTTATACTTAGATATGTGTAGATTTACATATAATGGTGTTCTCATAATTCTAGAATCACTCTTTTTGAATCTCTCAAGTATTTTATCAACATAATGACATTGACTTAGAATGAAACTGATTGATATCCTAAGTCCCATAATTACATCAACAAGTCTCATGTCTTTCATATCAAACCTTGATTTCAACATAAACCTAGTAAATTTGATTATATGATTATTACCATCCACAATTGGCATGTCATCAACGTAAAGACACAAGATAACATAACCATCTTTTTGTCCTTGACATATACATATTTGTTACATTCGTTGATTTTAAAGTCATTTGTCCTCATGACATTATCAAATTTTTCATGCCACTATTTGGGTGCTTGTTTCAAGCCATATAAAAACTTCACCAATTTACACATTTTTCCTTCTTGCCTTAGGCATGAAAAACCCTTGGGTTGTTCCATGTAGATTTCTTCATCTAACTTTCCACTTAGAGAAGTTGTATTTACATCTATTTGATGTATTTCAAGATTTTGCAGAGCGACGATAGCAATTATCATCCTTATAGATGTTATGTTCGACACATGAGAATATGTATCAATGTAATCAAGTTCATGACATTATTCGTATCCCTTAATTACAAGTCTGGCCTTGTACTTATTAATTGATTCCTTTTATCTATATTTTCTTGTGAAAATCTACTTGGAGGTAAATCAACTAGTTTCTAAGTGATTTTGTAGAAAAAAAAAAACTCAATTTCACTATTAATAACTTCTTGTCATTGAGGACTTTCAAAAGAATTCACAGCTTCTTTATAGGTTTGAGGTTTACTTTCTAACAAGTAGGTCAAAAAAATCTAGACCATAAGATGTTTCTATCCTAGCCCTCTTACTACGTTTGTGCTCAACCTCAACCTCTTGTTCAGGTTCTTTGTTTTAACTATCTTCATTCATAGTCTCATACGCTTGTTTAGACGAACTTAATTCTCCTTGAAATTTACCTAGAAATACATATTTAAAGAACGATGCATTCCTTGACTCCATTATCGTGTTCTTATGTATGCTTGATATCTTTGACTCATGCATAAGAAACCGATAAGCACTAATATTATGTACATACCCAATGAAGATGAAATCTATTATTTTTGGACTTATCTTCACCTTTTTAGGTATAGATACAACCACATTTGTAAGACACTCCTATACTCACAAATATTTATAGAAATGTATCATTCCTATAAATAATTTATACAGTGTCTTATGTGTCTTTTTTTGAGGTACCTTATTTAAAAGGTAATTAGCTAACAAAATAACTTCCCCCACAAGTTCTGTGACAACCTAGAACTTAATAGCATTGCATTCATCATTTTTTTCAAGGTACAATTCTTACGCTCAATAACTCCATTTTAATGAGGTGAATAATGTGTTATGGTTTCATGAATAACTTCATGTTATGCACATAATTCACCAAACGATGCTTCATATTCTCCATTATGATTAATGTGCAATACCTTTATTTTTTTGTTGAGTTGATTCTAAACTTTTATTTTATAAAGAATAAATTTCTCTATAGGTTCATCTTTTCTTTCAAACAAATACACATAATAATATTTTGTGCTATCATCAACAAAAGTAATAAAATACTTATTTTCACCCCTTGTTTGAAGAAATTTCAAAACATATAGATCACTATGAATCAAGTCAAGGGGTTTAGTGTACTCATTAAAGTACAAGTAAGAGACTCGAACTTATTCTAAACATTGGCATAATTATTTGTTTTTTGTCGAGCTTAAGTAGAAATTAATATTTTATTCAAAATAATTTTTTAAATTTTAAATTTGTATATAAATTTTTCTTCATAAATTTAAAGGTAAATTTATAACTTGTAAAAAAAATTATAATTTATTTTTGTATATTTGAGAATTAAAAATGAATACTTTTATTTTTTAACAAAAACTAGTTTTTTAATATATAATTACATTTTTATTTTTTTAATTTATAAAATGTAATAATTATTTAAATTAATTTGATTTTAAAAATCAATAACACCATAATTTAAAACATATACAGAATGTGAGTATTAAAAAAAGTATACAATTATATACTATTTTCACTAATTATTATTAGATAATGATATTTTTTCTCATAAAAGATAACCCTGTATTTATAATTATTAAGAGATTTTATAATATATAAAATTATAAATAGGAAATAGATATTGCTAGGAAATTAAATGCTTTATCCAAAGATATTATAAAATTAATCTATGAACACTACTAATTTACTATTATTTTGAATTTTTTTATTATTTTAATTAAATGTACTTTATATTATGGTTTTAGTTATTGTTTCGTCTCTACTTACGAAAACCATTATTCTTTTGTATCGATTTTTGATCATTCCACCTTTATATCATTTTTTATGGTTCATTACTCCATCAAAAAGAAAAATGACTCATCATTCTTCTCAAAATAAATAAAAAATCAATAATATTTTTTAATAAGGACAAGATAGATACAACCATATATACTTAACTTTTTTTGTGATGGATTATACTTACAAAACTAACAAATACAAAATGTCATTACTTAACATAATTGGAATCAGTTTTAACAAGACATTTTATTCATGTTTTGTTTTTCTAGCAAAAGAAGGAGATGATGATTATACATAAACTTTGAAGTGTTTCAAAAATTTACTAGACTCTAGTCAACCTTCTCTAATTGTGTCTGATAGAGAATTTATTTTGATGAATGATATAAGTACTGTCTTGCCAACAGTTGTAAACCTTTTTTGTATATGGAATATTAAAAATATATCTTATCACATTCTAAGCCTTTATTTGAAGAAAAAAATGATTGGAATTCATTTCTATCAAATGTAGTTATATACTCTTCAAGTAAAACAACATACGAGAAAACATGATTTTTTTTTAAGATATTGTACAAAGGGAAGAAAAATATTTTGAACTACCTTGAAAAAACAAACAAGACTTCCTTTGAAAGATAGGTTTGTCTTGCCATAGACAATGATTTTCAAGAGATCAAAATTCAATTATCTAATAAATGGCTTTGAATTCCTCATAGTTGTAATGTTAGCTTTTTTAAGGAACTTGTTCACCATGTTTCTAGTTTTGCATTGAGAAAATTGACAAAACAATATGAAAATAGTTAAATTTGAAACTATGAACTCATTGTGTAGTAATCAGTTTATAGTTTCAAGAAGAGTCGATACATCTTAATCTTATACATTCACAATTTGAGATTGGCATGTATACATTCACTGCATCTTATTGTAATTTGAGTAGTTAAATTGATAATTTTAAAGTAATATTCACTTATCTTTAATTAAAAAATATGGCTTTTAGTTTAAGAAAGTGTATGAAAGATCATTTCTTAACTAATTAATGAATCACAATCTTTATTCTTAGAGCCATATGTTCATCCTTATAAGAGCCGCCTCACTAGATCAAAAGAAGAAAAGAAATAAAGAAGCGAATTCTAAAAGGCACAATGATCTAATCTAAGATACTTCTTTAACAACTTTTCTAATAAATAATATTTGTATAATTTATATTTAACAATTTTATTTATATTAACTTTACATTATGAACCTTAAATTATTATTTTAGGAATAATAATTATGCTAAACTAATCTTGTTTTTATATTGAGATAATGTTATATTCAATATTAATTTAAAAATAATCAACCAACTTACATTACTTTAAAAAAAATATTTATAAAAATGTTTATTAAATTAAATTAAGTTTTTCTATCATATCAAATCGATATGTATCTTTATGTATATTAAATTTATTTATTAAATAAAGTATCATTAGGTAACACTATCATAATTTCTCACATCTATTACTTATAAAATAATTACTATTTTATATTTATTCTTTATTAAAATAACAAATTAATTAACTATATAAGTTTTTTTTAAAATCTTTATATATAAAAAAAATTACAACAATTTTTTTGTTCTACCATAGTAAAAGCAGCATAAATAAAAATTATATTTAAAGATTTTTCATTTTTTTAGCAATAATAATGATTAATGATAAATTCATATTACCATATATTTATCAAATTTAAATTATAAATATGTGCACATATATACATATATAAATTGTATCGTTACTTTGTTTAATATCTATTAAAAATTATTATTATTCGTAAGTTTTTAATTATTTTTTAATATGTATATCACTGATATATGCATATATATTTTAAGAGGGAGATTGAAAATAAACTCATAAATACCGTGCATAGGAGATTTATTTTTTTTATCTTAATTTATTATTATTTATGATAGAGTTGAATAATATATATTGAAATAAATAATAACTTAAAAAGTTCTTAACCATAGCAAAATATTATAAAATAAAGTCAAATAGAGGACATTTATCTAGTAAGACATGTTCTAGAATTTAAGAGTTTTTTTATCAAAAAAAATATTGATAGTTTGTATTTAATATAGTAAATATGTTTTTTTTATTTTAATATAGTAATTGGAGATTAACATTTATGGATGAAACAAATTATTTATGGATTAATTACATTAACAACATGATATTTTTATTTGTAAAGAGGGAAAAAATATCTAGAAGAAAAGTTAGAATAAAAACTAAGTTAATTGCAAAAACTAAAGGAAATGTTAAAAATTGGAGGAAATTTATATTTCAAGAAAATATATACTTTATTTAAAATGTGAAGAAAATTTATATAATAATTAGATATTTATAAGTTATAAAAGAGACTAATAATTGGTAGTTATTCTTACATTCTTTAATTCTATAATTTTTATTAAAATTAATTTTATGATATCTTAATTTTTTGATAATATATTTTTCCCCGTTAATAAAATAATGGTAATGATTTGTTTGATATTAATTTTTTTAATAATAATTGGTAGTTATTCTTACATTCTTTAAATCTATAGCTTTTACCAAAATTAAATTAATGAAGTTCATAAATTAATTTTATGATATCTTTTCGTATATTCTTTAATTTCTTGACAATATATTTTTCCTTATGAATAAAATAATGGTAATGATTTGTTTGATATTAAAAATGTTAATTATATATAATTGTGATTGGATTTTAAATAAAGATAAATTATAGTTTTAATATTTTTTTGATTATTTTAATCAATTCAACCAATATACATATAAATTAAACTTTAACTATAGTTTCAACTATTAAAATAAGTTTTACATTATTAAATTATAATATTTTATTTTTAATTTATAAATTTTATATTATATTTGATAGTGTACATAATATATAACTTAGCCCGTATTAAAAAGTTTGTTAGCTCCACGACTGATTCTGAAATATATATTTAGAAAGAAAAAAAAGTCAATGCAAATAAATTATTCTCTTTATAATTCAACTCATATATAATCTTCAACTGTTGAAATCAAAATTAATGAATATAGAAATTATTGTCTTACATAGAAAAAAATAATTATTGTATTGATATTTGCTACTATTAAAAATAAATATTATTATTTTTTAAAATAATATTATTATTCATCTAACATTCATATCCCAAAAATTTTAATTGTTAATAATTGACACACAATGAATATTATTGTTATTTAGTATTATTATTTAAAGATAAATTGTGGTTTAAAAATTAGAGTAATAAAATCATTGAATATAAAATTTTATTAATATTTTCAATTAGAAGTAACAAATTTAGATAGAGATAAAAAAATAATAAAGAATCATGTTTAAAAAAAATTATTCTATAAATTACAGATATGTTATTCTCATCATCATTTTAATAATTTATCATATTTCTTTGCTTTTTTATTTAAATATTATTGATATTTTTTTATTTAAAAAATAACCGTCAAACTAATGAATAATTACAAATAATGCTATCGTTATATTTATTTATTATTATTATATAAAATATTAATTGTATATAATTAAATATATTTAATTAAAATTATTATAATATTAAAATAATATGAATTGTGATAATGCGTGATCAGTAATCCTTTATACTTCATACGTCATGCCAATCTGTATGATGATGTCAGCGAGTCTATCAAATATCAACGGATACGTTCTCTTCCCCTAATTGATTATTGATCTCTGACCGTTCGATGAGTTAAGACTGAGGAAGGCTGCGTGTTATTCATTATTTCAATCAAATTATTTTATTTCTTATCCTTTTATTAAACATTTATTTTTTAAAAAATATATATTAATTTTAAGTTTTATTAACTTAAAAACGTTATTATATATTTTGAAAATAATTAATTATTTCTGCTCATCTTATGTTATTGTTTCTATAATATATTTATTATTAATTTTAAAAATAATCAAAAATATCATTAATAAATTTTAATTAATATAAAATTAAAAAAAAACATTTTAATAATTTTTAAATTTAATAATAAATATATTATAAAAACAATAAAATAAACTGTACCAAGAACCCATGATTTCAGAACAGTTGCCGTTTAATTGATATTAATGTGATTGTCAAAGATAAATTGTCTGCCACGTAAGTCGGCGGAGAATACCTCTAACCGCCGGTTTATTTTTTCTTGAATAACCGACCGATTGTAATTTAATTTTTTAAAAATATTCATGCAACCACTCTTAGAAAAAGACGTAGAGCACTAATCTCCAACTCATTTATACATTGTTAATCTTACCGTCTTCCTGTTCTTATTTAATTTTTCTTCTCTCTTTTTTCTCGCGCTCTAAAGTCAAACTTGATTCACATAATAAAAACACAATAAAATCATAATAATAATAAAAATTAAATTCAAGATAAAAATATTAAAATCCAAAAATTATAATATTAATTTTTTTTAAAATTAATTAAAAATCAATTTTTTTTTGGATTTGTAAATAAAATGAAATGATAAAAATAATAAATAATTATTTAAATATTTTTTAAAAATAAAAAATATAATATATTGTTTAAAAATATTAGATGAATAAATATTTATGTTATAATTAAAATATTTTACATTTCATTTTCAGCTAAAAATCATTCTTATTATCATTTATATTATTGTTAGCTAAATATATAACCTAAAAGAATATATATTTTTAAAATATTGAAAAAAAATTCAATTTAAATACAGATAAATTTAACTATCATAATCATAAAATAATTCAAATCAAACATTCTTTTCATTATTATCCTACACTCTTCCTTTCACTCTTTAATTTTCTTTTTTCTCTATGTATTTTTGTTTTGCTCATGTGGCAAATCTTATTTTAGAAGCTATATATTAAGTAACTCAACTTTTAACTTAATTAATTTGTAAATAATATTGGTATTATTGAATGAATAGTTTGTTATATAAGATTTGATCATATGAATATTAATTCTATTTTAATTTTATGTTGTATTTTTGAATTTAATGTGCAATATCATCTTCTAACTAATATTTATCGATATATTAATTAAAAAGTTTATATTTAAAGTTGAAGAAAGAAGTAGAAAATGTAATGAAAAAAGCTCTAAAAGTGAAAATTTGTCATCAAATATATGTCTTTTTTTAACTATATTTAAGTTTAGATGATTTTTTTTTTTGTTGTGTATCTTGTTTACTTTTTTGTAAAATTGTGATATTTAAAGATAAATGTTATCACTTATTTATTTTAATAAAATAAGTAATTGTATGTGAAAAACATACAATAATATAATATTGCATACATGAAATGAAATATAAACACACAGTCCATATAATCAACTTCAATTATTAATTTTAATGCTGAATCAAAATCTACAATATTTAATTAAATTGTGACGCAATTAGTCATCTTTATGCCTCCTTAGGACCAAAACATGAAGAATATCAATAGAATAATAGATAATAAGATATTAAATCAAATAATAACTATCATAAGGAAGGAGAAAAAAATAGAAAAAATAAATAATTAATAATTTCAGTCCACTAATGCGTGTTATTCAAATCGAATCAACTTCGGTTAGGGTGAATTACTTAATGAATCAATGAATACGTAAACTATAAAAAAAAAGATTAATTTATTGAATTCGTCCTAATCTAGAACAAATTGATTGATGGGTGAGAAATTAAGGCATGACTACTCAATTAATGTACTTGTTTATTATTTTTAATGTATATATATATGACGACTTTATTTATACTAATAGTTTTAATAAATTATTTTTAATTCTATTTAATAATAAATACATAATTTCATTTGAATTAATTTTTATTTATTAAATTTAAATTTTAAAATATGATAACATATATATTATTAATTTAAATTATCTTATAATTAAAATAATTTGTTATTATTTGTATCCAAATTGATATCTATTTCCATTATTTGTCTATTATTATATCCCTATTTAAAAATAAATAAATAGAATATAAATTATCATTGGTTTGAATTTTTTTTTTGTTGAGTAGTATTTATATATGTGTTATAATTGATAATTTAAATAAGATACTATTAATATTAACATTGTTTTTATACATAAATATATGTATTCATATAAATTATTGAAGAATTAATGAGTTATCTTTCTTAACTCATTACTATTAGTGTAGATATGTGTCCAATCTAACCACTAATGGATAACATCAAAGTTATGGGGTTTGTAATCTAGTGTACTGATTGACAATAACGTTATATATATATATATATAGTTGAGCATGAATTGGTAGTATATCTTGAATAAGAAAGCATTTAATCTTTGAACTCCAACTATGTCCAAGAGCTTGAACAATGAAGTGGAAGATCTCAAATTTTCAATTAAAAGTTATGAACGGTAACTATCAGGATATCTTAATATGTCTAAATTATTGATGGTTAAACTTTTAATTAAATTATATATAATTTGTTTTTAAAATGACATATAAATATATATAAAAAAGATAAAAATATATTGTTATTTGTCTAGAGCTTACTAAAAATTCTAAAATTTTGAAGGCTAGTATTTTATTTTTTAAAAGTTCAAAAATTAAATTAAGATTTTAAAAATCTTATGTGTCAAACTAATAAAAAATAGAGGTGGATGGTACACTCTCCCTATTTAATTTCCAATAAATAATTTTTTTATAATATTTATAAAATTATATATTTGTACAAACTATAATTATTTTTACCTTAAATTTTAAATTTTTAACACTAAATAATTTATTACAATTTTAATAATTTGTACATATATTCACTAAAATGATATATATATTTTTATAATTCAAAATACACACACATATATATATATATATATATATATATTTATAATAAATTAATTTCTTTAATAATTAAATTAAAGTTATTTTATGTTTCTTTTGATTATTATTATTTTTAGATAAACTATTTATTTTGATTAGATATTTTATAATTCGAACGTCTTCTATTATACCAACCAACCAACCAAAAGAAACCTTTGAGGCATTCAGTAGAAATGAGCCTTGACTTTTTACGAATGAAGCGGCCAACCAAATATCATTTCTTTTTCTTCCAAGTAACAACAACAGCTAGCTTATTAAAGTCCACCACTAATAAGTTTTAATTTTGAAAATTATATTAAATTTCACCATTAAAATTTATAATAATAATAATAATAATAATATTTTTATTTTAAATTAAAATGAATATTTGTTTGAAGAGATGTTATTTTTATTATTATAATTTTTCCTTTATTTTTTAAACCTTTTATGGACCATTAATGCTTGAAAATTGTTTTATCTTTTTTTTTCTTCAGTAATAGAACCATTCATTTAATTAAAAATATAATTTTATAAATAAAATAAAATTATATTTATCATATAATGCTTATTGTTAATTTAAATTTTAAGTTTATATTATAAAAATAAAATAATTTAGGTTTAAATTTTATGTATAAATTAAGTTATTTTTTAATTAAAATCTAATTAAATTATACCAACACGCATCTTGATGGTTATTTATGATAAAAACTAAAATTTCATTGTCAAAATTTATTGCTGATGATTATTGACCAGTATACAAAGCTAAATCTGCCGCTGCCTCGACTCCAAAAATGTTTCCCTTCAATCATATATAATTTATATAATTTAATTTCCATGATCAAGTTACAAAATTTTGAAACCACTCAGTTTTCGTTAGTATCTTGATGATCTTTTATTTTCAGGATATAAATTATTAGTGTTATATTAATATTTTTTTCTAATAATAATACTAAGTATAATTAATAATAAAAGTAAAATGATATTAATAAAATATCTTTAAAATTTAAAACAAGAAAAATAATATTTATAAAACTTATAAAAATAAAAGTTATTTTGACATTCAATATTTAATTTAAATAAATATGTAATATTTTTTTAATAATAAAAATATATAAAATAAAAATACTATTTTTTATTCTTACAATTGAGTTATTTATTTTTATTTAATAACTTTAATTTTGCAATATCATTCAGAGTCAGTTCTCGTTAATAGTTAATAACTTTTCAAAATACTTATTTTTTCTCCCAAATTGTTTTGGTTGACAGTGTCCCTAGCTTGGGTCCCTCTCTCAACTACTTCGATTTTTGCATTGGCTCCTATGGACCCATAGGAAGCCGTCAACATTTTAGCTTCCACCACTTTAAGGATGAAACAAATTTCAATCACAGCCATACAGGTCAGAGTTTCATACTTCTCTCTCTCTCTCTACTTTTTTTTTTAATTTTATTTATATCCTTGTCGAATTCTGTTTTCTGAGTTCGGAATTTGTATGTTGATTTTGGTTAGTTCTTTCGTTAAAACTGTTCGTGTTTATGGGATGATCTTGTTGATTAGAAGATGGCTTTATCAGTTTAGGCAAACATTAATTGCGACTTAGCTATTAGCAATGGGCTGTACTTGCTTTGGCGCACTGAATTGGTGTAAAGGGAAAATTGTCGGCGAGGCACAGAGTCAGACACCAGGTAAGACATTTTGATGTTATTGATTTTATGTATCTTCTTCTTTGATATAGCTGAACATTTGACATGATTAATAGTTTCAAATTTCGATGAACAATTCATTATGTGAAAATAGAGTTGAAGATTCTTCCGGAATTACGAGCTTTTGTCAGAATTTGTAAGCAACAACCTCTAACATTATGGGTATGAGTTATAACATTGATTTAATTAGATATAATAACATTAGATTTAGTAAATTAGGGTTACTCTTATTAAACAATGAAAGAATAGAAGGTTAATTATATATATATATATATATATATATTAGTTTTTTTTATTTAAAAAAAAAACCTAATTTATAGAAGGTTAATTTTATTTTTATAAAAATATTTATTATTTTATGTATTATTTCATTTGTTTTTGTTCATTATAATATGAAAACATTTCAAATTATGTTAATAATTATGGTAAATCTCTATCATCTTTTTCGTCTTACCCCTATCGGCCAACCAACTTCCATCATTTATTGTAAAACAATCAAAAGTTGTATTTTTTTTTACTGAATCAGAAGTACCAATTTCTATCATGATCGTCATTATCACTAATTTATTTTTTCTGATCTTATTGATCTCTTATCCTTTTCGACTATCTTATATTCAATCAAACTTAAGGTTAAGTAGTTTTAATTGAACACATGGTGGTCGAGAAAAAATAAGAGAGTTAAGAGGATTGAAGGAATTGAGCTAACGATAGTCGCAATCATTAACACAGATGATGCTTCAAATGAGTTGATGGTTGTCAAACTTTTGTTTCAATACAAATTATATTTTTGAATTGTTCTTTAGCAAACAACGAAGGATGGTTAGTATGTGAAAGAATAAGATAGTGTCAAGGGTAGGACAAAGAAGATGGTGGAGATGGACATGATTGTTTTCGTAATGAAATGAGTAAAAATATATAAGAGAAGACATAAAATAATAAATATTTTAATAAAGATAATTATTATTCTTTAAATTAGTTTTTTTAATTAAACCATTGATATACTTTTTGTTAAACTTGAGAACTATTATTGTATTAATTTAATGATATAAATACAAAAGATAATATCTCAAATTCTTATGAGGTTTAACATATCTTCACTTATACCTTCAAGGTTTATAAAAATATTTAGAATGCATCTAAACTTTATGGTTAATACCATTGGTATCCTTAAAACCTAATAGTGTTAATTTTCCCTCAATTACTATTCATATTCATATTCTTTGATTCTGATACTAATTTTTGGGTTTTCAATTGTCAAAGACTACTATGGCAGAATTTCAATCAATCTGACCTTAATGCACTCGCTAAATTATCACATTGATAAGCCATATGTGTTGAATGCACATTATTTTTTCCTATTCATAGTATACAAATATTTTTTTCTTGTGTACATAAAATGTACTTATAATCTTTAAAGAAATAGTATTCAAACATTAAATTGTTGAATTCATTTTCTTCTATTCTTACATATTTTTGATTAAAATAGTCTCTTAATATTCTTAAAACATGATGGTCTATAATGCTTGTGATAAATTTAATATAGTTTGTATAGATGTCTAATAATGTGTGAGATTATATATTTTTTATCAACTTGTTCTTCATTTTCTCATTTTTAGAAATTACAACATATGATCTTTTAGGTGGTTCTTCTTTTCGTCCTTCTAAGGGATCATATTTATGACTTATAATTTCATTGTTTTTATGTATGTTATATACATCTTTTCTTATTTCTAAAAATTCTATGTGTATATCTTGTTGTAATTTATTATAGCTATATTTCTTTATTTTCTTTAATAATTATTTTCGTGTTTCAATTATATTTTGCAGGTATTTTATATTTAATTCTTGAACTTAATTCAGTTTCTCTGTTAAAAATTTCAAAATTTCAACTAATTTTGCTTGATTTTTTGCTACGCTTACTAGGCTTCATTTTACTTCTAACCGTATATTTTTATTTTATATCTAAACATTATTTTTCCCTAATATAACATCATAGACTAATATCTTCATTATTTTGTAGTTTTTAACTTATTATTTGTTGGAAGTTTCTTCTTTATAGTTTATTTTTTATAAATCTTGACATGATATTATTTCTAACTACATTACTTTTTCTTCATGTTATCAAGTGTTTTTCTTTAATATCTAATTTTCATTTCTCTGGTATTTCAAAATCTGTTAATATTTTTGGTTTTATTATTTGTCCAAGTTCCTTAAAAGTTTTGTCTATTTCTATAAATTTATTAAAGGATATGCTACTAGATAATGTATTGAAAATAAATAATTTTATTCTTTTATTAACTATTATGTTTCAAATTAATAAGCTAAACTTAATAATTGGTTTAGGTTTTTATCATGAATATTAATATCAAAACTAGGATATACTATAAATTTGAACTTTTGGTATCTTAAGTTATCATTGATCATTCCTATTAAAATATTTTTCCTATTTATTATTATATTATCTAGTAATGTTATTTTTATTGGTATATCTATTTATTCCTTGAAATGAATTTTTATTAATATTTGAATTCATCTTAAATAGATGTATCAATTTTTTTTTTCTTTATCTTTTTGAGTAATTTTGGATAGCTTATTTAATATAGTTTTTTTATTAATTAATGATATATTTTATCTTCTTTTTGTATCTGTAATATTAATACTTATTTCTTTATTAGTTATTTCATAAAAAATTATGTCTTTTCCAAGAAATAATTTTCTTAAAGATGAGAATGATGTGTCTTTGAATCCATCTCATTCTTTGACATTTAATTTTACTTTTTAAAATTCTTCAATTTTTTTTACTCATTACCATTTATTGTAAAAAAAATTCTAAAATGTCTTCTGTTTCTAATTTTACTATTTCTTAATTTATTTATTTTTCTTTTATTTTAGAATTGTTATTATTCACTTTCCGTTAGATTTAACTTCTGTTATGTTTTAGGAGTATTTTTAATTTTTTAAAACTTTAGATATATTTTTAAAGATACCTAGGATATTTTCGATGATGATCTTAAATCCAAAGATACCAATAAATTACATAACCTGTATTTAATTTATCCTAATTACCCATAAGGCTACGATGAGAACTATAAAAGAGGAAAATGTAGTGTGTTCGATTTCTCAGAATAGGATTTAGTGGCTCTTAATAGGCACCTTTCTAACAACACGCGAGGTATTCATTAGCTGATTTTTGTTTTTGTTGTTTTGGTTTTGTGCATTTTTAGGGATTAGCACCAGCAACGTAAGGCTCTTTTCCTTTAGCTCGTTGAGATCAGCGACTAGGGATTTCCACCCATCAAATAGAATAGGTGGAGGAGGTTATGGGGTCGTGTTTAGGGTGAGATCAATGGCTTCGATTTCTCTTATGATCTTCATTATTCACCGCTTCTTAATTTGATCAGAGGAGAGAAAGAAAGCAGATAATTGAAAGATTATTTTTATTATTGAAATACTATTTTGAACTTGCAGGGGGTTTTAAGAGATGGTACTCAAGTCGCCATCAAGTCTCTTTCTGCCGAGTCTAAACAAGGAACAAATGAATTTCTGACAGAGATCAATACGATATCAAATATAAAACATCCAAATCTTGTTGAGCTCGTTGGCTGCTGTGTTGAGGATAATAATCGAATATTGGTGTATGAGTTTTTGGAGAACAACAGCCTTGCAAGTTCATTGCTTGGTAGTGATCAGAACTGATATAGTTTTCCAGCAAATTACTCTCTTATATTTGTACTTGAAATGAACTAAGAAGCTTAGTAAATCATTTTAAACATCTGAATATATCTGTGAAGGTTAATGTATTCTGAACCTTTGAGTATCCACCATATGCTGATATGCAGCGAGCATTTTACAGGTTCAAGGAGCAGACATGTTTATCTGGACTGGTTAAAGAGAGCTATTATCTGCCTAGAAACGGCTTCTGGTCTTGCTTTTTTACATGAGGAAGTTGAGCCACATATAGTCCACAGAGATATTAAAGCAAGCAATATACTTCTTGATGGAAACTTTCGGCCTAAAATTGGAGATTTTGGGTTGGCAAAACTTTATCCAGATAATGTTACTCATGTTAGTACACGCGTGGTGGGAACTATGTAAGCTTAAGTCGAAAAAAAATTAATTTAACTGCATTATTATCTGTTTTGGAATTTAAGAGAACTTGCTAATACATTTGGAATGTTTGCAAATAATTTATATGCATGCAGGGGATATCTAGCCCCAGAGTACGCACTTTTTTCACAACTTACGAAGAAAGCGGATGTATATAGTTTTGGTGTTCTAATGCTTGAAGTAATTAGCGGCAGAAGTAGTAGCAAGGCGGCATTTGGGGTGGAACTAATGGTTCTGGTGGAATGGGTATTGTTTTCAACTATACGGTTTAATATAATAATAAGCTGAATATTTAGCATTTTGGCATTTTGCATATTGTCATCTTCATTAAACTTTCCTGACATAATGAACCTTACTGTGGTCATTATTGTTTAAATGAGAACATTCATGTTCGATGTGCTGACACTTGAATATACTTTTGTAGGCATGGAAACTTCGGGGAGAAGATAGGCTGTTGGAAATTGTTGATCCAGAATTGGCTGAATATCCGGAAGCTGAGGTTCTTCGCTTCATTAAAGTTGCACTTTTTTGCACCCAAGCAGGCGCAAATCTTAGACCTTCTATGAAGCAAGTTGTAGAGATGCTGTCAAAGGAAGTGCACCTCAATGAGAAAGCGCTTACAGAGCCAGGCGTGTACAGGGGATATGGGGTACGGCACATTGGTGGTGCTGCTGCTTTGGAGGAATCGTCATCTTCACAGCAAGAAAAATACAAGCAAACAGATTCATCATTAACCCAGTCAGATGTCCATGACTCTGTAACACAGATGTCTCCTAGATGATCAATACTCAGCAGCAGGCTACATACTCCATTGCTCTTGTAGGCTGTAGCTATCTATTCTTCATTTTAAGTCCTTCATCGTCCATATCCACAGCACATAAATGCTTCAGAGCCTCCAAGTTTAACTACTCTAGTGTGACTATCTATCTATTCTTCATATATGTTGGCTACTGCTGCAAGCTTGTAAATGTATAGCTTTGTTATTTTCTGTGACTGTAAGTAGTCCTTTGTTTTATTATCTGAATTGGTTTTTTTTTTTTACCATTTTTTCATTTTCAAAAAGAAAAAAAGAATAACGTTTCATCGAAACATATCTTCTTTTTATTATCAATGGGCTAACGGTTGGTGGACAGTTTAGCTTTCTTTGAGTTTCTTGATAGTACCAATTTTGTGAGGTAGCACAACGCAGCAATTAGTGGCCATCCCACGTGTGTGTCATAGCTTGAATAACATATAACAAGCTTGGCAAAGTGAAATATGAACACCAACGTCCATACTCAAGGCCGACACTGTACTTTTTATTATATATATATATATTAAAGAGAATAGGCGAAAAAGTAGAGATAATATACTAATTAGAGTTAGAGATTTATACGAATAAAAAATGAGAGAAACATATAATAATTATGAAAGAAATTAAAATACTAAAATTTAATTCATTTTGGTCTGATAAAAATATTAATTTTTTATTTATAAGATTAAAATAATAAATTAGATAAATATGAAATAACTAATAAAAATATTAAATAATAATTCAAATAATCAAAAATAATTTATAAAAGATAAAAAGGATTAATATAAGATTAATTGTGAGAATTGATTCTGAATTGAATTCTCCGAATGAACCATGGTTCAAAAAGTTTTAAGTTATTTAGCAGGCTACTAAAAAGTGTTTCTTAGAAGATTGCAGTCCTTGGATTTGATGAGAGTTTTTTGAAGACACCTTACAGTATTAACTCTTTTTGCAAATAATTATATATATTATATTTATAAAAGTTTAAAAATTTGATGATATAAAAATGTCAAATAAAAATTAAATAATATATTTTTAATAAACTCTATAGTTTATAGTTTATCGTATAAAAATCTATTTAGTTTAAATAATACATACAATCCATTTCTAAAAATTATTTAGCCGAGTGCCACGCGTACAGAAAGCATTTGTCCTAATCCTCGCGCAAAAGGGCATGATCAAAAGAGTCCGTACAAGTAAGGTATTTTGGTAATTTCGCACAAACAACATCATAACATATTAAACGAGCCCAACTGTTAAGCCTATAAATACACTTCACCACTTGCCTTGATTGGAAGGTGAAACTTGAAGCCGTAGTCCGAAAAAAGGCGGAGAGAGTTAAAGAGGGCTTAGTTTGTGAGAGAAAAATTGAGAGCGAAAATGGAAAAACCGGACTAAGCTTTCGCTCCAAATTGTCGATCATATTTGCATTTTCGTGTATTGTTTTTCTTTACTTCTGTGCAAAATAATTTTGACCTAATATGAGTCGTTTAGGGTTCAAATCGGTGGTTTACCACGGTGACTTATGTTTGGGTGAGTTGAATGTAATACCTGTGACAGACCAGAATTTCCAGTTTCCAAACAACGAGATTCGAGTCCACTACATATCTCCACAGAGCGAAAGATGTCCTCCACTCTCAATTCTTCAAACCATTTCTTCATTTACGGTTCGTTGCAAGCTCGAATCGTCCTCGCCTGTTGAACAGCCTCATTTAATCAATCTGCATGCCTCTTGTTTCTACGAACTCAAGGTCTCACTGTGCAAGTCAATTGCTTATGTCCAGTTTTTCTTTTTAATATCTGTTTGGCTGCAAAGAAAATGTAGCACTGCTCAATGTACTAAAACCTTATTCTAATATGCAATTCTCTTCATTATTTGAACTTTTATCTCTTCGATTTTTTGTACAAGAAAAAAGAATTTTTTTTATGTTGCTTAAGAATGAATTATTTTATTTTATTTATGCAGACGGCGGTGGTATTGGTTGGAGATGAAGAGATTCACTTGGTGGCGATGCCAAGTAAGCAGAAGAAGTTTCCGTGCTTTTGGTGTTATTCAATACCCAAAGGACTATACAATTCTTCTTTAGTATTGCTGAATCTGCGGTGCCTTGCAATTGTGTTTGATCTTGATGAGACACTGATTGTGGCTAATACTATGAAGTCATTTGAAGATAGAATTGAGGCTTTTCGAGGATGGATTTCGCGTGAGACTGATCCGATGCGCAAAGGTGGAATGTCTGCTGAACTAAAGCGGTACATGGATGATCGGTTGCTGCTTAAGCAATATATTGAGAATGATTGTGTGGTAGAGAACGGAAAGATGTATAATGTTCAATTGGAAGAGGTTCCTCTGCTATCTGATAACCACGACAGAATTGTCCGGCCTGTAATTAGGTTTCCAGAGAAAAACACCGTCCTCACTCGCATCAATCCGGAGGTTAGAAGATTTAACTTTCATACGTGCTTTTTCTTGTATCTTTGACCTCTATTAGTGTTTTTGTGTGCTTTTAAATGTCTCTTTTAATTTTGCATTTTGCATTTTGCATCAAATTCAAGTTCGGATAGTTGGGAGGTGGTCATAAGAAAATAAACAAAAACACTTTGAGTGAGATTTAAAAAAAAAAGTATGGAAAATGTAATTTGGGACGGGAAATGGTGGAGTTATATATACCTTTTCTGAATTTTCTCGAAGAATGTGTATAATGTACGTTCTTGTTTAGTGAGCGATGAATGTGCCTTGTTTAGGTTTTCATTTTGATTGAAAGGTTTTATATTACGGATCTAATTTAGAAGTTAATAGATAATTAATAAAAATATGTTAAATTAAAATTCACAGACGATCAAACATACATTTATATTTAAATAAAAAATAATGTAAAAATGAAAATTGACAAAATAATCTAAGTCACCACCGGTCTATTTGACCACCTAGCTATTCATTATGAAAATATGGTCAAATTACAAGACCAGGATTTAAACTACCCTCCAAGTAATTTACTTACAAGCCGCTATTTTTTCAGTCTTCACAAGAAAGGTGTTCGGATCCAGATCAACGTTCTAATAACTTGAGTCACACAAGCAATTAAACTCGTTGAACTAATACTTAAAAAATTAGCAAAACAATACAAGTGTAAAGTGTATCCTAAAGCAGATTCAACAATGAATAACTCTAATCAGAAGATTCAAAAATATATCAATTAATATTAAACCGTCCAGTAACCTTAAAACAAGTAGATTAAGCACAAGTTTAATAAAAATAGCTTCTTTAAAGATAAATAATCAAAACAAATAATTATGATATTACACAGTTATTTGATCTAATAATTTAAGAACGAAATAAAGAAGAAGCTATATGAACATTTAATCAAAATATCATAAACTAATTAAGTTTATTTACCAATCAAACACAATTACCAATATTTGATAGATTAATCAAAGAAAAAAGCTTAAAGAAATATCATCTTGTTTTTGTAAAGTAATTTAAAAAAGAGAGCTTAAGATGAAAAGATTGAGCTCTAATGCTAAGTTAAAGCTTAATTACAATTTTGTCTATTAAATAATTCATAATGCATTAAATAATAGGGATAAAATGATAATTGTAATGTTTGGCTTGAGTAAATAATTAAGTTAAAGTTGAAATCGTGGTCGTTCAATTAATCTAAGTCAAGCCAAAAAGGTAGATCAATCTAACCAATTTTTGACAGATTTGTGGTATTAAAAATAAATCCAAGACAAATAAATCGATTTAGTACTCGATCGATCGAACATTAAATCTCGATCGATCTACCTCAATTAACAATTAAATCAAAAGTTCTTTAATCAAGGTAGATCGATTCTCGATCGACCGATTCTCGATCGACCGATCAATCAAGTAATTTAAGCGCAAAATGTTTCTATATATCTAATATGAAATTTAATGTGCATAAGAATAGAGATATATTTGAGATGTGTTTGTTTGGAGTTCGATAGTTTTTTTTACTTGAAAAATGTTCTTGAAAGACTCACCTAGAAATTAGAATTACATTTAAATGTTTTCTTCACGAATATCGCTAACACTTATAAACTTTACATATTTCATTTTTTATATCTGTTATCTCTTAATGTGAATTTTTATCATTGCTTTAATAAAAAGTTAAAGATCCTAAGCCAAGATCTACTTATGTACTCCCTGTCCATTGGCTTGTTTGGTTATGCCAATGTTGGAGAGTTGGTGTCCGAAAAATTCTTTTTGCTCATAATCTGAAAAGCAGTTGTATTTGTGGAATATTGACTAAGCAAATGAAATAGCTTGAGTATACTGGCTTGAATAAACTTGACGTTCATTAGGCAAGTAGGCATTGCCTTAAACATCACAGCATAACGAATTATTATCCTATTGTAGATTCGGGACACCAGTGTACTTGTCAGGTTACGGCCTGCATGGGAAGATTTAAGAAGTTATTTAATTGCAAAAGGGCGAAAAAGGTTTGAAGTTTATGTGTGTACAATGGCCGAAAGAGACTATGCTTTAGAAATGTGGAGACTTCTTGATCCAGGGGAACACCTGATAGGTTCAAAGCAACTCCTTGACCGTGTAGTTTGTGTCAAATCAGGCAAGTGCTCCCTTTTTCTTTGTGTGATTTTCTAGTCAGCTTCAAGTCTAAAATGTTGATTCATCACGAAATAGCTATGATTACTTGTTTAGGCTTAAATTTTTTCCTCTTCTTCTTATTTTTTGTACTTCTCCAAGCTAAAAGCATAAACTACCAAATCATAACTCTGTTGTGGTTAAGTAGGATCGAGAAAATCTTTATGGAATGTCTTCCAAGATGGTATTTGCCATTCAAAAATGGCAATGGTGATTGATGACCGGCTAAAGGTTTGGGACGATAAGGATCAGCCTCGAGTTCATGTAGTTCCGCCATTTACACCATACTATGCTCCTCAGGCAGAGGTATTTATTGTCATTCTAGTATAGACTCATATGCTTAAATCCTTCCATTTTATTGATCACTTCCTCCCTCTTACAGACTGCAAATGCTGTTCCTGTTCTCTGTGTTGCAAGAAACGTTGCATGTAATGTCAGGGGTTGTTTTTTCAAGTAAGATTCTTATTGATAATTATTTTAGAGCTGTTAATACAATCTGATATCTTCTTTAATCTTTACAACTTTGTGTTTTTATGGTTTAACTTGTATAATGCCATATCTGTTCCAGAGAATTTGACGAGTGTTTATTGCGAAGAATCTCTGACATTTCTTATGAAGATGAGGTGTTAAGCTTACCTCCTGCTCCTGATGTGAGCAATTACATGATGTCAGAGGTGTGAAAAATTTATGATTCTTTATTGATTAATTAATGCAGCAATCTCCAACCGAAAATTTTAGGAAGAAAAAGATAAAGAAAATGCAGGAGACATGCATTTTTGATGATATCATTTTAAACGGTTTTGAATCTCAGGATGCTGGTTTTGTACCAAACAGTAATAATAATGCTCCCATTAGTGAAGGAATGAATGGTGTTGAAGTTGATCGAAGAATGAATCAAACTGTGAGTTCTATGGTATTTTTTCATTCTGTTTTCCACTGTGGCTCTCAATGATTTATAGTTTGACATTTGTGTAAGATTGAACTTTGACCAGTTGGTGTCTATTAGATGGAACTCTGTGATTGATATACGATTGTTGTTTAATTATGCTTTCCAGGATGATAGGCATGTGATGGATCCAGCTACTAATTCTACGACAAATAATGTCGAGTCAAGATCTGAAACTGCTCAGCCATCTGTTACTAATTTTGCAAGTGGCCCTGCACATTTGAGATCACTAATTCCTTCTCAGAGTACATGATTAATTTTCCTATCATTGTTGTAATTCTTGCTTATGAAATCATTATAGTAAGTTGTTTTCTTCTTACTCATTTTCCAAATTTCTTCTAGAACCTGGATTGCTTGGATCTCCTTTGAGACCGGACAACTTTCCTGTCAGCGCTAGGAAGCATGTTCCAGAGTTGAGGAATCAAAGCTCTGGTGAACCCCCTCTTTTATCCAGAATACCTGCACCAACTTCAGTACGGGGGCGGGGAAGCTGGTTGGAGGAAGATGACAATTATAGAGGACATTTGAATAACCGAACTTTGGGGCCTGTTCAAGATTCTGATCTGCCAAATTTTGACAAGCAGCGACTCCATCAGAATTCTCATTCTTGTAGTAGTCCTGGTTCTACCTCCATCAGATTAGACTCACAAACTTCTGAAGTAAAGTGTGAAGAGGTCTTTTCTGATATCGTTTCACTCTAGTATTCACTTCTAGTTTGGCAATTCTTGTCACAACGTTACTTTGAATCCAGAGGTTTTCTGATGTTGTTGACATTTGCTGATTTTTGTAGACATGCAGTGGACGTGATATGCTGAAACAAAATATTCCCTTTGCTGGTCAGCAATCAGGTTGGTGAATCCTTGACGTTCTACACTAGTATCTAGTTCAACTCTTAATGTCTTTCCTGACATACATCTTTTCTGTAAATGTAGCAAGATAGATGTGCCTGCTGCTGCGAGTGGCTTGATTTTTCATATTTTTGGGCCTGTTGAAAGGCACAATGTTAGGGATTGTCCCACTTGGATGCTTTTTTTTTTAAATACTTATAAGCCGCATGGAGTGTAGAATTTATATTTGGTAAAGTATCATTGGATTTAACTTGTTATGTGTATAAAATAAAGGTTCCTTCTCCCTACTGTCATTTTTCTGGGTGATTACTGCACATCCCTTTGTATTTTAAACTTTTGAAAGTGCCGGTTATTTTTTTTATTTTTCCTGCAGGTGCTAGTGTGTATGTACACATCTAAAAGTTTGTTTAGTGCTATTGTGCTTCTAATGACTTACTCAGTGCTTGTTTAGGTCTTGTTTGGTAACGATTTTGATTTATGATTTATTATTAAATAATTGGTTTTGTGATTTATGATTTTTTGTAAAAATAATACCATTTGGTAATAATTTTTACCTAGTAATTTTCAGGGAAAAAAATCAAAAATCAAAAATCACTTGCAAGCTATTTGGTAATATTTTATGTTTTTTTGATTTTTTTCCAGAACTTAAAAAATAAAGAATTTTTTTGGTTATTATTTATAAATTTTATATTTTTAATCATTTTATTTAAATATTTATAAATACAAAAGTCATAAGATTTGATTTATTTTCTAAAAAAAAATGTTTGGTGAAAATAAAAAAAAATAAAAAATCAGAAATTTAATTCAAAAATCTTATTTTTTAAAATTTATAAATCACTTCGTATTTTGGTAGTGATTATTTAAAAGAGTGAAAATCAAAATTAGAAATCATTATTAAACATACCTGATTGAAAAATCACTTGAAAAAAAATCAAAAATCTATAATCAAAATTGTTATCAAACAAGTCCTTAGTTAATACAATTTTTAAATTCAAAATGTCTCTCTGTAAAACTCCAATCTTATTCTCATAACATTTCTCAGCAATATTTTTCAGCTGATTTTATGAGGTTAATCTTTAGCTGTCATACATGTAACTTAAGATTTAACAAAACCTTAATATCTATCTTAGCTTGTGTTAGACTTTGGTAATGTTAGATTGTCCGGAATAATGTATGATAAGCCCTTTATTGGTACCTTGCATGTGCTGTTTTGATGAGCAATACCTTTTGATTTTATTATCTTCATAGCTGGTTTGCCTCTTGCAGATACATGTCTTTCCCAAAAACAGGCATCTCCAAATAATAGAGATTTTCAAACTGAAGGTGGAAAAGTCAATCATGTGCCACCCTCTTTTTCTATAGGAGTGCTACAAGAAATTGCACGGAGGTGCAATTCAAAGGTACTAATGGCTTGAGTCTTAGTACCTTGTGGCTTCTTCTTTTTTTCCTTACTGTATGTTGTGTCGTACAGGTTGAGTTCAGGCCTGTTCTAAGTGCTAGCAAGGATTTACAATTCTCTGTTGAGGTCAGTGTCAAATTTGTCTCCTGAACAATATATAGTTTTTTTTTCCTTCTTTTTTTTTTTTCTTTTTTTAAGAGTTTGGACATCAGTCATCAATACTTTATAGTTTAATTTTTTCATAGGGTTCCTTATAAAAGATAAGTTGGTATTCTAGTTAGTTTTAGTTTGGCAAAAATGGCAAAATTTGATGCGATGATTTGGAAATATTTGTTATTTTTTTAATACTCATGTTGCTTACATAACTTGCCAATTAACCATAACCATCTTAAAATTATCTGCATTATGAAATGCTCATTATGGATTCATGGCTTTAGGTTTTGTTCACTGGTGAGAAGATAGGTGTTGGAATGGGTAAGACAAGGAAAGATGCTCAACAACAAGCTGCTGAGCATGCTCTTCACAGATTGGCTGGTAAAAAAATTACTATCTCACAAATTCCCCTTACGGTTTTCCTTGTGTCCAACTACTTTCAATCTTCACTTTTGTATAATTTACCATGTGTTGGAAAATAAAATGTTTATTATTATGTTTCCTCTTTAAATGTGACCTAATAGTAAGAAGTAAATATTAAAAAGGTACTTATGCTCCTGTAATTTGTGTATTTGCAGAGAAGTATGTATCATATATTGTACCACGTTCTGAAGGTGTGGACAGAGATCTCAATAAACTCTCTCTTGAAAATGAAAATGGATTTCTGTGGGACAATGTTAATCCTGATTCGATTGAACTGATTAAGCAAGATGAGTTGGCCAAGGAGAGCGCTTCTGAGGTGGGGACTCTTGATGCTTTCAGTAGTTGATTTTATTTTCTATGCTCAAAAACCTACGTGATGCTTGGATAAAGGGTATGTGGGCAAGACATTTTGAGATGAGGGGAAAGGTTATCTAGTGAAAACCATTCCTTTTTTTAGATGTTGTATCGCACCAAGATGTGATAGCTAAAACATTGAAAGGGAAGCAAGCTGGCTTCATATCTGCCGCTGCTGCCATGTGCCCACTAATTTCTATCTTAAGAGTTAAGGGCTTGGTGGTCAGTTCCCAGTGTCTACCCATTATCCAAGTATTTTCAGGTAGTTGATCAGGTTATTTGCTTTTCGAATTTTGTAGAGTTAAGGAGCACTTGCCAATGCCGTTACATTGGGTTTGTTAGTAGAGGTGTTAACACTAAATTACATTACTGGCCATTCCCTTGGAAAGCTTTTTTTTTCAAGTTTTAACTGATTAATGCTATTTTTTTCGGTGAAAAGGATCCATATTGAGTTATGTGGATTGTCTGTTGTTGACTTTTAAACTTATCTTAAAGACTTGTTTTTATGTTTTGGTCAAAATTTGTGCAATCTAACTAAATCTTCTCTTATTCTAGAAAAATAAATATTGGTAAAGGTCCATGTTGTTTGTGTTTCCAATATTTTTTATTTGATTTTTTTATGTTTCTTGTAAAATTATAGACCAGTATTTTTCAGATTGCTGAAGTTGAATCTGCTAGCAGTTTTCCTGCAGTAAATCAACAGGCGCAAAAAGGTACCAATTCCTCAAGGTAATATGACCCTTTGTTTGGTTCTTTTGATCTTTGTGAATGTGTATTGATTTCTTTTTAAACCTCTGGATTCCCCAAAAGATCCTTGTGTGATATAAGCAGTCCAAGCACTAAAATAATGCATTTTTACTTGTACACGCATAAATAAGTGGATTTCAAGGTATTAAGAGTATTACTCACATGATTGAAAACCCAAAAAACGAGCTGTTAAGATATATATGTTAGTTGAGAAGGTGATAATGAGGACTAAAGTTGGGCTTATAAATAGATGCAGATGAATGATGCTGGGAACGTAATGTGATCCAATAAAGGACCTGTCATTACTGCCGAGAGTTACCAGTTCTGCAATGTCGCCTTGTATGAATGATAGCCGGTGCTGAGGGATTTTGCAGTTGCTGTTTCTGGTTCCTGATTTGTGTATTATTGTGCTAGGTTGCTGCAGTCGGTTCCAAGTAAACGATCAAAGTATGAAGCATAGTGGGGCTTAGAAAGTCATCATCAGCAGCAGCTCAGCAGGGAAGCGGGCATCATATTCAAAATGATTGGTTATAAGTGGTAAAAGGAAGAGGAAATTGAAAGACTTTTTGGGATCCAAACTTGACCCTGCAATAAATTTTTTAATGCCTCTTGTAATTTTGTTGTGGAAAGGTGGATTAATTTTTTATATCTTGACCCACCTTTTCCTTGCTGTGTAATTCTATAGTAAAAAGTAAGGAAGCCAAAAGGAAGCCCATTTGGTACTTGTGTAATGCCCTTCCCAATAGTTTTAACAAGCCTGTGATATTTTAACAGCAAAATACACCTATATTTGGTCCTATCATGGAGAAACGTTCATGTTTTACTCTTATTCTACGTCGCATAATATGATATTAGAGAAGCCCAAAACTAGTTAAGATTTTCTCTGCAATTTTAACGACTCTATTGAATGTTATTGAAGTATGTTGTTTAGGTTTGAGCCGGACTGCTTTTTATGTTTGGAGGTGTAAAATGGGTCAGGCCTATCTAGGCAGTTCCAACAATAGCCCAGCCAGGCCTTGCCCATCTACTTGTATTTTAATGGGTTGAAGTGTGATGGCCTGTTGGGCCCATCTGACCTTAAAAGTATAAATTTTGAATACATAAGCCTGTAAGTTTTTTAGTTATTATTATTTCTTTAGTAGTTTGGTCCTTTTTGTTTTAAAAAATTGATGGAACAAGGTAAATAATCAATTTTTTATTTAATTTTTATTTGTTTTTAATATATTTTGAATTGTTATTGAGATATTATTTTTACATATCATCTTTAATAATAGACAACAATGATTATAAAATTGATAAAAAAATAAAATAAAATAATTTTTTCACAATAAAAGGACTAAATTGAAGCAAAAATAATATAGGGATTAAATTACTTTAGCAAGCATAATTAAGAGATTTTAGGTGCATTTTGTCTTATTTCTTATTTAGGTTAATTACTTTAGGTGACTTTTTTTTTATGTTTTCATTTTTGACAATTACACGAAGGTTATTATGGTGCACATTCGGGAGAAGGCATTTGAACAAAGGATTATGTAACAAGGCTATTATTGGCCTAATTTACAAAAAGAGTGCATTAATCACGTTCGAAGGTGTGATAGATACTAAAGACATGCCAATATACCACATATGATTGCACATGAAATGAAGGCTATTGTCATTCCATGGCCTTTTCAAAATAAGGACTAGACATAGAAGGTCATCTTTATGTTTCTCCCACCCAAAAGAAATTTCTCATTATAGAGACTTACTTCTTTTCTAAATGGATTGTGGCAGAACCATTGGCATGAATACAAGAGAACTACATACACAAATTCATTTGGAAAAACATAGGTTTGGATTGCTGCGAGAATTAATAGTTGTTAAGAACTCAATATCTAACTTTCAATTCCACCCCATATATAACCAATGGTCAAGCAGAGTCTTCAAACAAAATATTGATTCACATTTTGAAAAAAAGGCTAGAAGGAGTGAAGGGCAAATGGGTTGATAAATTATATGGTTTATGTAGACTACCATAACCACCAACAGGATAGAGCCCTTTCTCTTTGGTATACAAAATTGAAAGTATCATCCCCTCTGAAATATAAGAACCTGCATCGTGCTCAGATATATCCTAAGACAACAATAATGACATTCGTAAGGTAGAGGCACAAAAATGAGAAAATGCTTTCATAAGGATAAAGGTATAAAAATGAAATGTTCAACTCTCATGCAACAAAGTAGTGAGATATAAAAGTTTTAGTATGGGAGGTTGGGTTTTACGCAAAGCTATAAGGAATAAGGTAGAAAATACTTTTGGAAAGTTTCTGGCCACATGGGAAGGACCTTTCATGATTTATGACATCACTCCTGCGAGATCATACAAGAAAGAAAAAAATGGAAAAAAGATAAGATCTGAGTTGGAATGGCAAGCTACTATAGAAGTATTATTTCTAGTAGATCCATGTATATCGACCTATGAATTTAAAGATATTTACATCTAGTGCAACTTGTCTCGTGAATAAAATAATGTGATAATCTCTTAGTATGGATGAGGAGACCAAATTGGCCCCCCACTAGGGATACGAGTGGAAGAGGCTAAATGGACCCCCTACTAGGGATGCAGGTGTAAGAGGCGCAAATTCCATCCTAAGAAAAGGTGGTGAGCTCAAAAATATAGAGCTCATTTTTGAATTGATAAGGATAAGTGACAAATTGATTTCTTTCCTCATTCCTATCGCTTGCCTCCTTAATAAAATAATGTGATAACCCCTATATAAAAGAGGAGGCCAAATGGACCCCCATTAGGGAAGTAGGTATAAGAGGTGCAAAGCCTGTCCTAAAAAAAGGGTCATGAGTTCACAAATGTGGACCTCCTCTTTGGGTTGATGAAAATAAGTGATGAATTGATTTTTTCACTTATTCCTATCACCTGTCTCGTGAATAAAATAACACAATAACCCTATAGTACAAAGGGAAAAGAGGCTAAATGGACCTTCCTACTAGGGTTACAAGTATAAGAGGCACAAGGTCTATCCTCATTATGGAGGGATGTGGGTGTAAGATGTACAATGCGCATCCTGAGAAAGGGTTGTGAATTTAAAAATATGGACCTCTTTTTTGAGTTGATGAGGATAAGTGACAAATTGATTTTTTCACTTATTCTTATTGCCTGTCTTGCGAATAAAATAATACTATAACCCCTAGTATGGAGGAAAAGGTCAAATGGACCCCTACTAGGGATGCAAGTATAAGAGGTACAATGTTCATCCTAAGAAAATGTCGTGAGTTTACAAATGTGGACCTCATCTTTAGGTTGATGAGGAAAAATAACGAATTGATTTTCCACTTATTCCTATCGCCTGTCTTGTAAATAAAATAATGTGATAACCCTTTATTGTAAAGGAGTTGGTTAAATGGAACCTCCCACACTATGGTTTTAGGTATAAGAGGCATAAGGTCCATCCTAAGTATGAAGAGATACATGTGTTAGAGGTGTAATATACATTCTAAGAAAGGGTTGTGAGTTCACAAATGTGTACCTTCTCTTTGGGTTGATAAGGATAAGTGACAAATTGATTTTCCTACTTATTCATATCACATGTCTTGCAAATAAAATAACGCAATAATCCCTTAATATGGAGGATGAGGTTAAATAGACCTCTCACTAGGGTTAAAAGTATAAGAGATACAAGGTCTTTTCTAAGTACGAGTTATTAGTTCGTCATAATATCCTTTTCTTAAAAATCATTGACCCTAAATACGGAAGCGAATCACAAAAGACAAAGATAGGTGTAAAAAATAATAATGCATTAAATACCTCATCAGGATGAAAATCAACAAGTTATATATTTATTACAAGAACTTTTTATTACATGCTTACAAAGATACGTTTATTCCTTAGGACCACACGCGGAACTATGTGTCTCGAAATAACTCCTATTTCAATAGTCAATATCTTGATGTAACAAGTTTTGTTCCTCACTTGCTTCCCCCAATTTACGTCTCATGGTTTGCACCTCTTTCTATAGCTCGTCATGCTCACCTTTTAGGTTTTTATTTTCTTGAAGAATTGCACAATGTTCTTCTTTAATAAGACATACTTCATCCTAAAGAATTTTGAGCTACTGAAAAGCTTTTGTATAGGTAGTGTGTTGAAATTCTATGTTTCTTTCCACATCGCGACCCATTTTATACAATAGTTGATTAGATTGCTTGAAATTATAGACCAAAGAAACCACCTTAAAAAATTTAGATAAGGAATTCAATGCAAATACATCAAGGGGAACATACAAAGGGTATTTATCTCAAATAGATGATGCTAAGCCATGTGCCAAACATAACCTTTCTCTTTTCTAGCACAAGATATGGTTAATCGATCTGTAGAGGTGCCAAAATGATGATATATGTCATCTTAAGCCACAATATTATCAAAGATACCATTTTCAAACACTAATAGGAGATTTTTATCACGGTATACAACATAAGGGACATCATCTACAATAGTTGAAGGGACTCAACATGCATCTCATTTAGATTTTTTAGGTCAACACGAGATGAGATTTCACTCAGAATCCTACTAACTTCATAAGGTTGTAGCACATCCCAAATAGAGAAAAATATCTTGTCCATTGGTACGGGGTGATCCTTGTTATCTCTCACAAAAGAAGGCTCTACTTCACTTAGGGAACTCACCACAATGAATACCACATCATGTTTAGAATATTCCTTATTCACGTAAGAAGTTTGTATCCCATCCCATGAGAATGACTCATCTTGCTTACACATACGCTTGTTTGGTATCATATTGCTCGTGTCTATGAGAAACTTATTTACTAGGTCGTCAACACTAATGTTATTAAATTCCATAACCGAGGATTATATGAGGTGTTGGACTGAAAGTATGGGTATAAGAACTGAAATTCATGCATAAAGAAAAAGTTGTGTTATATTTCTCTCAAAGGAAGAGATTGAATTTTGTTGGTTGGATCATCACGGGATGGATCACTCGGACATGGGTTATCAGTAACACGAGGTACAATGGGTGGTGTACTTGGATGAAGAGGGGTCCAACTGGTGATGTTCCTTAGGGTGTTCTTGAAGTATTATGAACATTTTGTAGATCCTATACATAACTTGTGAACATTTTGTAGATCTTAAAGTTGGTTATCACAAAGGACACCCTCTCACGATAACCACGGGCACAATTCTACCTAAGTTTGGCCACCAGCTCATTTAGAAAAGCATTTTGTTCCTCGGTCTGTCTTTCTCGTTCTTCGGCCAAATGGGGCGCATATTGGTTTACATAGCCAAATTGTCTTTTTTAATGGAAAATTTTGATGCAAATTTCAATTTTTGAGTATGATCTACCAAATCGTTGCTCAAATTGATGATTTTGGTTTCTTGCACCTTGAGCACTTCTCACGCTCTTCTAACATTTTGTCTTTATCCTCGAATGCTCATTGAAATTGAGCGACAAGTGCTTACACCTCATAAGCATAGGCATGATATGAATTGTTAGCACTTTTCCCTCCCTTAACAGTGAAATGACCTACAAAACACGAGGTGATTAGTCAACATGGGGTAATTAATGTCAAATACTAGCATTTCACAAGTTATGAAAATTGTACCTCCAGTATGCGGCTTGCAACTATCTCCCCATGGGTTAGTCCATGTTCCTTCCTGGCCTATTGTATTTAAGCCCATTTTTGTTCACTCCTGAAGTGGTGGTACATATCTAATAACATCTCAGGTTTTCCAAATACGCCCTTTTTTAAAGATGGTTACTAGGGTATCCTTAATTTGGATATTCTTCAACTTCACATCATCCACATGATGTGTCTTTACATGCAACATGAGCATGAGTTCATTATCAATTTCATGAGTCTTATGAGGATAGTCTAGCTTCATTTTCTTATGATGTGAAGGCTTCACTAAAGTTTCTGCTACCTTTAGCTCATTTTCTTGGGCAATTGGCTTGAACAAGTTACTCTTAGGAACAATTGAGGCTTCCACCTCATGATAAATATACCCATATTGTTGGGGGGACTCGATCTCAATTAGTTCATCTACCTTGAGACTTGAAACAAGGTCGTATATGCTTATTGTTGTGAAATCCATCCTTGTATCACAAAAAATAAAAATTACCACTACATAAAATGTTTCAAAGCAAAAAGTAGAATACCTCGTGCAAAACCTGAGGGTGGAGTGTGATATTCCCTTCGCACCCCAGAAGCCCTAAACAAGGCTCAATAAAGATGTCTTTGTAAATCACGTGATGAGTATTTTGAAGCTTGAGGCTACGAACCTTTTCCTCATGACCTCGTGGTTGCATTGTGTCAAAATTGGGGTTCCAGGTAGAACCTACAGAGACCATGGGCTCACCGTCCTAAATATCACCCTTAATATAAAATTACTTATCCTTCCACCTGGGTTGGCTGTCGAGCAATTCTATAATCAAACCACAAAGTGTGATGGCCAAGATGTATACTCTACCTTCATCCATCTTGTTACTTTGGATACAATACATGGCACGTACCATTCCAGCTCAAATCCTTATTTCTCACTAATTATGGCCAAACTTAGAAGCGTCCTCCAACTGTTGGTATTTATTTGGGCCAAAGTTAGATAGTAAGTATTCAAAAAATTGACTACAACTTGAGATATTGAAAACCTCAAACCAACACGTAGAGCCTTTTCATGTAAAATAAATCATACTTAAGATGGGTCATCCATTTCAAGAAGATGTTAGGGAGCTGAAATGAGGCCCATAAGAAGTGGGATAAAGTACACCGTTCTAAAATGGTACATATCATTCATAGTCTATATGGAAGGTAATTTTTGAATTTTTCCCCATAAATCTTTCCACACGCTCTTCATTTGCCTCACATCGTGGTTTTTTCTCCCTCTGTACCTTTTAAGGGACAATGAGATGAATGGGAGATATGAACCTAGTTCTGGCACCTAATGGATTTGGAACTAGGTGTTGGATGATGGAACTTGGGAAACAATCGGGGTGCTCAATTCTGAAACTTAAGCACCATTTGTTTCAGCATGGCTTAAGGTGGTCTCTTGAGATTTTTGACCTACTTCGGATGTCCTAAAGTGCTTTATTCTGAAACGTGTAGTTCCTTGCACACGGATATCATCGGTTGGACTCGGAGTAGAAACAAGGAGCGCTAAAACCCCCTATTTTTTTGTCTTTGGTTCTCTTATCCATATTTCTATACTCCATGAGTTATACCTATATATTACTAAGGGAAAAAGGTCTTCGATCCCCGAGGTGGACCTAGGAAGACACTACTTGAGTAGGAAATGGTCTAGATTTCTTCTAGCACAGACTCATTTCCTTTGCCATAGGCTAAAATTCTTCAAACACCTTAAAGTTCTCCAAAGCAAATTTTTGAATGTTTATAATAGAATGAAAGGAATGAAAGGATAACTCTCCTAATATAATGGTTGAAGGAGCTGAATTCCCCAGTAGAAGTTGAAATATTGACAGTTGTGAAGAATTTGAAGGGGTTTATTACAAAGAATGTAATAAGGTTTAAATACATGGAAGGTGAAAAATCTCCCCAAAGTACATACATTAATGTGTTTAATTGAGGAGATTGATTCTTTCACCTTTCTTCAAGATAAAAGAATATGGGACTTAATGTTTGGGGTTCTACGTACCAATGTATCCCATGTACTCAGGGCATTCACATGGGGGTATGTGAGGTGCACGTAAGAAAATAAAAATTATGATGTTTCTATTGAAATGCTTGGCAATCACATCCAATTTAGAAATTAGACAAATTAAATAAGTGGATTTGCCACACAAAATCTCAATAAAATCTTTAATGAATAAAAGAAAAAGAACTCAAGAACACATAAGGCAACATCAAATACTACATTGTAGTATCAAGATCTCATAGAACTAGATAGCTTGTACTTCATAAAAGCAAGATACGGTGTTATTTCAGGACTTAAAAAAGAGCACAAAAAAAATAGATACATCTTCAAACCTATCAAGAAGTTACCTCAGACAAAATTATTATCTTTAGCTTCAAAAGGAACCATTTGAGCCTTCTAAAGCAACCCTCTCCTCAACTTCTTCATTTGGTATAATAGGAGGCAACCCAGGAAACGTGACCACTATCATCTTCATAATCAATTAGTTTCTCCATAATGCCTTCGTTTTCTGATGTACCGACTTTTGTAGCATTACTTCCATTTTTCCTTGCAATGTTCTTCACTCCCGTCAAATCCTTTTTAGGAATAAATGTTGAATTCTTGCCTTTGCCTCTCTTTTCTTTAGACAATTCAGTTTTTTGTATTTTTGCCTCTTCTTTTGGGCTTCTCTTGTACTGAAGCAATGCCATCAGTTATAAGTTTTGTGTTGTTGGTTTCCAAAGAAGCTCTATGTGCTAAATTAGCATCTATATCTCACATCATCACATTGGACAACATTTCAACTTCTAGTTGAGTCAAGTTGTCAACAATAGCTTTTATTTCTGAGTTATTAGTAGTAGAACCAGCTTGGTCTTGTTCAATTATTTTCTGATATTCAACATTTTCCCAATCTTTATAGACAATAATTATATTCTCAGTTCCCCAACTCTTGAAAATTTAATTTAATTTTGCTGGTTGTTTGTAAACATGATATAATAATAACGTTGTTATGCTTGCGAAATATTAAATAGATAAAAATTTCTAAAATGAATTGATTTTATTTTTATTCAAGATTTTATATTAAGAATATTAGAGAGAAATATATTATTTTTCATTACAAACTTAAATTTAAAAATTAGATTTTAAGGTTTAGTTATCCAGTCTGATTTAGAATAGTGCTCTTTTATTTGTTAGTACAATCACCCGGTAGTTAGAGTGAAACTCTATTTCAAAAGTTTTTATAAGAATTATTATCTGAAAATCTATTGACAACATGTTTTCAGTGGTGGTTTTAAAACTTGAAAGTTAGTACTCGAATAATTAAATTCTTAGGTTTAATTTGGACACCTTGAATAAAGTTTAAAACGTCTAATCCCACCAAATGTGGCATTTAAATGGTTCATTTTTAATCTCTTAAAAAAGAAATTAATTTAATTAACCAAATTAGTTATCAAACACACCCATAGGTGTTAATTGATTTGTTTAGTTAACAAAGAACATCTAACCACACCAAAGTGAGTATTAATATATAAAAAAAAGAATCAATAAATATCAATTTATATCTTTAATAAACTAAATAATATGAGAAAACATAATTAACTTAGTTATTATATCCATAAATACTCCACTATTATAAAAGATAAAATTTGCATAAATGTTTATTGAACCTGTATCTTTGTTTATTTTCATGTTATTAGATTAAAAACACAAAGACCCAAATATCGTGATAGGATGTTTAGGATTTAATTTCGTTTTTTAAAATTTTGAATAATGAATTAAAAATCACATATATTCCTTCCTTAGATCGACCTTGGGAGTATAGTTATCATTTTCTACGAAATTATTCGTGCACTTGCGAGAGTTTTATAAATATAAAATCAAAATATTGGTAGGATCGACGATGCCGATTTTTCTCATCAAGGTGCATCCTACATGTGGTGGTCATGGCACAAGAGGTGCCCTAGGTGTATGATCTTAATGGGGTGACTGAGGTGTACGATCTACAAGGGGACATAAATACATGAATTGTAGAAAGCACATGCATGACATCATCATATGACAAAAGATTCGATAGCAAGTCAAGCATGGTCATTTTTTGAGGTACTAACACCTAGGGTGGTAACATCTATATATATGGATGACTCTATCTCTCTATCATCTCTCTAACCTTGTAGCACATGTAATTATCTCCTAACAATTATGATCAAAGACATGTTGGTTTAGAGAAAATACAAATTATGATGTTTCTATTGAAATGCTTGGCAATCACACCCAATTTAGAAATTAGACAAATTAAATAAGTGGATTTTCAACACAAAATCTCAATAAACTCTTTAATGAATAAAAGAAAAAGAACTCAAGAACACATAAGGCAACATCAAATACTACATTGTAGTATCAAGATCTCATAGAACTAGATAGCTTGTACTTCATAAAAGCAAGATACGGTGTTATTTCAGGACTTAAAAAAGAGCACAAAAAAATAGATACATCTTCAAACCCATCAAGCAGTTACCTCAGGCAAAATTATTATCTTTAGCTTCAAAAGGAACCATTTGAGCCTTCTAAAGCAACCCTCTCCTCAACTTCTTCATTTGGTATAATAGGAGGCAACCCAGGAAACGTGACCACTACCATCTTCATAATCAATTAGTTTCTCTATAATGCCTTCGTTTTCTGATGTACCGACTTTTGTAGCATTACTTCCATTTTTCCTTGCAATGTTCTTCACTCCCGTCAAATCCTTTTTAGGAATAAATGTTGAATTCTTGCCTTTGCCTCTCTTTTCTTTAGACAATTTAGTATTTGTATTTTTGCCTCTTCCTTTGGGCTTCTCTTGTACTGAAGCAATGCCATCAGTTATAAGTTTTGTGTTGTTGGTTTCCAAAGAAGCTCTCTATGCTAAATTAGCATCTATATCTGACATCATCACATTGGACAACATTTCAACTTCTAGTTGAGTGAAGTTGTCAACAACAGCTTTTATTTCTGAGTTATTAGTAGTAGAACCAGCTTGGTCTTGTTCAATTATTTTCTGATATTCAACATTTTCCCATTCTTCATAGACAATAATTATATTCTCAGTTCCCCAACTCTTGAAAATTCTATCAGGACCGGGTTGCCAAAGCAACTTCCCAGAGCTGCTCTTGAGTATAAGCTTGAACTGAATTGATCTTCCAACAGGCACATCCTATTCATGTAGAAAAACATATTGACATATTTGAATTTATGCTTACAATAAAGTTTAAGGTTTGTTTGCTTGTGACTCTTAAAAGTGTTTTTATTCGGAAGTGGTTTTTAAAAGACGCTATCATTGGAAAAACACATTATTGGTGCTTCAATCAAGAAGCACAAAATATAATTTTTGAGCCCTAAAAGTACTCCCAAATTTTTTATTTGGTTTAAATGCAATTTTTTTTGTCCTAAATGCTTTTACATGTATAAGAAGCATAAAAAACAGACCATTAGAGCACGTTTGGATGTGTTTGTTTTAAAAAACGTCGTTTGAGCTAAATTGATCTTCCAACGGACACATCCTATTCAAATAAAAAAACATGTTAACATATTTAAACTTATCCTTACAATTAAATTTAAGGTTTGTTTGCTTGTAACTCTATAAAAGTGTTTGTTTTTATTCAAAAGTGGTGTTAGAAGAAAATGCTTTCAAGAAAGAATGCATTATTTGTGCTTCAATTAAAAAGCACAAAATATGTTATTGTGCCGTGAAAGTACTTCCGAAACTTTTTTTGTTTGCTTCAAAAGCACTTTTTTGTTGTTAGAAATGGTTTTACAAAGTATCAAAAGCATAAACAAACAACCCATAATATTCTAGTCCATGGCGAATTTCAACTCACCAGCTCAACAAACCATTGATGGTCATCTGACCAACTCAAGGGTATAGCACTTTCTGGTTCCCAAGAACCAAACATGGGTTCATCACCTACAATGAAAAATTGCTCACCAAAAAAGCACTCCTTTTGTATCTGGAATTTGACATGAACTGTCTTGGATTGATCTGTGAAACCAAAAAATAAAATTGAGATCAGGAGTTGATGAAGATATTATATTTTTTTAGAAAGAGAAAACATAAGAAGATAATAACTTACACATTTCTTCAGTTTGAGCATCTTCAGTTCCTAAGCCTACCTGAAGCAAAGACAGCATTTTTAG
Source organism: Hippophae tibetana (assembly GCA_037013495.1). Taxonomy (NCBI): domain Eukaryota; kingdom Viridiplantae; phylum Streptophyta; class Magnoliopsida; order Rosales; family Elaeagnaceae; genus Hippophae; species Hippophae tibetana. Next base: position 88,356,844 of record CM072803.1, on the reverse strand, counting down.
TTCTACAACAAATAAACGCACTCATCTAGAGAAAACAGATATTGAAATAGCAATACCAAATTTTCATTGGGTAATTAATGACCTTGCACAATGAAGATAATACACATTTCTTCAGTTTGAGCATCTTCAAAAGAACTTTTTTAACAAATAATTTTAGTGATTGATGCATCTTGAAATCGATACGAAAAAGATTTCAGACTAGATTATTGATCTTGCCCAATGAACATATTAACATTCTTTTAAAATTGAGACAAATGCATTAGGGTAATTTGTTATTTAGTTTATTTTTTATCAATTTTATTATCATTATTGTTTTATTTATGTTTTAAAAAATTTATTTTTATTAATTTTATTATCATTTTTGTCTATTACTAAAGATTATTTATGAAATTGAAATACCAATAATATTTACAAAAATAAAAATAAAATAAAAAAATTAGTCATTTGTCATTGTATTGTTAATTTTTCAAAATAAATAAAAAAACTAAATTGATACAAAAAATAATAAATACCTAAATTGATATAAAAATAATAAAATAATTAAACTACTACAAAATTAAACTATTATTCTTTACATAAATAATAAATAAGTAACTGGTGCACTAACAAACCCTTTAAAATTATAGTCTGATTCATATTTTATTTTGTTAAAAAAAAAGTCCGAATCATATTTTATACTCTCAGTGGATAACAATGATTAACACAAGACAGAAATTTCAACAACAAGAATACCTCAACCACAACAACAAGATGGCTGATTTTATAAAAGTAAACAAGTAGAAAACATCAATACAAAATGTGGGTCTAACACTCTTAACTCTATTACGTAAAGGAAAATTAATAATTCCATGAAATTCAAAAAGAAAAGAGGAATGAAGAATAAATATTAATAATGAACAAAAGGGGCCCAATTGAAGAAAGAAAAATCACCTGGATATTGGGCAAGAGACAATGAAGGGGGTTAAGAATTTTGGTTTCTTTTCCTGAAATTAAATTAAAGAACCCAAAATTTCCAGCTTTCTGACGCCTCAAAAAGCAAGGTTGGGACCCTCCTCGTTGTGGAGAAGAAGAAGACCATTTTCCTCCATATCCTTCAAAAACGATTCCAGAACTCGGGCTCTTTAAAGCTTTCATAACTGAGTTTAGTAAATTGAGTCTGAAAACTCAGTGAGCTTTATGAGGGGGAGAGGACTTTGATTGTTTTGTAAAGGGATGTGAGGTCAGGTGACTCGTATGTTGTGAAAAAACGTAATATGACATTCGAATGAGTGAGGAACAAGACCCAGCTTTCTATATAATTCCTGAGATCAATAAACGAACGGATCACTTTGACTGAGGCTGAAGAGAGTTTAATATGCCTTGGATTACTCAACGGGAAAATCTCAACAAAATAACTGCTGGCTTTTATCCTATTCTCTCCGTACAAAATATTAATTCTATTTTCTTTCATTTAATAATAATTTTATGTAATATATATATATATATATATATATTAAAAATATTAAAATAACATTAAATCAAATCCATTGAGATTTAAATATCAATAAAGAAATATCATTTATACTTCCATATTTTTTTTATTTTAAAATATGTTTCTAAATTATTTAACTATTATTTTTTATTATGAATAACACTCATATTAAGAACTTAATTAATATTATTAACAATTTTAAGTAAATAGATTTTTTTTTATAAAAAAAATAAAAATAATTAGTAATGATATAATTTTTTAATTCACTGAAATATAAATTTAATTTTTTAGAAAATCACAAATGCACAATGCTTTATTAAAAAGACAAACAATGTAATGATAATAAGTATTATCTCAATGTAATGAATCTCCTTCAGAAATAAACAGTTAGTGCAAAACTCAAATCCAACCAACATTGGATAAATATAATAAATTGATACATATATTCGTACTCTTTCAAGAATACTTTTTCCCCGTGTTTGCCAATGCATTCGGTTGTTTATATGATAACTTTTTTTTTAAAATTTGATATTTAGACTTTTGAGTATATGTCACTTCTGTGCAGACATGACTCGGAAGATTAATTCTGATTAGACGAGAAATTGAAATTATATGCTGGGATATGATTCATCAATTTTATTATTACAATCTATCTTGTGATAATTGTTTTTTTTTTTTTTTGGAAGAAAATTCATCTTATCATACTTTTCGTAATTAGATAATACATAATATAATATCTCATTTATTACATATGAGTATATATAGGACAAATAAAATTATAAAAAAAAAAAAATATATGATTATACATTAGCATGTAAAGATAATTTTAAATGATATAAAATAAAATAAGATGGTATAAATTTAACACGTTAATTATTAAAGATATTAAATAAAATATCAAATATAAAAAAGAGGAAAGTTTCTAATTCTGACCATGTTTGAAAGATCTATCTCTTCACGCTCAAAACTTTTAAACATAGCACCATTTTATTTGAAGAAGCCAGATCCCTCCACAGTTTAAATAAATATCATTAATTGTTCATTAAAGATTTAGGATGATTCTGTGTAATTTAAATTTTTATCCTACTAAACATTTATATATATATATATGGGTAAATTATATTTTTCGTACATTAATCTTATCATAATTAACACTTAAACAAAATTTTCTTAATTTTTTTTCCATTTATTCATATTTAATAATTTTAGTCCAAATTTAAAAATAATTAGATTAAATATGTTAAACTTTAAAAGTTAAAAGACTAAATAATTTTTTTAAAAAAGTTCTTTTAACACATTAATTATGAATATAATTTAGTCTAATTTTTAAATTTTAACTAAATGTATTAAATATGAAAAATAAGTGAATGAAAAATTACAATTTTTTTATTAAGGCCTAAAGTATTAAGAATGATAAAATTAATATGATGATGATGATGTATTTTGCGCGTTCCTGATGGTTGTCCAAATATGACTCTTGACTAAAATGTAGCCATATGAATATTTCAAACGCAGCCAAAACTGAAGATGAATAAAAGAACTCAAAGATATGGACACATAGAAGCCTCCGACAAGTCTTTGGTCCAATAGCCATGAAAGTTGCTCATAAGCTTTACAAGTGCAGCATAATTTTCTGATTGCTACTCTGTCGACCATATATCATGGCCAGAAACTCCAAATATATGCTCAATTCCAGCTTTCTTCACCATGCCAAACTGCTACTTTTATCTGTAATTTCACTAGCAGCTATTGGTTTTATACTCAGTGAAGACAACATGAGCACCGTAAATGCTTCCCAAAGCTTGATTGGTCTTAATGATACTGGGCATCTACAGACTCGCAGAGTTGGATTACCACTTAAGTCTATAATAACTGATTACCAACAGCCTTGTTCCAAGCAAGAAGAGATGGGCAAAATTGATGGAAATAGTACGAATGGTATGGTTCCTTTGGAAGTCACACCAGAAGAAAGAATTGATTGGTTCCGGAAATGGTTACCAAATATAGAGATTTTCAAGTCGGACAAGTTGGCACAACAATTTCACAGTCGTGTTCTGGAATTCTTTAACCATGAATGTGAAGGTCAATTCTTCATGACATGGATTAAACCAGCTCGGTCCTTCGGCAGTAGAGAACTCTTGGGGGTGGAAAGCCTTTTTAAGGCTCACCCTCGTGGATGTTTGGTGATACTATCAAGAACTATGGATTCCAAACGAGGCTATAGAATCCTGAAACCAGTCATTGATCTTGGATTGAAAGTTCATGCTATAACACCAGACTTATCATTTCTATTCAATAAACACACCAGCTGAAGGTTGGTATTCTGAGATGAAAAGTGGGAATAAGGATCCTGGAGAGATACCATTACCTCAAAATCTATCTAATCTAATGAGACTTGTGGTATTGTACAAATACGGAGGGGTTTACTTGGATACAGATTTCATCATTTTCAAATCTTTAACAGGATTGACGAATTCAATTGGAGCACAAAGTAGTGATCAATCAGGTAACTGGACTAGATTGAATAATGCAGTTATGATTTTTGATATGAATCATCCACTTCTTCTTGAATTCATAAAGGAATTTGCTTTGACATTCAATGGGAATAGATGGGGTCATAATGGCCCTTACCTGGTTTCCAGAGTGGTGGAGAGAATAGCAACAAGACCTGATTATAATGTTACAGTCTTGCTGCCATTGGCTTTTTATCCAGTGGATTGGATGAAAATAAATGGACTCTTCAAGAAGCCAGAAAATGAGGCTGAATCAAGATGGGCAAGATCAAAGTTGCATCAGCTGAGTACTGAAACTTATGGGGTACACCTGTGGAGCAGGCATAGCAGCAGACTGTTAATAGAACAGGGAAGCATTATAGGCAGTTTATTATCAGATCATTGCATTATCTGCAAAGACATATATAGTTCTAATAAAATATTTGTGAACTAGAAAGTGATGAAGCATTTTCAACATACAGAACCACCAATAGAGAAGCTCTCAGTAGATATGAATAGGAGTCTCAAGTGCTTACGTCAATTTAACACTCCCAAAATGGTGGCAGATTTAGCACCTAAATTAGGTGCGACATTCCTGTTTCAACAATCAGTGAATGAACTACCTGCCACTATTTTCTGATAGTACCTAAAGGCAGAAAATAACTCTAGAAAGTAAATGGTGGTAGTTTCCTTCCACATATTACAATAATAAGCTGTCTTAACCTAGGCCTGAATCTTAATCCTCTACGCCTCCATGATTGAAATCTTGAAATTTCCTAAATAACCTTTTTCGAGCCAACTTGTGACTGCGAATTCTGTGCTATGTATTCCTAAAGCTCGAATCCTCATACACAAAGCTACCATTGTAATCAAACTTGCTTTCTTTATCGATCCTTGAAACAATTGTGTTACTGAACAGCCTAATGGATTCCCAAGGGTCAAAGGTTTCATTGTCAGTATCACTACCCCATAAAAATATAGGCTTAATTTATATAATCCTCAAAATAGGTTGCCAAACTAGTATGGTTCATACAAACAAACTCCTCAAAGATGTACTCCCTTCTTTCATCAAATTTAACAGACTACCATTTTTGTAAGATGACGAGGATGAATGAGATGACACAAGTGAGGAAGACAAGGATGGTGAAGAAGCTGAAGATGAGCAGAGACTTCTGTTACTCTATGATCTGCCTGATCCTCTGCTTTTGCTCTTTTTGTTGATGAGAAAACCTCCCTCTTCATCTTTCTCTTATGCAATCTCAGCCATTGCTACACCAGTTTCCTTGGATTATCAAGTATAGAACTAAAAGGTTGGATGCTTTTATGGGAAAGAACAAGAAGAAAGAGTCAAAGAACTAATACAGTGACAACAATATATATAGAATTTCCAAAGCCGGAAAAAAGAACATGTAGCAACACAAGTTGTTTCCAAGAGCTGAATTTTGGTTTTTCTTCTTGGAACTTTCTCTGATTTCAATAAAGACAAGATTGCAACACCCTAGGTTGCTCCAAGCTTGAGCACTAATTTTATTTAAAAAATTGCATATTGAATAAATTGAAATTGTCATACCAAACTTAAAGGAGAAACTGATATAGAATGACATTAGATTCCTTGTGGATCTATAGATACTTTTACTGTATTCTATATATTCTAGACAAAGTATGCTAGCCTTATTTTTTTTCATCTAATTGAATATCATAACCCCCATTTGATTTTTAACCCGTGCACATTTTTTTTATATAACATAAAAAAAAATTGCACGTTAAAAAATGTGTTACATATACATATAAAAAAATATATGCTTTTTTGGAGGTTTTAAAAATAAAACTATATGAATAATTGCAAAAAAAATATTGCAGAAAGCTGAGCAATGCAGAAATTAAGAAATGCATTCTTAAAGAAGATCAATGAACAAAATTCTGGCAATGAAAAATGAAAAAGAAAGAAAATTGTGAACGACGAAGTGGATTGCGAATAACAAAAATAAAGTGAAGGTTAATAGTTAACAGTAGAAAGTTAGAAATAGGAATACAATAGGAGCTAATTACTTGGAGAAGAGAGATTCATCAATTTTAATCTTAACAATGTCATCGTTAAACTTATCCTTCTTAGGTGGTGAAGGAGAAACTGGTACCCTTGGAGGTCCTCTGCCTTTATTCTTGTCACGAGGCCTTGCCTAAATATTAAATTTTATTCCCAAAATTAATCAAAAATAAAATATAAAAAATAAATTTCGACTACTATTGGAAATAATTAATAAGCAAAATATTCGGGAAAAACAAGCTTTACATTGCCATAAGAGTGATTGAAACGCTTTCCTTTCTTTGTTTTCTTATCGCCTCTACCACAATATACTGAAAACAAGAAAAAAGGTAGTTACTCAATTAGAGGCATATAGATATGAGCGTTGTTATAAAATAACCAGATTGAAAGAGAAATGATTGAAATTTAAAGTTCTACATATACCTGAAGGAATTGGCGTTGGGGAGGATGCATAGATTGAAAGAGAAGCAGTTGAAGAAGGAAACGAAGTGGTTAGGGGTTCAGATTGAGAAAACGAAATGCGACATCGAAGAGCGAGCGATTGCGAGGGAATTGGAAGAGCTCCAATTAACAGAGACGACATGATTGGAGCTGAGGGATACGGAGAAGGCCTTTTAGAGGCAAACGTTACTCGCCGTTGGCTTCTTTTCTCATCCTCGCTTAAATATTTCAGCAATTTAGCAATATCTTATTTGAAAATTAGAAATATAATGTTGAGTTTCTCATAAATAAATAAAAAAGAAAGAAATATAATCTTAAGTACCTTAAAAAATATCATAGTAATCTCGAGTTTATAATGTGAAGGGATGTTAATTCGGGTGTGTTGAGTGTAAGAAATGATTTTATTGATGATGAATAAACAAATATTTACAACTTATTTATACAAAATAAACACAATTATGGAGAGACATGTTATTGGACAGTCTATCCTTCCCCACCAAGTTGTTGGTGGCTGCTTCCAATTGGTGTGTTAGTTGTCACCAATTGGATCTCAAGTTCTTTAACATTCTCCCTCAAGTTAGAATATATGTTAATTATTCCTAACTTGTTAAGTAAGCTTGAGAACTGTGGAAAACTCATGGATTTGGTAAATATATCTGCTAGTTGCTCTAATGTAGAGATATGATAAGTTTTGATCATTTCAGCTTCAATCTTTTCTCTTACTAGATGGCAATCAATCTCTATGTGTTTGGTTAGCTCATGAAACACTGGATTTGATGCAATGTGAAGAACTGCTTGATTGTCACAGTATAACTTGGTTGATTGAGAGTGTTTGATACCCAAATCATCCAAAATATATCGTAACCAGGTTACTTCGCAATATGCTGCTGCCATAGAGCGATATTCTACTTCTACACTTGATCGTGAGACTGCATTTTGTTTCTTATTCTTCCAAGAAATTAGCAAGTTTCCAAGAAATATACAATATCATGTGGTTGATCGTCGTGTATCTGTGCATTTTGCCCAATCTGCATCACAAAAAGCATTTAGTTGTAATGAACTAGTTGTTGAGAAAAAGTGACCTTGCCCTGGTGTGTTCTTGACATATCGTGGCACTCGTTGAGCTGCTTCCAAATGTGGTTGTCGTCGTTTATCCATATATTGACTGAGAATGTGCATGGCATACACTAAGTCGGGTCTTGTGATGATCAAGTATATTAATCTCCCAACAAGTCTTCGATAGGATGTGGGATTACTGATAAATTCCCCTTCAACCTTGCTGAGGGATAAATTTTGTTCCATAGGTGAATTGGCAGATTTGGCACCAAGATAACTCATGTCCTCCAATATTTCAAGTGTGTACTTGCGTTGTAACAGAACAATTCCCTTCCTGGAACGTGAAACTTCTATGCCCAAAAAATACTTTAATTCACCGAGATCTTTAAGCTTGAATTGTCTCATGAGATGATTCTTAGTTTCTTCAATGTCTTGTACATTGTTTCTTGTTATGATTATATCATCTACATAGACAAGAAGAGCATAGAAGGAATTACCACGGGTTCGGACGAACAGTGAGTGATCATACTTGGATTGGTTAAAACCAGCTAGCTTAAGTGTTGTTGATAGCTTGATGAACCATTGTCGTGAGGCTTGTTTGAGTCGATACAAAGATTTATGTAGCTTACATACTCGTGTTTCCCCCTTTCGTCTGAATCTAGGTGGAAGGGACATGCAGACATCTTCATGAAGATCACCATAGAGAAAAGCATTGTTGACATCGAGTTGTCAAAGATGCCAATTTTGAATAGCAGCAACGGCAAGGAGAAGCTGAACAGTGACAAGTTTGGCTACTGGTATAAAAGTTTCTTGGTAGTCAAAACCTTCAATCTGACTATATCCTTTGGCCACTAACCGAGCCTTGTATCGTTCCACAGAGCCATCAGGATTATACTTGATTTTGTAGACCCATTTACAACCAACTGGTTTCTTGTTTGGAGGAAGCTATTGAAGCGTGCAAGTGCCATTAGTTTCAAGAGCATCCAGTTCTTGTCTCATGGCAAGCCGCCATTTTGGATCATTGAAAGCTTCAGCAAAAGTGGTTGGTTCCTTGAGAATGGAAATAGAAGTAGCAAAGGTACGATGTGTAGGTGATAATTGGTCATAGGTAAGTACATGAGATAAAGAATGAGAAGTACCTTTGTCTTTGCACGATGCTGAGTGAGACGAAGGGAAGGACCGAGAAGGCAAGGAAGCTTCTACATGATATTTTTGAAGGTAGCTAGGAACATTGGTGGATCGACGAAGCCTATGTGTGACTGGTGTTGGAGGAGTTATGTGTGACTGATGTTGGAGGAGTTATGTGTGGTGGAGAAGTTGATGATGATGTTTCTAGAGATGAATTTTGAAGATGAAGAGTGTCTGAGTTGATTATTGGAAGGCAAGATAGTGTATGATCAAGTGATATATTTGGATTGGTTGATTGACGAATGTTGGGTATGTCATCATAAATAGTATCTTCTGATGGAGGAAATAGAGTTGGAGTGTTGACAGCGGAAGTGAAATAAGGAAATACATGTTCATGAAAGATAACATCACGAGACACTAAAGTCTTACTTGTTTCCAGATTATAGACACGATAACCTTTGATCCCAGATGGATACCCAATGAATATGCATTTATGTGACCTAGCATCAAACTTGGTGAGTCAATCATGATGTGCAGACACAAAACAAAGGGAACCAAAACCACGAAGATGTTCATACCTAGGAATTTTGTGAAAAAGGACTTCAAATGGTGTTTTACCCTTGAGAACAGGTGTTGGAGTACGATTTATGAGGTATGTGGCTATAAGAATGACATCTCCCCAGAATTGTTTAGAAAGATTGGCTTGGAAGAGCAATGAACGAGCAACATTTAGAAGATGACAGTGTTTGCGTTCAGTAACACCATTTTGTTGAGGGGTAGAGACACAATTGGTTTGATGAAGGATTCCCTTGGTAGAAAATAACTAGGTCATAGAGAATTATGGTCTATTGTCACTACGAATGATTTTAACTCTGGATGAAAATTGTGTTTCAACAAGATTGATGAAGGTGGTAAGAAATATGTGTGTATCAGATTTAGTATGTAAGAGATAGACCTATGTGCATCTTGAGTAGTCATCAACAATAGTGAGAAAATAACGTGCTCCATTAAGTGCTGGAATGTGATAACCATCCCAAATATCAACATGAATCATTTCAAAAGGTGCTTTTGTATTGATGGAACTTAAAGGAAATGGATTACGTGTTTTCTTAGCTAATGGACAAATAGAACAATCACTAATGGAACAAAAACGTGTGTTGATGGAAAGAGAAATTACACGCAAACTGTTATTAGATAAATGACCAAGTCGTTGATGCCATAGATGAAAGTTGGTGGAAGCAGTATTTGAAACGGAGAAACATACAGCCTTTTCAGAAATAGTCAGGTAGTAGAGTCATGCTTTCTCAGTTCCCATCCCAATCGTCTTCCCTGAGCATTTGTCCTGAACAAAGCACGTACTATTAGTGAAGGTGACATGGAAAAATGAGGTTTGAGTTAGTTTGGCTACTGAAACTAAGTTTAATTTGAAGGAGGGAACACACAAGACATTATGAAGTAAGAAGTTATTTGAGAAATGTACAGTGCCAATATGTGTGACACGGGCAAGAGAATGATCAGGTAAATGCACATACCGATTAGTGACTGGAATGCTGGAGCTCACAAGGTTTGAGGAACAAACCATGTGATCAGTTGCCCCTGTATCAAAAATCCAACGAGTTTCTGAATGGAAAACAATTGCACATAATGTGTTACCTGAAGAAGTAGTCACTTGACTTGTCATGCTACCTGATTTGGATTGATTGAGAAGTGTAAGGAGCTCTTGATATTGGGCAGATGTAAGGTTATGGGATGATGTCTTTGTGTCAGAGCAGTTTTCCTGAAAGTCAATATGATGAGCTTTTGAAGGGAAGCCATAACTTGTATTATTCTTATCTTGAATTACTCTTTTCTTCCGACACGTGTTGATGTCATGTCCATTCAAACCACAGAAATTACATTTGAGACGTTTTCGGCAGTTTTCAAAATTGTGTCCATTGAGACCACAAAAATCACATTTGAGGTGACTTCGGCAAGAATTATGGTCTATATTGTTGCATCTATTGCACTTGAGATGTGAGTTCTTTGGTGGGTAATTTTTGTGAGGATATTGTGGACGACTATCTCTAGCAACAAGTGCGGCAACTTCTGACATCCTTCCTATGCTTTGCGTGGAGACAATTCTTTGCTTTTCATCTTAAACAATAAGTGAATATACCTTATTTTTTGATATTCTTGTAGTTCCCTTCCGGCATTTCCTCCACAATGTGGAAAAGGACATAGTGCATTACGACTATCCCATAAGCTTTTCAATTTGATATAGTATTCTCTAATGCTTACACCTTCTTGCATGCAATCATGGATCTCTTGCTTAATGTGTAATAGGTGCACGATGTTGGTGTGCGAAAAACATTCCTTTAATTCTTCCCATAGCTCATATGCAGTAACACTATACATGACACTTTCTATAATTTTGGGTGATATGGTGTTGAGGATTCATCCTTTGACAAGAATGTTGCAACGAGTCCATTGTTTGATTTCTGCTTCAAGGTTTGTTGATGGCCTTTTGGTTGTGCCGTCAATGAATCCTTCTTTGTTTTTGGTTATTAGAGCCATGAGCATTGCATGACTCCAAATGTGATAGTTTTCTTGATTTAAAGATTGAGCTACGAGAACCATGCCTGGTTGGTCTGAGTGGTGTAAATATAATGAATGGCTAGGGTCATCATACCATTTTGGTAAATATAGGGTTGGTATTGGTAGTTATAGACATTTTTTTGTTGAATAAATTCGAAAGAACGGGATAGGTTTAAGTGTGTTTTAAACAATAATGACTATTTATGAAATAAATAATGGACTAAAATATGCTTTATCTTATAGAAAATGAGTCAAGGATTACAAAACTGGAAATTTTAGCCGTAGAATCGATCGGAAAGTTGGTGAACCGACGTCTGGAGTGGTTGGAACGGTGGAGCACTGAACCGGATGAAGACCGAACCGGACCGGACCAAACTGAATGGAGGACCGAACCAGGTGAACGACGCGTCGTTTGCTCCAGTGGTGCGCGAACGACGTGACGTTGGAGTTGTCTTCCTCAGCAACTGGCGCGTGTGAGCGCGTGGAGAGGTATTTTGGCTTGATTTTAATTGCAGATTGTTCAGATTCTTCTGAATAATATGATGGGATGAAATTGAATTTTTTTTGTGAATCGAAATTGGTTTTGAAAAAAAAAACAGATTGAGGAAAAAAGGAAAACATTTCTATGAGTTGAATTTTCTGGGAATTATTTCCTAAGCTCTGATACCATGTAAGAAATGGTTTTATTAATGGTGAATAAACGAATGTTTACAACCTATTTATATAAAAAAAAGCAAAATTGTAATAATTAAAAATTAACACAATTATGGAGAGACATGTTCTTAGACAACGTATCCTTCCCTACCAAGTTGTTGGTGACTGCTTCCAACTAGTGTGTTGGTTGTGACCAGCTGTATCTCAAGTTTTTTAACATGGGATACGTTGGAATCAATTGTATATATTTTTGGAATAAATTAAATTAAATTTTTTAAATTAAATATAAATTTAAAATCTGACTTAAAAATATTTTAACAAACCTAATTTTGATTTTTTAACTTTAAATTGATTTAAGTTAATGTTTAAATTTAAATTATGCATAAAATTATAAAATAATATCATAAAATATTTAAATAAATATAAATTTTATAAAATATAAATTTAATTTATACTTTAGATTAAATTTATATCATAAATATTTATTATATTAACCTAAAATCATTTAAATAAAAATAGGACACAGTTATTTGGGATTTATAGTGCTTCAAATCAAATCGAATAAATTATATAGTTCAAAGTTTTATCAAATACCAATAAATTTAGGACCATAACACAAAAATTAAACTATCATAAATTATTTTAGTTAACTTCTTTATACTTTTTTTCTTTTTGATTCCTATAAAAAGAATTTATTTATGATTAAAAAAAGATTATTCTAAAGAAATAAAACAAACATGTTTTTTCCAAAATAATAACAGCCCAACAAAGTAAGTGAAATAGGCATAGTATCTTATTTCCTATTAATTACATAAAATTAAAACATAATAAAAATAATACATATTTTAATTAAATAATAATATTAAGTTTTTATTTTTTTTAATTATTTTTATATCTAATTTTCTCATCTAACTCACTCATATTATTAATTTTAATTTTTAAATTTTTGTTTATCTATATCTTAAATAGTTATAGCATATATCTTATATATAATTTATATATTATTTAAAATATATATATATATAAATTTTACATTTAAAAAAAATGTATGTATAACGTACATATTATTTTAAAAATATATATATTTAAAACTTATATATTCTTTTATAAACCATTATTTTTATACTTCATTTATATTATTTAACTAAAATTAATATTTTTTAACGATCTATTCTATTTAATTAAAACACTTTTTGTTTCGTGTCCCAATCTAGCCCAAATAGAAAGTCCATTGATACGTGCGCTTATATATCCGAGCCCAGATATTACTCTGATCCGATATTCCCAACTACTTGTTGAAATTGAAAGGTGGAAATTAAAAATTATTTTTTACAACTACCAGTTTTATTGTAATCTTATTGATATAATATTTTTTTATACACATAATAAATTATTTTATAAAAAAAATGTTAGTTCAATTTAAATTTTTTAATAAAAATATATTTTAATTTTATACATATTAAGTAGAGTACCATTAATCTAAAAATAATGATAAAAGTCCATTATTTTTATAAAATGAAATTTTATAATATTTTTTATAAAAATAGTAAATTTATACTGGACTATCTAATAAGTACAGATGTAAAATAAAATTTAGTTAAATTAATAAAATTGAATGAAATTTCATTCTTATTTTATTGCATTGCTTATATCAGACTTGCTACGTATGATGCATTAGAATGATTAGCTAAATTTTTTGAAAAAAATATTTTTTTTAAACTTATAATTATAAAAATAATATTCTTTATATTCATTTCATATTTTTTTTTGTTAGAATTAAAAGTTATTGAAATTAAATTATTATCATTTATACTAATTTAATATTAAACGTATTTTAATTAAATCATTATTATCTTATTATTTTTATTATATATTTTAATTTTTTTATTTTCCAGATTCTTTTGATTGATTTTTTATATACCTTACCCCTTGCGATATTATTGATCAAAAGTCAAAATTCAAATTTAATAGATGGCTTACATATAAATAGGAGTCAAACATTAATCTAATAAATAAATAAATATAAATATAATAAATAATAAATAATTTTTTTCATAATTCAAATGATATTTCAAAGATAAATAAAGGAAATATTTCAAATTGGTGGAACAAAATTTAACTTTCCATACTAAATTTATTCATAATTCAAAACTACTCTAAAACTAGTAAATGTAATTCTGTTTTTTCCTTATAAAAGGTGCGTGTATTTATTCTAAATAAATCTCCGTATAAATCTTTCCTTCTTTGGTATATAATGTCAGCTATATTTCCCCATATTTTTTCGTCCTTCATCAAATTGATAGGCTTAGGCGACAGCTATAATCCTTTTTATACTGTATATATGTTACATTGTTATAATATTTCTAATTATTTAATTAATCAGCGTCGTCGAGAACACACTCATATTTGCTACAGATTCATCGTAAATTAAAGATTATATTACAAATGATAAATTAATATATCATATATTCATTTGTTATATTACAATGGGGGATCTTAGCCTAAAATTTCCGATTGTTTAATGTTTAACTAAAGTCAATTAGATTTAATTTAATATTATTTTTGTTATTATTGGATATATTATAATTTTTTTGTTATTCTATTACGATAGCATAATATTTTAATAATTTTACTTTTATAAATTAAACACATTAATTATATTTCTTAAAATTTGTACAATTTAATCAACTTATTTTTATATTTTTAGATATTTTAATCATTCGAATTCAACCTTATTAATATAAGGTTGATAGATATTTGAAGATAAAATGTCTCAATTTTTTTTTAAAATAAAATATAATATTATTAAAATCATTAAAATTGGTCTAAAATAACTAAAATATTTATAAATACAACGGTAACTTGATTAAAGTGTATTAATTTTAAGTAAAAAATTGATATTTATCACTACTATATATAACAATGAATGTGTCAGGTAAAAATTTGTGTAAATATTTACCGAATATATATTATTAAGATGTGTGTCATATTTATTATTTGATGTGTGTTTTTTATCAATTATAATTTTACACATAAATAATGTTCATGTTAATGCTCTAGTTTGAGTTAAGTTAATGCTCTCGTTTGAGTTAAGTTGTGTTAATTTACATTATTTTTTTAAATAAAGTTAACAATGTCTCCAATATATATTGATATATGTTTCGTATCTTTATATACGTATATATGTCATGATCATCTTTCAAAATCGTAAGAAGTACATGCAAGCCATTTTCAAAACATATATTGTATTGTACATATATATTAATATTAACGAAGATCGCCTTGTACGTTAATTTATAAATATGGTGTTAAATTTGGGCCTAACTCCATCTCAAAACCCAGGTTGTAAGATGGAGGACTGCCCTTGTTTATATGCGCAGCGTGGGCGCGATCCCCAGTCGATGTGGGACTTTAACACTCCCCCTCACATCGACAAGGGTCTGTCCCCTTGAGACCGACGGGGATGTTGAGCTTATGGAACCCAAGTGGCGGGATGCATCACTCACCAGTGGCGAAACAACTGCACAGATACAAGACGATCAACCACAGGATATTGTATGTTTCTTGGAAACTCGCTAATTTCTTGGAAGACTAAGAAACAAAATACAGTCTCACGATCAAGTGCAGAAGCAGAATATCGCTCTATGGCAGCAGCATGTTGCGAAGTAACCTGGTTACGATATATTCTGGATGATTTGGGTATCAAACACTCCCAACCAACCAAGTTATATTGTGACAATCAAGCAGCTCTTCACATTGCATCAAATCCAGTGTTTCATGAGCGAACTAAACACATAGAGATCGATTGCCATCTAGTAAGAGAAAAGATTCAAGCTGGAATGATCAAAACTTATCATATCTCTACATTAGAGCAACCAGC
Source organism: Hippophae tibetana (assembly GCA_037013495.1). NCBI lineage: Eukaryota > Viridiplantae > Streptophyta > Magnoliopsida > Rosales > Elaeagnaceae > Hippophae > Hippophae tibetana. Next base: position 88,341,104 of record CM072803.1, on the reverse strand, counting down.
AGATATATTTACCAAATCCCTGAGTTTTCCACAGTTCTCAAGCTTACTTAACAAGTTAGGAATAATTAACATATATTCTAACTTGAGGGGGAATGTTAAAGAACATGATATCCAGCTGGTGACAACCAACACACCAGCTGGAAGCAGCCACCAAGCTGTTGGTGGGGAAGGATAGGCTGTCCAAGAACATGCCTCTCCATAATTGTGTTTATTTTTAATTATTACAATTTTTCTTTTCTTTTGTATAAATAGGTTGTAAACATTCGTTTATTCATCATCAATAAATCCAATTCTTACATGGTATCAGAGCTTAGGAAACAATTCCCAGAAAAAATCAGCTCATAGAAATTTTTCCAATTTTTCCTCAATCTGTTTTTTTTCCAAAACCAATTTCGATTCACAAAATAATTTCAATTTCATCCCAGAATATTATTCAGAAAAATCCGAGCAAACTGCAATTAAAATCAAGCCAAAATACCTCTCCACGCGCTCACACGCGCCATTTTTAATCTCGCCGGAGTTCAACGCGCCTCGCCGGAGACGCACGCTCCAACACGCGCCAGCTGCTGAAGAAAACGACTCCAACGACACGTCGTCGCTCGCCCGCTGAAACAAACGACACGTCGTTCGCTCCGCGCTGAAATAAACGACGCGTCGTTTTCTCGGTCTGGTCCGGTCCGGTTCGGTCTTCATCCGGTTCAGTGCTTCACCGTTGCAGCCGCCGTTCCAGCCACTCCAGACGCCGGTTCACCCCTTTTCCGACCGGTTCTGCGGCTGAAATTTCCGGTTCTGTAATCCTTGACTCATTTTCTATAAGATAGAGCATATTTCAGTACATTATTTATTTCATAAATAGTCATTATTGTCTAAAACACACTTAAACCCATCCCGTTCTTTCAAATTTATTCAACCAAAAATGTCTATGACTACCAATACCAACCCTACTTTACCAAAATGGTATGATGATCCTAGTCATTCTTTATATTTACACCACTCAGACCAACCAGGCATGGTCCTTGTAGCTCAATCGTTAAACCAAGAAAACTATCACATTTGGAGTCATGCAATGCTCATGGCTCTAATAACCAAAAACAAAGAAGGATTCATTGACGGCACAATCAAAAGGCCATCAACAAACCTTGAAGCAGAAATCAAACAATGGACTCGCTGCAATATTCTTGTCAAAGGATGGATCCTCAACACCATATCACCCAAAATTGCAGAAAGTGTCATGTATAGTGATACTGCATATGAGTTATGGGAAGAATTAAAGGAACGCTTTTCGCACACCAACAGCGTGCACCTATTCCACATTGAACAAGAGATACATGATTGCATGCAAGAAGGTGTGAGCATTGGCGAATACTATACCAAATTGAAAAGTTTATGGGATAGTCGTGATGCACTATGTCCTCTTCCACACTGTGGAGGAAATGCTGGAAGAGAATTACAAGAATATCAACAAAAGCAGCGAACCATAAAGTTTCTCATGGGCCTTAATACGGTTTACACATCAGCACGCGGACAAATCTTGCTCATGGAACCATTACCTACAGTAAATAAGGTATATTCACTTATTGTTCAAGATGAAAAGCAAAGAGCTGTCTCCACTCAAAGCATAGGAAGGATGCCAGAAGCTGCTGCACTCGTTGCCAGAGATAGTCGTCCACAATATCCTCAGAAAAATTACCCACCAAGGAACCCACATCTCAAGTGCAATAGATGCAACAATATAGGTCATAATTCTGAGAATTGCCGAAGTCACCTCAAATGTGATTTTTGTGGTCTCAATGGACACATTTTTGAAAACTGCCGAAAACGTCTCAAATGTAATTTCTGTGGTTTAAATGGACATGACATCAACATGTGTCGGAAGAAAGGAGTAATTCAAGACAAGAGAAACACAAGTTATGGCTTCCCTTCCAAAGCTCATCATACTGACTTTCAGGAAAGCTGCTCCGACACAAAGACACCATCCCACAATCTTACATCTGCCCAATATCAAGAGCTCCTTACACTTCTCAATCAATCCAAATCAGGTAGCATGGCAAATCAAGTGACTACTTCTTCAGGTAACACATTATGTGCAACTGTTTTCCATTCAGAAACTCGTTGGATTTTTGATACAGGGGCAACTGATCACATGGTCTGTTCCCAAAACCTTATGAGCTCCAGCATTCCAGTCACTAATCGGCATGTGCATTTACCTGATCATTCTCTTGCCCGTGTCACACATATTGGCACTGTGCATTTCTCAAATAATTTTATACTCCATAATGTCTTGTGTGTTCCCTCCTTCAAATTAAACTTAGTTTCAGTAGCCAAACTAACTCAAACCTCATTTTTCCATGTCACCTTCACTAATAGTATGTGCTTTGTTCAGGACAAATGCTCAGGGAAGACGATTGGGATGGGAACTGAGAAAGCAGGACTCTACTACTTGACTATTTCTGAAAAGGCTGGATGTTTCTCTGTTTCAAACACTGCTTCCACCAACTCTCATCTATGGCATCAACGACTTGGTCATTTATCTAATAACAGTTTGCGTGTAATTTCTCTTTCCATCAACACACCTTTTTGTTCCATTAGTGATTGTTCTATTTGTCCATTAGCTAAGCAAACACGTAATCCATTTCCTTTAAGTTCCATCAATACAAAAGCACCTTTTGAAATGATTCATGTTGATATTTGGGGTGGTTATCACATTCCAGCACTTAATGGAGCACGTTATTTTCTCACTATTGTTGATGACTACTCAAGATGCACATGGGTCTATCTCTTACATACTAAATCTGATACACGTACATTTCTTACCACCTTCATCAATCTTGTTGAAACACAATTTTCATCCAGAGTTAAAATCATTCGTAGTGACAATGGACCAGAATTCTCTATGACCCAGTTGTTTTCTACCAAAGGAATCCTTCATCAAACTAGTTGTGTCTCTACCCCTCAACAAAATGGTGTTGCTGAACGTAAACACCGTCATCTTCTCAATGTTGCTCGTTCATTACTCTTCCAAGCCAATCTTCCTAAACAATTCTGGGGAGATGCCATTCTTACAGCCACATAACTCATAAATCGTACTCCAACACCTGTTCTCAAGGGTAAAACACCATTTGAAGTCCTTTTTCACAAAACTCCTAGGTATGAACACCTTCGTGTTTTTGGTTCCCTTTGCTTTGTCTCTACACATCATGATCGACTTACCAAGTTTGATGCTAGGTCACATAAATGCATATTCATTGGGTATCCATCTGGGATCAAAGGTTATCGTGTCTACAATCTGGAAACAAACAAGACTTTAGTGTCTCGTGATGTTATCTTTCATGAACATGTATTTCCTTATTTCACTTCCGCTGTCAACACTCCAACTCTATTTCCTCCATCAGAAGATACTATTTATGATGACCTACCTAACATTCGTCAATCAACCAATCCAAATATATCACTTGATCATACACCATCTGTCCTTCCAACAATCAACTCAGACACTCTTCATCTTCAAAATTCATCTCCAGAAACATCATCGTCAACTTCTCCACCACACATAATTCCTCCAACACCAGTCACACATAGGCTTCGTCGATCCACCAATGTTCCTAGCTACCTTCAAAAATATCATGTAGAAGCTTCCCTACCTTCTCGGTCCTTCCCTTCGTCTCACTCAGCATCGTCCAAAGACAAAGGTACTTCTCATTCTTTATCTCATGTACTTACCTATGACCAATTATCACCTGCACATCGTGCTTTTGCTACTTCTATTTCTATTCTCAGGGAACCAACCACTTTTGCTGAAGCTTTCAATGATCCAAATTGGCAGCTTGCCATGAAACAAGAACTGGATGCTCTTGAAACTAATGGCACTTGGACGCTTCAACAGCTTCCTCCAAACAAGAAACCAGTTGGTTGTAAATGGGTCTACAAAATCAAGTATAATCCTGATGGTTCTGTGGAACGATACAAGGCTCGGTTAGTGGCCAAAGGATACAGTCAGATTGAAGGTTTTGACTACCAAGAAACTTTTGCACCAGTAGCCAAACTTGTCACTGTTCGGCTTCTCCTTGCCGTTGCTGCTATTCAAAATTGGCATCTTCGACAACTCGATGTCAACAATGCTTTTCTCTATGGTGATCTTCATGAAGATGTTTACATGTCCCTTCCACCTGGATTCGGACGAAAGGGGGAAACACGAGTATGTAAGCTACATAAATCTTTGTATGGACTCAAACAAGCCTCACGACAGTGGTTCATCAAACTATCAACAACACTTAAGCTAGCTGGTTTTAACCAATCCAAGTATGATCACTCACTGTTCGTCCGAACCCGTGGTAATTCCTTCTCTGCTCTCCTTGTCTATGTAGATGATATAATCATAACAGGAAACAATATACAAGACATTGAAGAAACTAAGAATCATCTCATGAGCCAATTTAAGCTTAAAGATCTCGGTGAATTAAAGTATTTTTTGGGCATAGAAGTTTCACGTTCCAGGAAGGGAATTGTTCTGTCACAACGCAAGTACGCACTTGAAATATTGGAGGATATGGGTTATCTTGGTGCCAAATCTGCAAATTCACCTATGGAACAAAATTTATCCCTCAGCAAGGTTGAAGGGGAATTCATCAGTAATCCCACATCCTATCGAAGACTTGTTGGGAGATTAATATACTTGACCATCACAAGGCCTGACTTAGTGTATGCCGTGCACATTCTCAGTCAATATATGGATAAACCACGACAACCACATTTGGAAGCAGCTCAACGAGTGCTACGATATGTCAAGAACACACCAGGGCAAGGTCTCTTTTTCTCAGCAACTAGTTCATTACAACTAAATGCTTTTTGTGATGCAGATTGGGCAAAATGCTCTGATACCATGTTAAATTTGGGCCTAACTCCATCTCAAAACCCAGGTTGTAAGATGGAGGACTGCCCTTGTTTATATGCGCAGCGTGGGCGCGATCCCCAGTCGATGTGGGACTTTAACATATGGAGAAAAGAAATATGTCCAAGAAGATGATGTACTTGTACCAAAGACTATTTAGTGGAAACATGAAAACGCCTATTTTCTCTACCTTAATTTTTACTGCCTTATTCTTCATGATTTATGCAGACACTATTGTCTCTAATATTTCCTCATATCCTCCTTTTGAATCTATTCAAACCTTCAAATCCAAACAAGTCCAAACCTTATTTGACGGCGTTAACATTAACGATCAACAAGCGCAGCATCAAAACCTCGTTATTAATGATGAACTAATTGACGACAATGAAGATTCTTTAAAGCCACCAGAGAACGTAACTAACGAAGAACGAATAATCTGGTTTCGGCGGAAACTCCCAGAAGTTCGAATCCTCAAATCGAACAATTTGACTCAAAAATTCCACGGCCGTATTCTTGAATTCCTTAATCATAATTGCACCATTCAGTTCTACATGACTTGGTTTGCTCCAGCCAAGTCATTTGGTAAACGAGAGTTGTTAACTATTGACACTCTCTTCAAATCTCATCCACAAGCTTGTTTGATGATCTTATCAGCAAGTTTGGATTCAAGATTTGGTTATAAAATTCTAAAACCTTTTCTTGATCGTGGTCTTAAGGTACTCTCGATCACACCAGATTTGCCCTTCCTGGTTAAGAACACTCCAGCCGAAACTTGGCTTGAACAAATGATGAATGGACTGAAAGACCCTGGGTATGTTCCTTTTTCTCAAAATCTTTCTAATTTGATAAGACTTACGGTTTTGTACAAGTATGGAGGTGTCTACTTGGACACAGATTTTATAATTCTAAGAGATTTTTCAAGCTTGAGAAATTCAATTGGGGTTCAAAGTGTTGATCCCGAGACTAAGAAATGGACTATTTTGAACAATGCAGTACTTGTTTTTGACATTAACCATCCGATTTTGAAGGATTATATTGAAGAGTTTGCTTTTAAGTTTAATGGAAATAAGTGGGGGTATAATGGTCCTTATTTGATTACAAGGGTTACTGAAAGACTTGGGAGCACTCCTGGTTATAATATTACTATTTTGCCACCTCAGGCATTTTATCCAGTGGAGTGGAGTGGGATTAAGATGATTTTTAAAAAAGGTGATAATCATGACGTTAATTATAAGTTTTCTGAGGATCATGAGAGTTATGGGATTCATCTTTGGAATAAGCAGAGTAACATGTTGAAGATTGAGGAGGGTAGTGTTTTGGCTAATATTGTATCCAATCATTGCCTGATCATTTGTGATGATATATACAATTCTTGAACAAATTAAATAGGTTATTTATTAATTAAAGAAGAATTCTTATATACATACATATATATATATATATAGCTATACATGCATGTAATTTTTTTTTTTAATAAACTAATACAATGCATCTATTTTACATACTTAACAAGGATTTGAGATCATTTAGAGTATATACCATAGCTCTAATTAACATAATGAAGTTGATATTCTTAAAATGTTTGAGATAACAAATTCATCATTCAATATTTTACAATCAATAATATATATTAAAAATTTGATCCATACTAAATATCATTTTATTTATACAAAATTTAACATCAAAAACATCTATTAAATGATTTTTAAATAATTTATTAAGTGATTAATCTAAAATAGAGAAATAATTAAAAAAAGTGTACCTAAATTGACCACCGAATTATTTATTTATAAAAAAAACGAATAATGCATAGATTTTATTTATATCTTGATCTACCGCGCTTTGACCCTAATGAAATGTAAATCCGTGGATCCGGTCCAATCTCTTTATATATGTATATAGATTGGAGAGATATAATATAGATTCTGATCAAGTCTAAATGCTATGCTAGCTGTATTATATAATATATATATATACCCTAATTTATAAATGCTATGTATGTGCCATTAATTATCGTATATAAAAACTAAAATATATTTTTTTATAATAACGTACGTTAACAGATCAAGTACGTTGAAAACAAAAAACAAGGAGTTTATGCTAATTAATAACATTAATTAATCAATTCTGGACCTTCATCTAGTATTGGCTCTAAGAGACCTCAAGATCAAGAGGTCCAATTGCAAAACTAAACTTGAGACGGAAGATATCAATACTACCACAAGGAGCAGAATACTTGAAAGTAGCATTTGGACTTATTATAAGTCTAAGATTACACAGAGGCTTGGGTTTGAACTTAGGCTTTATATCGCCATACTTAGCTCTGACTTTCAGAGGCAATTTCAAATCAATGCCATAAATTCCATCACTCCCTTCTGATTTGTATTTCAATATCTCTTTTTCCCCAAATTCAACCACTTGTTGACCTTTGATCTCAGCTCTCAAACTAGTAGTGTTCTTGTGGTGTTGAAAGAGTGAAGGCAATGTCACATTTCCAAACTCTTTTTTGCCGTAAAAAGCTATAACCTTGAGGCGATCGTAGTACATACCGGCCCTTCTGTTTGAGTTTTCAAGAGTGAGGTTGAAAACAAGGTGGTATTTGAGAGTGTTATTGTTATGAGGGTCATTATTGAAATATTGAAACTCTAGAAGAGAAGCATCATTGATAGAAATATCAATGTTCTTTGGTTGAACGATAAGCCAAAAGAGTATGATTGGGACGAAAACAAATATGGTTATAAAACAGGTGCAATAATTGCATTCCTCTACATTCCAGCCACATCCGGGATCGGCCATTTCTAATTATTAGCTGATTAGTAGATAGCCAGCCAAAAGGATGGATATTCATGTCTTTAATTAGAGAATATATAGCCTTACATTTATATCTACTCTACGTGTAAGAGTTATTGAAAATTTTAAAATTCAATTGTACATATATGCATTTAATTAAGAAGACCTTGACTTATACAATTTATATATTCCACTTGTTCTGTAATTATCATATAATATTTATCTATAATTTAAAAATAAACTAACTTATGGGACATATTTTATATATATGTCTACTTCTTTCAAAGCCAAGACCGAGTGGCTGTTTAAGTATTAAAACTGAATTAAGAGACTACCGCGTAGGCGCGTACCATTAAAAAATTAATTAATTTAGCAAAAAATATTATTTTATACATAATAAACATCTTGACTTATTTTGATTAACGTAATAACAATTGGGATTTGGAGGAACATAACCATGGATCTTTCATAAATGTTATAAAATTTGAACTTAAAAGTCAACTTTATTAAAAGCAACTATTCAAATACTTATATAGCCTTTTATTATTCTACCTTTTATTGTGAGATTTTTGTGCATGAAAGTGAACAGATTCCATTATTATCAATTTGTCATTGATTTTCTTTTTCTTATTCTTTTATGTTTTTTTTTTTGTGCTGAACAAATTGATTTATGTTAATATCATGTGTAAATATAAAGTTTGAAATCGTAAAAAAGACAACTTGAAAGGAAAGCCAATTAATGACTTTGGGGCCCTCCCAATCCGGCTTTATCTACTTCTGAGAAAGGGAAGCGATACATAACGTGTTCGTGGTATGCACGAACTGCGTGTTTATTTGCTTTTTTTTTTTCTTTTCAATTATGATATTTACCATTAATTATAAGGAGAGTACATACACATTCATAAATGGTGTGGTGAGCTACACTTTCATATATTTTTTTCTTATGATTTAATTATTGGAAAGAAGTGCTTTCTAAGTCATTTCCATTTGAAAATTTTAAAAGTAGGTAATTTTTAATTAACTACTTAAAAAATAAAAATAAAATAAAATTATTAAATTTTAAAAAAATGGATTAAAATATTTATTTTAAAAAAGCATATGACTTTTCGTACTTCTTTTAAAATTAATTGCACTCAAATGCTATTTTACCACAAGAAATGAACTTGCAAATCCCTTAGTCCCTAATTATTTTACTTTTTAATTTTAAAAGATTTAAAAATCCATTAATTATTATTTTCATATTAAGCTTTGTGTATTATCTTCTTTGTCACGTTCTATTCTAAAAAAGTGTTTTAAGTTCACAAAGTGAATCCTCTATTTAGAAAATGCATGTAAGGATAGAATTAAATTTCACCCTTTTATATATCTTATCTTCTAAAAAATTAACGCAATAACTCTCGTGTACAGAGTAAGTCGTCCAAATGAACACCCTACTTAGGATGCAAGATAAAAGACATATAGTTCGTTCTAAGAAAGATTCTTGAGTTTACCAAAGTGAACTCCCTCTTTGGGAAGCGCATATAAGGGTAGGATTCAATTTCACCCTACCTGTCTTCTGTCTCGTGAAAAATTAACGTGATGACCCCCAAGTACGGAGTGAGGTGGCCAAATGGATCTCCCATGTGGGATGTGGGATAAGAAGTGTATCACCTATCCTAAGAAAAAGTCTTAAGTTTACCAAAGTGAACCCCCTATTTGAGAAGTGCATGTAGGAGTATGATTCAATTTCACCCTTACATATCTCATATCTCGTGAAAAATTAATACAATAACTCTCAACACGGAGTGAGGCGACCAAATGAATCCCTTCTACTTGGGATGTGGGATAAGAGGTGTATCACCTATCCTAAGAAATGATATTGAGTCCACCCAAAAGGGACCTTCCCTTTGCTAAGAAAAAAAGCATGAATGCCTTGCTTTATTATTTAATTCTAGGTACATTCAGATGAAGAAAAATTGCTTTACTATTTAATTCCAAGTACATTCAGACGAAGCAAAATTACTTTATTACAATAACTAGTTCACAGTTAAGAAGGTCTTTATTTATTAGCAAGCATGTGATCCAGTACTTTCAAACATAGGAGCCTTACGATTATTCTTTTCTAGCAACTTATGCTTCTAGTATTCGGCCAATTTGTATAGTTCATCCCTTTTTTCCTTGTATTTATCTCGTTGATTGATTTCCTTGGTCAATTCAGTCCACGTGTCTTGAGAGGTTGCTCACATCAAGCACGCATCTAGCCATCAGATACTAAATCATCCTTTTCTCACGTTTACGAGCTCTATGAATGGAGAACTGATGTGCGAGCACCCTGAAGTGATAATACAACTCATCTTAAGCACTAGGGTTATCAAAAATCTTGTTTCTGAAGACGCTACTCAAACTACTACTTTCATCTCATTCGAGTTTAGCATGGAAAATACTTTACATCAGGTTAATGTATACTCCCAATAAGGACAATGCTTAGATGGTGATGAACAAAATCGAAGATAATATTGATTTCGTAAATACTTATTCATTTAAAATTTTATTAATTCTCGTAAGTGTATGAATCATTTATAGAAATTATAAGTATATTCCCAAATTCGATTCAAGGAAGTAATATTGTGTGATTTTTAAATATTATTCAAATTTTAAAAGAAAAATTAAACCTAAATATTCTGTTACAATGATTTGTTTTTTAAAAAAACCAATCTAATGTATAAAGATAAAGATTGATATGGATTCAACAAATACTCATGCAATTTAATGTTCATAAACAGTGGAAAATAATAGATATAATAATTCAATAATTATGTTTACTCATATTATTTAAGTTATTAAAGTTATTAAAGATATAAAATTATATTTATTGAATTTTTCTTTTTGATATGAAAGTTTCCTTAAGCAAGGCACAAATTATTTTGTTTAATATTAATTAATTAATATCTTTAGGTGGGGTATATTAATTAAATTTTAGTTTTATTTTTAAAAAAATAGCAAATAATCTAATCATAGTTTTAGACGGAGTTAGTTTATTAGACTTTATTAAAGGTGTCTAAATTAAACTTAATAATTTAACTATCTAAAAATAACTTTCAGGTTTTAAAACTATTTAAGAAAATATATTGTTAATTCATTTTCAAATAATAATTCTTTTAAAAAAAACTTTTGACATATCACTCTAAATATCCAAATAATTAAATCTAAAATAAAAGGGTATTACTACAAATTAAGTCCAAGTAATTAAACTCTAATTTTAATTCTCATATTATGTTTGTTATTAAGTGTAATGTACTCCTTCAAATAACATCTTTTATAAAAATAAAATCAATGTATTTTAAAAAAATGTTTTACCTATTCAATATTTTGCAAACATAATGACGTTATTATTATATCATATTCATTATTAGCCAGACATGTTATAATTGATCACAAATAAATCAAAAATGACACATAAGAAGCAACATAGATATATGGACTACAAAAGAAATATAATTAATACCCTAACAATATCCTTACAGAACTTTGAAGAGTTAATTATAAGATTGAAAAAGCTCTCACAATAATTGCACTCCAAAATTTGTTGAATCGAAAACTATAAACTATTAAAACATAATTGTTGTTCCTCAAAATTGAGGGAATAATTAAACAAATTCTAAAAGCTAAAATAATAAAAATCTACAGAAAATTGGGAGATAAAGTTACTGAGAACGTAACTTAGAATCTTTTTTTCTTGGTATACAATGGGTCCTATTTATAAGAAAGAATGTGAGAAAAACTTGTGTTTTTGCCACAACGTGATCGAATCGCAATAGATTCTTGACCAACTCAACCATCCTTGTGTCATAACATACAATTTTTTTTCTTTTTTTCCATTATCTCTTTTCTTTACTTTGTATAATATCAAATAAATTATATTTAATTAAGTTCCAAAAAATGTGATAAACATGCTTCAAGTATTTTTCTTTATTTTAATATTTATATATTATAATAACTGTAAAACATTACAATATATCCATTAATCTGAACAAATAGATTTGTCTAAAATATAATAGAATAAATCAAATATAAATCTATTTTATTAATTAAATGACATTAAAACATGGTATATTTAGTGTTTTTTAAGCACTCGTCAGATGGGACAAACTTCATTGATAGCTCCATTGGGTTAATATCCTTGTCCATAGTGTAAGGGGACGCACGGATAGACCTAGATTTCTTGCTTTCCTTCCATATAGGGGTATCAAATGGAATTTGATTCACCTCATCCCTTTTGGTAGGGTAGGTGGGGTGTTTCTTGGTAGCCCGCAAAAGGGTGTTTGAGGTATAAGAAAAACATGACCTCATTTCGATCAGATTGTCCAAGTTAACTTAGTTGTAATCTGTTCAACCTCAAAAACCTAAATAGAGTAACTTCAAAAAATTACAAATTTGGGTGTTACTTTGGAACAACCAGTAATTCAAAAATTGAACTTACAATTTCAGACAATGGTCTCAAACTCTCAAAAAAAGATCAAACTATTATTTCTAACAAGAAGCTTAAATGAAGTAGGAGGTAATTAAATAGAAGGGATTTCAATTAGACCATTTAATTACTAGATGACAATTATGAAGTGATAAAAACCATATATTATAATCAGTTCAACAAACTAGTGCGTTCAGATAACAGATTCTATTACATCAAAAATTATCATTCGTGCCCTAAAAATTACAAGATTACAAGGCTAATTTACAGGGAAAATGACCTATAGGGTGGCCTCTTCGACCACACCTTCAGGCCTAGCTTCCAGAATGACCCCATAATCACGTAGGGAAGGTAGCGAGGTACTCGTCATGGGATTTAGTCTAGATACTTTGAAAAGCCTATATCAAAGTGAAGTAGGGAATGATCAAGGCTAGCTTCTTAACCTAGGTTTTGAGACTACTAACCACGAAAACCCACTCCATTCCTATAAGCTTTGGTACACTCCACATTTAATGTCTTTACTAGGTCAAACAACAAGCTTATTTGGTCCTCTAATGAACTTTCCCTTTCTCCAGCCTTCTTTGTCATTTACTCGAAATGGCTTGCCCATTGGCCTTACTCGAAGTAATAGTTGTCCATTTTTTTCAACTTTTGTGGCTTTATCAAGCAAGTCGCATTCTATTTTTAAGAATTTTGTACTATACTCAGTAATAAGGGCATCCTTGTCCTCAACAGCCTTCTAGTACTTCGTTATTTGCAAGCAACTTGCTTGTACTTTGCACTTATAGGCCCTAAGCGATAACTTGCCTTCTCTAGCCAATGACAAAACCTATAACCAACAGATAGGTTAGCAAAATATCACAAGAAACAAAAAATACACCTCTAACATATACAAACTCACCTCAATCAGACGATCAGCCATCAGCTCCCCGTTAGACCCTCTTTCTAATTTGCGGGCCTCTCTAACCCTAGTTCTCTCAACATCACTCCAAAAGTGATGATAAAGTCCTATTTTCAGTTCAAGTCACCCAAAGATGCCATCATCAAAATGTCACTAGGGTGTCCATAACCACATCATCTCTTATAATGACTATGTCAAATTCAAAGTTATCCAAATCCATAGCCTCGATCTTGGGAGTTGGGTCCTCAATGGCCTTCCTCTTATTAACGACCTCTATTTGGAGAAGGTAAGGATAAGGAGCTAGGCCTGTCAGATAGATCTTAAGGATCTTGTGAGGCATCTCGAAGGCCAGAAGTGTCAATTAGATCCTTAAGATCCACTTTCGAGTAGTCCATTCCTGAAAAAAAAAAGTAAAAAATATTAGTAGCAATCCGAGTTACAACAAATGGTATTTATCTTGTTATAAAATGATGACCTTAGTACTCATCTAAATAGTCCTTCTAAACCTCGGATTTTTCAAATGGGCTACTGTTAAAATTTTCCTATAGCTCTTGTTTGAGATATTCTAAAGCTCAATCCTTCTTATCTTTTATTTACCATTTGGACTCAACTTATTTATCAAATCACTTGCACGGGGTGAGATGTGCTAAAGTGATGGTTCCAAGTAAGACGAACTGATAAGTTAGCCTCATCGCCCCAAGCATCCCCAATAATATAAAATACTTATTTTCCAACCCAAGGTACTATTAGGGAATTTTAGATGCAACCCATGCCCAACAACACATGATATGTACATCATTCCTTTATTTAGGTCATTTATCTTTAAGAGTACATACATTTGATTTTGTCACTTCTTAGATCCACCCTATACTCACCAACGATAACAAACAGGTATAAGAGAGTCCACCATCCATTGGGATTGACCTGGGCAAGGTTGATGTCAAAAGTGTTGAGGGTACGAGCTATCATTCTAGGGAATAGACACTATAGTCCAACTTTGATGGGAGCCAAGTGTACCACCCATCACCATGTTGAGGGATCATTGGCATCACATAAATGACTAGGTACTTGCATCAAACCTACACTCGGTGAAGTACCGTATTTATGCCCGATTTCAATCAGGTCATCAACTATCAGATTACTGGGCATCTTTTCTATATGATGCTTGTCTTTAGTCCTAAGGGTAGGTTCACCCTAGTTATCACATTTTTTCTTGGGACAAGACACCTTAGCCTCTATGGATACCGAGATGCAAATTACAAGCATCAAGCCCCACGAAGACGAGAAGGAAGTAGAACAAGATCCATATGAAGCAGGGAGATCTAGAACACTCTCCTTGGTAGGCATCCCGTCTGTGCTAGTATGCATTCCTTCATAATCTACAGAAGTTTTCACATGTCGTTTAGTTTGTGTCGAGCTCATTGTTATGCGAGTCGAGTCCCTAGATCCTTCTTGAGGTGTACTTATCCTCAAAGGAACACTTTTGGTACAACCTAAATGGACGTTTTTGGAAGATGATGAGTGGGCTACATCTTTTTTCTTTATTAGAAGACATGGTTAACAATAAACAAAAAAGGAAGAAATTACCTAATGGTTGAATATCACAGGTCTGATGAAGAATGGCTTGGTGATAAAAAAAATGGATTGGTTTTCAAGAAAAGTCACTAACCAAACAGACTGAAATTCAAGAAAAGTATATTTTGAACGGGTTGATGGCAAAAAATAGTAGTATAAAAAGGTATACTGAGTTGATATCTTCTAAAGAAAAATTTGGCTAAGTTACTTAAATGGGTAAAAAAAACTTACTATTTATAAAGAAGGATGGAAGCTTAAAGGTTTACCCATTAAGCCCTAGGTTAATAATGAAAATATTCCCTAGATTTCCTAGAATCCTCACGAGTAAAGTAGTAGGTGTTAAGCAAAACACGTGTGAAGAGGTCGTTATCCAAATGACCTTAACGACCTGACCTATTAAAAGCCCGTTGTATTAGATTTCTTGTTATTATCGACCTAACCATATGGATGTAGGGGTCAAATAACGAAGTGTTTCTTTAACTTCTTAAAATCAATGGAATAAAGGAGTTAGGTACCTTGCTTATATGGTGAAGATAGCACTCGTTTAGCAGCTTATATATAGCAACTTGATACATGAAAGCAATCGATCCAGCTCTGATGACCAAGACATGATGACAACGACTTGATTCTGTATAAAACTACTTTTTGTGATGTACTCTGACATATCAAATAGAGTGTTTACCAGTGTAACCTCGGCACATATCTAATAGGTATTATATATACCTCTTTAGTGAGATGAATTAAGGGATCTTATCGTAATTCACATTTTACACTTCTCTATAGTAACTTCATCCTTGGAAGTAATCGATCTAGTTCTGATGACAAAGACTTGATTATGTATAGAATTATTTTTTGTAATGTACTCTGGCATCTCAAATTGAACATTTACCAATATAACCTCGATACATATCTAATGGTACTATATATACCTCACTAATGAGATGAATAAAGGGATCTTATCATAATTCACATTTTACACTTCTCTATAGTAACTTGATCCTTGGAAGTAATCAATCTAGTTTTGATGATCAAGACCTGAGCACAGAGAATTGATTATGTATAGAACTATTTTTTGTAATGTACTCTGGCATCTCAAATAGAACATTTACCAATATAACCTCGATACATATCTAATGTTACTATATATACCTCACTAGTGAGATAAATAAAGAGATCTTATCAAATTCACATTTTACACTTCTTTATAGTGACTTGATCCTTGGAAGTCTATCAATCTAGTTTTTATGATCAAGACCTGAGGATAGAGAATTGATTATGTATAGAACTATTTTTTGTAATGTACTCTAGCATTTCAAATAGAACATTTACCAATACAACATCGATACATATCTAATGGTACTATATATACCTCCTTAGTGAGATGAATAAAAGGATCTTATCATAATTTACATTTTACACTTCTTTATAGTGACTTGATCCTTAGAAATAATCGATCTAGTTTTGATGACCAAGACCTACGAGGACAGAGACTTAATTATGTATAGAACTATATTTTTGTAATGTACTTTGACATCTCAAAACATTTACCAATATAACCTTGATACATATCTAATGGTATTATATATCTCTCTATTGAGATGAATAAATTGATCATATCATAATTCATATTTTACACTTCTTTTTAAAAATCTTACAAAAAAAAAAACTTTATTATAAGTAAATTTTCTTTACGGACAAAATGTATTTTTTCCCTATCATAAACAAACAGTACACACTCTTAAGACAAAGTGCTTTGTAGTCACTGAAGAAATTAAGAGCAAAATCGTTGGAACTTTCCAGGTAATTTCTTATTTATTTTATATAAAAAAAATTGAATATATATGTTATTATATAATACACGAACTCAACTACTCTAAATAATATATGAATTTATAACAAATTAATAATATATGAAGTCGCCTTATATTGCGACAATCTAAGAAGAAACTTGCATCCACCTACTAAAATTATTTGAGAAATTATAAAATAAATAAATAATAATAATAATAACATTACTAAAATTTATAACAATTTAATATGTAAAATTTATAACAATTTAATATGTAAATTTATAACAATTATTTGAGAGTTTTATGTTAGATGTTATATTTGTGTAAAATATTTAAAACATAAAAATTGCATCAAATAAGATGATAAAAATAAAATTTAATATGTAAATAAGGATAATTTTAGTTACTTAACCATTTTTATTATTATTAAAACATCTCTTGCTATGCTTGTTTTTATAAGTCATGCGTTAATCGAAGTCAAGGTCGTTTTTCTTTAATGGATGAAAAAAAAATGAAAGTCGTTGATTGAATGTGAATGATTGGATAAAATAATCAGTCAAAATTACTTTCCACCCTTGAGAACTTATCTAAACTTAAAAAGTCCATATCTTTAGAGTAAACAACATCATGTTAAAAAAGAACCACTGACACAAATATTATAAAGACGTGCGTTTAACTTTACTTATACAATAAAATGCTATATATCGTTTATTGTTAATGGTATATTAATTGCGAGTTAGCTATAAAATAAGATATATTATTTATTATTTTTGAAATATAGTCTTTGATAATTAGATTATTTTGTCATACATTTTTTTATTAAATATTTTTTTTAAAAAAAATTTACATTAATTTTAAATTTAATTTTAAAATAACAATTAATCACATACAGCATAAATAATGAATAATATCTCTTACAAATAGTTTAAATTCTATAAAAAAGCAGAACACACGAGTTGATTTTCTCATCTCTATCGTTCTAGTTAGAAAAATGAGTTGTGCGGAAGCAACTTTAGCATGCATATGCAGTTGTGCTTGTTCATCAATTTTGCTCTTCATATCGACAATAATGTTCTTCCTCATTGCTCAACCCCAAAATATCAAAATTGGAATAATCGATGCCTCACTAAGAGAATTTCAATATTTCAATGGCACAAACAACAACACTCTCAGCTATCGCTTGGCTTTTAATGTCACACTTAGGAATCCCAACAGAAGAGCTGGTATCCACTTTGATCGATTCAAAGTTATAGCCATCTATGGTAAGAGGGAGTTTGCAAATGCTACTCTTCCTTCATTTTATCAAGGCCACAAGAATAGCACTACATTGAGAATGGAACTGATAGGAACCAAAACGTCAGCGTTTGGAAAGAAAGAAATTGCAAGGTATAATAAAGAAGTGGGTAATGGGAAATTTAGTATAGATCTGAAATTTCCATTCAAGGTAAGAGCTCGGTATACTCCATCATTGAAACCAAAATTCAAACCCAAACCACGTTGTAAGTTATCGATGACACTCAGTCCAAATGATACTTCTAGGTGCTCTGCTCGCTGTTCTAGTATTGATATTTTTGCTGTTAAGTTTGGATTTGCAATTGGCCCCCTTGATCTTGAGATGTCTTAGTTCATTTTCCCCTTACTGTTTATCTGATCTACTTGGCATCTTCCGAGAAAATCATCATCATCTTCTTCTTCTTTTTCTAATTTATTTTGTTGCGACTTTAATTAATATAATATACATGTGATTTTAATTCTGTCGATCATATATATCTTATTAATGAATTTTACATCGGCTTCGGATGATTATTATTTTATTTTTTTCCTTTCATATGGGATGTAAATTAATATTGTTTTTAGTTCAAAATTAATCGGCTAGTCAAAGGATTTAATGGAGATGATGGCTAGATGAATATTGAAATTGGGGAGGAAAAACGAAGAATATTGAAATTACGAGATAGAATTTACAACTAAATTATTTTCATCTTAAGAATATATTATTCTCTTTTCTTACATTTTGAATGTTGAGTCTTCCTATTCGTGGAATAAGAGAATATTTAGATTAATCCTATTATAGATATATTAAAGTGTTAAATTACAATTTAAAATAATATAACTATATTAGTTTTAGTGTTCTAGAGTTACTATATATATTACTCTTCTAGTTAGAGATTTTTATTAAATACTTTATTAATTTGAACTTTATTTACCTGTCTCATATTACATAAGTACTTTCATATATCATATTAGTTGATATATATTTCAAATTTAAAGTCTATAAAATTTTCCATAAAAACTAAGTTTCATGCCTTTAGAAGAACAAGAGCTATTGAAATTTTCTCAGAGGAGGAGTTAGATTTATTTTGACGAAACAATACTTTCTCATTTATGCTATAATTATAATTATGCAAATGTAGATAAAACTCTGACATATGAACAAAGCTTCTTCCCAAGTCAGCACTGTTTATATATCTTTTTGGAAAGAAAGAAAGAAAGAAAAAACTACTACGTGTTTATCACCACACACTAATCAACTAAAAACCACATGCCTGGATCCTCTTGCTTTTCTTGTGGACTATAACCCACACTTGCTTTGTAAACTACAAACAATCAGCCCAACTATCATGATCCATAATGTGCTTTTTTTCTTTTGTGCTTAAAACAAACCCAAAATATCATATTTAATTGTGAACTTTTGTGGCAGCTCACTTTTTTTTTAATTAATATGTTATCAAAGTTTACCCTCTACTAAATATTCTTATTTTAATATAATAATATTTTTTAACTTAATTTATGTAAATAATAATTTATAAACTTAATTAATATATTTTATAATATTAAATTAAATAAATAAAGCGAACTTTAATCACCCAAATCTAATAAGTAACACGTGTATTTTTTTAATTCAACTTTGGGATTCCATGCTAATATAGTCAATGAAAATATACTTAATACAAAGATAAAGTATATGTGCTTATGTATATATGATGTTAATTTGTGTAATAATTTGATTGATTTAATCGAATTTGGATTGAATTAAATTCAGATCAATTCAAATAATTTAAAAAAATTAAGTTAGATTTGATTCAACTTCTCTAAAATTAAATTTAAAATATTATGATTTTGTAATATATATTTTCTTTTTTATATACAAATAAAAATAGATAAATTATTATAAAAATTTCTCGTACGTGCAACTTGAATATGCCAGTCATGTATGCCTCGCGTAATGCCTCACCTAAGTAATCAAATTATGAACTAACATGTTTAATTCTTGAGGAATCCAACTCACTTAAAACATAGAAAACTTACTTAGTAGTTTAGTTGCATCTTATAAGATGAGTTTAGTGTTTGAATTTACCAAATTCCAATCTTTCGAATTAAAATCATCAATGACATTTTTAGTATCTTCATTAATATAAATTGCAATGGATTTTCCATATAAAACATACTAAAGTGCATTAACGAAAGTAATAGTTTCTGCCTCTTCATTGAAAAGTGTGGTCGTGTATCCAATCTTCGAATGTAATACTCTTCTAACAGGATTTATTACATTGAATCGCAATCTTGTTTTATCTTGTGTCCATGTAACATCAAAGTTTATTTTAATAACAATCTGTAAAGGAGGTTTCCACAACTTTGGAACGAGGAGGTAATCATTTATTAAACAAGTATCTATGTACTGAGTTGAATTGTGAAGAAGTTAAGAAAATTCCCCAACCCTACTAAAAACTTTATTGACTTGTTGTTTATGATCAAGCATCTTATTGTTATGAATCACATCATTTTACATTCACTAAAATTATTCTATCATGATAATTGCAATAAAGGTGAAAGACTCTTTTTTCTATTTTCGATATTAACCGTTTGATAAGGGGTTTAGAATGAAAGATAAATAAGATTTAATGTTCAATTTTTTAATAAAAATTCAAAGAATATTTCATTTGCAAATGGGCCACCAAGATCAGAGTATTTCATATCTTCTTATAAAGAGATGTTTCACATCTTCTACTTCTTTCCTACACAAATAACAGTTTAAATCTTCATAGAACGTGCATATACTTAGTTTTTTTAGTGCAAAAATAGTTATTAATAATTTTTCAAAGTAAAATTTTATGTCGTTCATGTATGGGAGCTTTCCAAATTTTCTTTTAAAGACAAGAATAATTATTTGGAGCTGTATTTTAAACGAGAACATCAAAAACACTAAATTTATTTTTATTAGCCATATCAATAAACTTGTTCAATAGCTTAAGGATTAAGAAGTCTCAACTTCATAATATAATATGTAATATCTTCACTAAAAAATGTAGTCATTTTATGAGAATCTCGTATAAATGATTATTCTAGAATCAAAGATCAAAAATAGAATGTACTTATTGTAAGTCAACATGAGAGGATCTTTTTTTCAATTAAGCATTGGCCCAAATATTTATCTACCTAGATTAATTAGCCTTTTAAAGTTGTCACTTCAATATGCTTGAATCATTTGACTTCTTAATATTAATAAGGAAAGAAGTATTTTAAGATATTTTTTACTATATACTTGGAACAAGGTTAGATAACCAATTTTCAAGCTACTTTGGATAATATTATTTTTTTAAAATCTTTCGTTTTATAAAAGTCTAATCCCACTTTAAGCTTAGATGTACAATAGAATCCTAGTTTATAAGAGTAAAGAAATCAAGAGAATTTTGAGAGTTAGTATTACTTTTTTGCAAAAATCTTTTCACTAAAGAAAACACTTTCATAAGAAACTGGTTGGTAGTTTGAAAGGGCTTACAGAATAAATAGATATATTTTTATATATTTAAATTAATTTTTGAATTATGATATAATATGATGTTGTTGATATATTTTTTATTGTGATTGATTAATTATTGTAATATAATTTTTTTGATTTTTATTATTTCATGTAATAATTGTTGTATTAATGAATTATAATATCATTAAAAGTATTTTTTTAATTTATATAAAAATTTAATTAATATGTTACACGAAATGTGCGAATAAAACTCCTGATTTTCATAAGCAAAATAGTTTGATAAATAAAGATAGGTTCTCGATCAACTAGTGATCGAGTCCTATGGATAGTTAGCACAATTTTAGCATTGTGTAGAGATAGTTTCGTTGCTTACTTTTGTTATCCTATAATGTCTATAAAATGGTAGATTTTTAACTTCAATAAAGTATAGATTGATCTAATTGTTTCTCTAATACCTAAAAATTGGTATTAAAGCTTTAACAGGGCGTGCGTGCGAAGAATAAAGTAAAAATATGTCAGAAGATAGCAGTAGATATGTACCAAAGTTCGCTGGGCATTATGATCACACTACTACAAAAAGGAGCATTAAATTCGGTTAAAACCCGACTTTAAATTAAATGACTTAAAGTGTAAAGTCGGTTCAAGGTGTGAACCAACTTTGCATTTAAAGTCGGTTCACGGGATGAACCGACTTTGCGTTTAAAGTCGGTTCACGGGATGAACTGACTTTACGTTTAAAGTCGGTTCACGCGGTGAACCGACTTTAACTTCTTTTTTTAATTTATTCATTTTCAACCTGTATTCGAACAGAAAAAAAACCAAAATCAATTTAGCAAACAGTTCAAATAATACAAATATTTGAAAAATAAAATATTAATTAATAACAAAAAAAGTACCATGGTTTTGTTCTATTTTATTCAAGTTCGTCATATTCTTCTCCTTATGTTATATTACAAACCTACATATATAATACAACAATCTATACACATAAATAATAACACATAATAACAGAAAAAAATATGAATAATAGTGGATCTAAAAGATTAGTTAGAGAGGAAGAAAACTCACTAACCGATGTTGGAAATGGTAGTCGTAGGTGGCCGGAAAATGAGAAATAGTGGAGGAGAAGTGAAGGAGGAGGTTTTCGATTTTTTAGAGTTCTGCAACGCTGAAAATAGTTTCTGTCTGGGAAGAAAAAAGAGAAAATATTTATCCACGTCAACCGACGCTATGCTACGTGGATAGCGTCGGTTCTATATTGAACCGACTTTAAACCAATTTTTGTAGTAGTGTCATTGGGCTGAACTGATGGAGAACTTACTTCGTTCCAAAGAGTATTGGAATGTTATTGATCATGGGGTGATCGTGAATGTAGCAAGTGAAAGAAGATCTTTCTCTACTGTAGTGGTTGAAAAGGGACAACTTACTGATACTCAACGCAAAATGTATGAAGAAGACAAGTTGAAAGACTTGAAGGCTAAAAATATTCTCTATCGGAGATTGACAGAGATGTTCTAGAAACAATTCTCGATAAAAGCTTCTCCAAGTCAATTTGGGATTCCATGAAACAGAAATTTTAGGGCTCAACGAGAGTCAAAATGGCACAATTGTGTTCACTGCATTGCGATTTCGAAACCCTTCGTATGAAGGAAGGAGAATCTGTGGGCACATATTTTGCACGTGTTCTGTCTACAGCCAACAAATGAAATATGAATGAAACAATAATCACAGAAAAGATTTTGCGCTAAATGGTATCCAAATTCAATTATGTAGTGTGCTCAATTGAAGAATCAAACAATATGACTACAATGACTATTGATGAACTTCAAAGTAGTCTTCTTATGCACGAGTGTTGTGTGTTTTACAACACACAAAAACTGTGCAAGTATACACGGTCACAAGTAATAATATGATAAGTAAGTTATCGTTCCCACGGAGATTTTTTACTATATTTTGTTGAGTACTAAAATTATCTCTCTCTGATTTTATTCAAAACGATCGTTGATTGTCACAAATTTAAGAAAAGAGTCTAAAAACAAAATAAAAAAAATCTAGGATTGCAATTTTTCACCAAATTAATCAACTCAAATCATTTTATTTTCTTTTGATTTATATTTTTTAGTACATTTAATTTGTTAGCCGGAAACTTCTAATTTTATTCATACATCTCTTCTGAGCTCCGTACAAACACACTTCGTTAAATTAATTCACTATATTCCTATGAGAATTAAATTCACCGAGATTCATTACGTTTTAAGTTTTCCAATGGCCACACATACAATTAGGGTTTATTCCTATCCTTCATCATACATGTCATTCTATTTACGAGCAATACACACACAAATGCCTCTTCCAAGTTTATTTATGTGCCACGGATCGTTTTGATAAGATTCGTAAATAATCAAAAAGCATTAAGCACAAAATAGAACGAACAAATCGAACGTCTTATAAATCTATCAAAAATAATTAAAATAAAAACATCATAAATTTAGATCAAATGCAACCCTAGAAAAATTAAATTACTTCATAAAATTAAAATTAAAATTACAACAGATATAGAAAAATAAGATGAAGAAGAAGGAAAATTAAAACAACACTTAGAACAAATATTTGGCACACGCAAAACACAACAAAAACCAAAAAATGGCTTCTGTGTGTTCTGCCATCCACTGCATGCCGGCCTGTGCGGCAGGTGGGCTTTACTCGGGCGCTGAGCCGCGTGTCTGACAGAATGAGAACCCACTCGCTTTGGTCGGGTTTGGTGGAGACACGCGCATCCTCGCCGTTGCGTATATGATCGGACGACCACGTTTCGCACGTCGTATGTGGCGCGTGGTATCTTCTCTCCTGTGTAAACAAATCAACTTTAATAAATTTCATTTTGGTCGACAAATTTAATTTAAATTACTTTTTCAACTTTCTTTAATTACAGTTTAGCCCTTTTCTAATTTAAATTAAATTTTTAAACTTTTAATAATTAAAATAAAGCCCGAATTTAATTTAAATTATATTTTCGACTTTTATAAATTGCAATTAAGAACTCTTTTATTTGAAATTATATTTTTGGACACAAATTTGCAATTAAGTACGTTTTCGAAACAAATTATTTAATTTTTATTAAAAAATATAAAAAACAGTAAATACTAATTTATTCATCGAAAATTAACTAAAAACATTAAGAATATAGCAATTATAATTAATAAAATAGGTGAAAATAACTATATAAAATACAGTTATCAACGAGCAAAGAATGAAAGGGCAAAATGAGGAAGAAAAAGTTCTTAAGATCACTCATGACCACAAAGTAGGAAGAGGAAATGGACGTAGTACTATACGAGGTAGACATGGAAGAGGAAGACAAAGCTTCAACAAAGCAACTGTGGAGTGCTACAAATGCCATAAATTATGACACTTCCAAAATAAGTGTCCTAGTTGGGAGAAAAATGTCAATTATGCTGAGATGAATGAGGAGGATGAGCTTCTTCTAATGGCCTATGTTGAGCACAAGTTGACAAAGAAATATGGAGTCTGGTTTCTAGACTCAGGATGATCCAACCACATGTCAGGAAACAAAGACTGGTTTGTGGAATTTGATGAGCAATTCAAACATACAGTCAAATTGGGAAATGATGCAAGGATGATGGTGATGGGTAAAGGAAGCATAAAACTTGAAATGGAAGGTTTAACTCAAGTGGTCAGAGATGTGTTTTACATACCTGATCTCAAGAACAACTTATTGAGCATTGGGCAACTTCAAGACCGAGCGCTAGCCATTGTTATTAAAGATGGAACTTGCAAAATATATCATCCTACACGAGGTCTCATTATGAAAACTCTTATGTCAGCTAACAGAATGTTCGTTCTACTGGCCAAGGTGGTTTCTCACAAGTGTCTAATAGCAACTGAAGATAACATAACAGACTTATGGCATCGAAGGTATGGCCATGTGAATGCCAAAAGCCTCCAAACATTGGCAAGAAAATAGCTCGTGAAAAGACTACCTCAACTCAAACTAAAAAAGGAAGAATGCATAATTTTTCATCTTGGAAAACAGCACAGGGCTGTCATACCAAAGAAAAATCAATGGAGGGGAGTTCACATCTAAGAAATTGTGTGGTCCAATCACCCCAACTTCAAGCAGCCTCAAGAGGTATCTATTATGTTTCATTGATGACTTCAGTAGAAAAACATGGATTTACTTCTTAGCTGAGAAGAGTGAAACCTTATCTAAGTTTAAAGTTTTCAAAAATCAGATTGAAAAGGATTCAAGATGTAGTATATGTTGCTTAAGAACAGATAGGGGAGGGGAGTTCACATCTAAGGAATTTAATTAGTTTTTTGTTGATCATGGCATTAAAAGACAATTGATTACTGCCTATACTCATCAACAAAATAGAGTGGCAAAACATAAGAATAGAACTGTATTAAACATGGTTCGATGCCTACTTTCAGAAAAGGAGATGCCTAAACTCTTCTGGCCAGAAGAAGTTAGATGGGCTTCACATGTGTTGAATAGGAGTCCAACTATGGCAGTAAAAGGAAAGACTCCTGAAGAATGTTGGAGTGGAGAAAACCAAATGTTGAGTACTTTAGAATTTTTGGGTGCATTGTTAATGTACACATTCCTGATAAAGAAAGGACAAAACTAGATGATAAAAGTCACAAATGCATATTCCTCAGTATTAGTGAGGAATCAAAGGCATATCGGTTGTATGACCCTTTAACTAAAATGGTGATTATTAGTAGAGATGTAGTATTTGAAGAGGACAAAGGCTGGAATTGGGGGAGGAGTTAGGAGGACACAAAACATGATGTCTTTACCTGGACAGACAGTGATGATGGGGAGATAAGTGACTATGACGAGGAGGAAGAAATTGAAAATGTAGAAGAACCAATTAAAGATGTAGAGGAACCAACAGAGGAAGCTGATGTGGAAACAGAAGCTCCTATCACCATACCAGAAGTACGAATCAAAAGAGCACCACAATGGATGGAAGACTATGTTACTGGTTCTGATCTCTCTGAGAAGTTACATTTGGCTTATTTCATGATACACGATGATCCTGTGTGCTTCAATGAAGCAGTAAAAGAAAGGAAATGGAGGGAAGCAATGGATTTGGAAATATAGGCTATAGAAAAGAATGAGGCATGGGAGCTTGTAAGCCTACCAAAAGAAACAAACACAATTGGTGTTAAGTGGATCTTCAAAACAAAACTAAATGAAAAGGGAGAAGTAGATAAGTGCAAAGAACGACTAGTGGTCAAGGGTTATGCACAGAGGCATGAGATTGATTATAGTGAGGTTTTTGCACCAGTGGCTCGCTGGGACACCATAAGACTGATCCTAGCTTTAGCTGCACAAAAGGGATGGATTGTCTTCCAACTAGATGTCAAAAGTGCTTTCCTTCATGGAAATTTGGAAGAAGTAGTATATATGGAGCAACTAGAAGGCTATGTTTGCAAAGGAGAGGAGCATAGAGTTCTGAGGCTCAAGAAAGCTCTCTACGGATTGAAACAAGCTCCAAGGGATTGGTTTAGTATAATCGAGGGGTATTTTTTGAAAGAAGGGTTTAAGAAATACAATCATGAGCACACATTGTTCCTGAAATATAGAGATAAAGGTCAAATTCTAATTGTCAGCCTATACGTGGATGGTTTGATTTACACAGGGAATGATGAGGAACTATGCAAAAGATTCAAGGAATCAATGCTGTTAGAATTTGACATGAATGACTTGGGCGAAATGAAATACTTCCTAGGAGTTGAGGTTCAACAGAGCTATAAAGGGATACACTTAAGTCAGAGGAGATATGTCAATAACATTCTCAAAAGGTTTGGAATGAAAGATTGCAACCCGGTAAAAAATCCTATTATTCTAGGTACAAAATTAATGAGACACAGTGAAGAAGCCAATGTAGA
This sequence comes from Hippophae tibetana, assembly GCA_037013495.1. Lineage (NCBI taxonomy): Eukaryota > Viridiplantae > Streptophyta > Magnoliopsida > Rosales > Elaeagnaceae > Hippophae > Hippophae tibetana. Next base: position 88,314,032 of record CM072803.1, on the reverse strand, counting down.
TTCAACCATGTTTAAACAACTGGTTGGTAGCCTAATGTATCTAACGGATACAAGACTAGATATTATGTTTGTCGTTTGTCTTATAAGCAAGTACATGGCAGATCCAAAAACATCACAGCAAAAAGAGCTCTAAGATATGTGAAGGGGACTGTAAATTTGGGCATATTCTATAGCAGAAGTACTAAGATTCTGGGAGTACCACAAAAGAAAAATTCATAAGAAAATTTTAGAGCCTATACTGACAGTGATTATGTTGGAGATATAGAAGACAAAAAAAGTACTTCTGGTTATATGTTTCTCCTAAGTGGTGGTGCAGTAGCATAGAGCTCGAGGAAGCAATCAATGGTGACACTCTCCACAACTGAAGCAGAATATGTTGCAGTACCATGTGCATGCCAAAGCATTTGGATGAAGAGAATTCTTAACAGCCTCGGTGTTCTTTCATGCCAATGTGTGAAGATTTCGTGTGACAACAGTTCATCCATCAAATTATCCAAAAACCCAATTCTCCATAGAAGAGCTAAACACATTGATGTAAGATTTTATTTCTTACGTGATCTCGTTAAAGAAGGTGTAGTAGAATTGGTCTACTATGGAACAAATGAGCAGCTAGTAGATATCATGACAAAGCCACTAAAATTAGAGACCTTTTTAAAACTGCGTGATCAGTTTAGTGTTCGAAGCATTGAAGATTAAACTGACTTATTTTCAATAAGTGGAGTTTAGGGGAGGAATTGTTACACAAAATGTGCGAATAAAGCTCCTGGTTTTCAGAAGCAAAACAGTTTAATAAATAAAGATAGGTTCTCGATCAACTAGTGACCGAGTCCTATGGATAGTTAATACAATTTTAACATTGTGTAGAGGTAGTTTCATTGCTTGTTTTTATTTTTATGTAATGTCTATAAAATGTTAGATTTTTAGTTTCAATAAAGTGTGAATTTATCCGATTGTTTCTCTAATAACTAACAATAAAATTAGATAAATTAAATTTAAACTTTCTTCCCTTGAATAACTTAAATTAAATCGATTTGCACAAATTTTCACACCCATGAGGCTGAAGGTATATATACAACATGTGAATCGCGTGCTGCCGATACTACTGTAACTTCATATCTTGTTTGGAGTGGGAATCTATCACCATCAATTCCCATTCATGAATCATATCTTGAAAAATCGTCATAATTAACTTTGATTGAAAGGCAAGCGTTTTTGATTCGAAAGTAATTATAAGCCAAAATGAGCTTCCAAGTAAAGGCCCTAAGGGCAGACAAAGACACCCAACTGTGTCAACGATAGCCACACAATTAACATATTTTTCAAGGCACCCAAATGGTCGGTGCTGAGTCACTACATTGCACAGTTCATCCTCTCGAAATTCCTGACAGATTTAATATATACAAATTTTTTTAAAGCTAAGCGTTCCAATAAACTTTTCTCCCAAACTTACACTATAAATAGTCATAGTTCATATCCCAAACTTAGAGCAAAGTGTAGGATTCCTCGCAAAGCCAGCCTTTTAATTTTTCAAGATCCATTTTTTCTCAAAAAATTAATAATGGAGTCGAAGGAAGAAGATGTAAGAGTAGGAGCAAATATGTACAGAGAGAGACAACCAATAGGAACAGCAGCTCAAACCCAAGATACAAAAGATTACATTGAGCCACCACCAGCACCTCTGTTTGAGGCTGGAGAGTTATCATCATGGTCTTTTTACAGAGCAGGCATTGCCGAGTTTGTAGCCACTTTCTTATTTCTTTACATCACTGTCTTAACTGTTATGGGTGTTTCTAAATCTCCCAACAAATGCTCTACTGTTGGTGTTCAAGGTATAGCTTGGGCTTTTGGTGGCATGATATTTGCTCTTGTTTATTGCACTGCTGGTATTTCAGGTAATTCATTAAATAATACATATTAATTTGAATAATATATTTAAAATATATTAATGGAAAATTGTAATTGGGTTTTTTTTTTATAAAAGGGGGTCACATAAACCCAGCCGTGACATTTGGGCTATTGTTGGCGAGAAAGCTATCAGTGACAAGGGCAGTGCTGTATATGATAATGCAGTGTTTAGGAGCCATATGTGGTGCGGCTGTGGTGAAAGGTTTTGAGAAAGGAAGTTATGAAAGGCTAGGTGGTGGAGCAAACAGTGTGAGTAGTGGGTTCACAAAAGGGGATGGGCTTGGAGCTGAGATTGTGGGTACCTTTGTGCTTGTTTATACTGTCTTTTCTGCCACTGATGCCAAGCGAAGTGCCCGAGACTCTCATGTCCCTGTACGTACTTCTAGATGTTGATACCACTAATTGTAATATATTTTATTCTAATGATCATATACGTGGCTTTGTTATGTAGATATTGGCACCACTTCCAATTGGGTTTGCAGTGTTTCTAGTACACTTAGCCACCATACCAGTTACAGGTACAGGTATCAATCCTGCTAGGAGTCTTGGTGCAGCTCTTATTTATAACAAAAAACATGCTTGGGATCAACATGTAAGCTAAAGCTACCTATTTAATTTAATTTTTTTATTATAATCAACCTTAATTAATTATAATTATTCATGAATTTATTTTATTAAAATATAAATATGAATATTGTTGCATGCGCAGTGGATATTTTGGGTAGGACCATTCACTGGGGCAGCACTGGCAGCTTTATACCATCAAATTGTGATAAGGGCCATTCCCTTCAAATCTAAATGATGAGTACTACTACTATACTACTTAATCAATCTGCTGGGGTATACTACACATTCAAGTTACTACCAAAATAAGAAGATGTGATCCATAGCTAGCTAGCTAGCTCTCAACTGAACCCACGTTTAATACGTTATAATTATTGATTATAAATCAGAGATGGCTAGCTTCCCTTTAATTTCTGATATATATATATATATATATAACTAAGTTAATAATATTATGCGTGTAAATGAGAGTTCATATTCAAATATCATGGTGGTGGTACTCAGACAATGTGAGGCTAGCTGGTTTCTTTTCGAATAAATTCACTTATTAATCCTCTTTATCCTTATAGCTTAATTTATTGCCAGCTTGTGTTCCAGAATGTGATATTAATGTGGTGTATTTTTAACTTCAAAAATGTTATTTTAAATTTGCAATAACTTTCAGACGACGTACGTGCTAATAATCAAACTTACATAATAAATGAAAATTTATGCATTATATTATAGTAAATATATTAACTTTTTGGATTAGTATTTTTTTTAAATGATAACTTAATATATTAGTTTGTGTAATTTGTCATTTTTTTTATTTTGTAAATACTTGTTAAAATTTTATTTTTTAATTTTTTTTAAAAAATAAAAGAATAAAAATCTAAAATTTGATTATTTGAGTTAACTTTATTTTATTAAAGTTATTGGATGAAATTATCGAAAAAAATATTGAATTTAAGTATGTAATAAATTTGGCCATCATTTGTCTTTAATATGAAATGCATGAAAAAATTTAAAACTTAAAAAGTAAAAAATAAATTAAACGAGTTAAAAAGATCTATGAATAAAAGTTTTTGAGAATTTTTTTTATAGTATAATAAATTTATATGTAAAATTTAAGTTTAAAATATAGACTTGAAAGCAATGTTAAACAGTGAATATTTTATTTTATATACGATTTAAAAAACTCTTATAAAATTACATTAATTTAATATTTATAAATATAATAAAATTTTAATTATAAACTTACTGTTTTGAATGATTTTTTTTATTTTTTAATTAAGTTAATAATACAAAAAAAATAAAATTTTATCTTATTAAAATTATTGGATTAAATTATTGTAAAACAAAATAACACTTAAAGTATTATAATTGTAATAACTATCGAACTTTTCAACCATTTGTCTCTAATATAAATTTTACATAAAACTTCAAAAGCTTAAAAATAAAAAATAAATTAATCATTAAAGTTAAAATCTATAAATAAATTTTTTTGAGAATTTTAAGTAAAGTATAATAAACTTATATATATAATTTAAGTTCAAAATATTTCATATTCAAAATATAGAGTTAAAAGTTATATTAAGAGTGAATATTATATGTTATATATGATTGAATATTTATAAATATAATAATATTTTATGTGTAGAATTATATTTATAAGTGATAAATATTTCCTTATATAAAAGGGTGAAGGACAAGGGAGTTTTTATGATTTTTATAAAATAAGTATTTTAGTTTTATTATTTTTAATTAGAATATTCTAGTCTAATAATTTTTAAAAAATATATATTTTAATACTAAAAGCTTAAAGTTAGATATCTTAAGGGAGTTTGGTTGTTTCAATTAGTTTTATTTCAGTTCATTTTAAATGATTTATAATTTAATTAAGTTTTTTAATTTTTAAGTGAGTTAAATTAAGTTAAAAATGAGTTGAATTGAGTTTATTTGTATCTTAGTAGCTTATTTAATTTTTAGTTTTAAGTTTTAGAATTAAAATTTTAATTTTTAATTTTTTTTTAAAGTTGATTTGATTATTAATTTTGAATTTCAATTTTAAAAGAGAAGAAATTGAAAATTGAAAATTATTGTTTTGGTAATTAATTCATAATTTTTAATTTTTAAGTTGAGTAGGGTTACATTTAGCATAATTTTTTATAAAAAATTTGAAACGATAAATTCTAAAATTTATTAGAAACAACATATTTAAGATTTTTTAATGATATATGAAATGATGTATAATATTGTGAGATAATATAATTTATAATTTAAAAAATAAGTAAAATGTTTTACCAAATATGAGCAATTATTAGTAAAATAAGCATAAATTTCTATACAAAATTTAAAATTATAAACCATAAAATTATTGATATTTATATTTTTAGAACTTTTTAATAGTGATTTAAATTATTCACAAAAGTTTGGATTAATACACTTTATATTTTTTAAAATGAGTAAAAAATGTTAATTTAAATTTGAAAAATCATTAGTAAAATAAGTATAATTCTATATGAAAAATTTAATATCTCAAATAGTACAATTTATAAAAATTAGACTTTTAAAACTTTATAATGAGATATGAAATTATTTATAATATTCTTGAAAGAGTGCAGTTTATATTTTAAAATAAGTAAAAATATTCTTAGAAAAATATGTATAATTTTTTATAGAAATTTTTAAATTACAAACAGTAAAAATTATTAAAAACTAGACTTCTAATTTTTTTTATATATAAAATGATTCATAAAATTTTGTTAATTAGTACAATTTATATTTTTATATGAGTAAAAAATGTTCTTTTGAGTTTAAACAATAATGGAAAAAAATTGTATAACTTTTTATAGAAAGTTGAAAATCACAAACATTATACATTTTTTAAAATTATACTTTAAGAGATTTTTAATAATATATTAAATAAATTATAATATTTTATGAATTAATAAAATTTATATTTTTTAAAAAATTAATAAAATATGAATAATATTCAATGAAATAAATATAACTTTTCTAAAAAACTCAAAACTATTGTATTATATATTAATAAAATTTTAATTTTAATTATAAATTATTGTAAACACAATTTAATTTGAAAACTGAGCGATCATATTTTGAATATTAATTATATTATTTATGTTTTTAAGTTATTATTTATCTTAAAATTTTATATTTATTGAAATATTTTAATATAAATTTAATATTTTATTGTTATTTTTTATATATTAATTTGATTAGTATTAATATTTTTATCGTAATCATAATTAATAATTATATTTTAATAAAAAAATTACTTTTTTTTAATTTAACATGCATTTTTCAAATAAAATTATGAATTTAAATGAGTTATTTATTTAAATTCATGATTTTAGTATTTTGTTTTTAACTTATGAAGTTAATAAATCAACTTTTAAACTAATTTGTTTGACACATTTACTCGAAACTATAAAATTGGTGCCTTTGATTTATGTATAATTTTTTAAGATTAAATTTTATCTTTTTTAAAAATTATAGGATTAAAATAATCAAATTAAAAGCTAAAAAATTAATACATTCTTTTTCCTAAAATTTACATGAATATCGATGTTCTTTTCCCATAAATTAACTGGCTATACTACAAGCTGGCTCAACAAGTCCCCATTGTCAATAAGGATAATGTTATCATCCAGTGAGATATAAATTTAAGAAAAATTAATAATAATAATGAATTATGTTTATGATATCAATATTATTCTAACCATACCCTTATCTTTAAACTTTATTTTGTATTAGAGTGATATTTAATTCTTAACATCTTAGTGGAGTAAGTTTGAGATTGTTTCTTTTATTTAATTAAAAAACTTCATATCTTTTAAAAAAAATTAGCATTTACTTACAAAAAAGGTTCAAGGTCGTGTGTTTAGATATGGAATATTCACGATAAAGAATTATTTATATCATAAATATGAGGTTTATTTTGATTAATAATCAAGTGAAATTGTTCTCCGTGAGTTGTTTTGTAAGTTCGGAAACACTATATTTCTTATTACAATTGCATCATTAGTCAAAAATAACTTATATAATTTATATAAATTTTACATAATTTAAAATCAAAATATGTGCCTATAAAATAAAAATATAATATAGAATTTCTGTCCCATTAGGAATAAATAAAATTCCTCTTTGTAAGTTGTAATAGAGATTAAAAGTGTTAACCATGATGGAGAAAATTTATATAAAAAAAAGTGCACTGTCTCACTTAATTGAATATGTTAACCTTTTTATTTTAAATTAATATATTTTAATTATTTTATTGTTATATTTATCAATTTATTTTAATTTAATTTTGATAATTTGTATCACTTTATTTTTTTCAACTTTACCAGTCCTGACTAGTAAATTTAAATTCAATTTTACATAAATTTTTATAAAAAATAATATAAAACCAAAATTAATAAAAAATAATTAAAATTAATATTTATGCCCCTCGTTAAGTTTAGAAGATATGGGCCTTTCTGTTATCCATACATTTGGGCCTACTAGTGACCATGTCCTCTTCTACCTTCGACCGTCGTTCATCACCGTGACATCATCTATATATATATATATCAGAGACATCAGATTGATATAATTATAATAATAGAAATATTTAAAATATTAATTATATAAAATATCTAGGTATATGAACGCGTGCAGAGATCGGAAGGAAATTATATTAATAATTATAATTATTTAACATTAATTTTAAATATATTTGATTAATAAACATTTTTTATGAATTGATATTAGTTTTTTTATTATTCGATCATTTTTTTTATTTTTTAATATTTATTCAAAAATATTTTTAAGTAAAAAAATTAAATATTAACTTAATTTTTATTTTACTAAATTATTTAAAATATTAAAAATAATTTTTATTTTTTAACAATTTATCACATGTTTTTATGTAAAATAAAAAATATAAAATAAGAATAAATAAAATTTGATCAAATTATATAAAATATTGTGTGATATATTATTAAAATTATATTTTTTTATGTAATTATATGTATAAAATAATAATATTAATATATGATTGGTTTTAATTAATCATAATTTTTATATTATAATAACTATCTCATTCAATGTCTTATCAATTACGATTATTTTTGGAAAAAAATCGTTAAATTTTTATAGATAATCATAATTTAAGTTGTTTATGATTAAAATATTTATCCATAATCATGTGTTAAAGATTTAATATAAATAATTTTTTTATATTTTATATTATAAATATATCATAATTATAATTAATATAACTATTATTATTTTTTTGTTTAATATATTCGTATGGTTACAACATATTTATTACAAAATTCTAAGGATCTTGGTGCTATAAATTTTATACAATTATATCTTTCTTTGTAAAATTAGATAATATTATAAAATATAAAATAATATAATTATATAAAAATTTAATTATAAAATTAGATAATATTATAAAATATAAAATAATATAATTATATAAAAATTTAATATGATAAGATGTTGTAAGTTTAAGTCACACATAAATTAATGTATTTGAATCAATTTAAAAAATTATAAAAAAATAAATGTATTTAGTGTCATTTAATTCATAAATTATAAAATTAAAATATTTATTTTTAAAAAAATTATAAATTTTTTTATACATAACTTAATAATTATGAAAATAATATGTTAATTTAATAATAATTTTACACTTTTTCCTCATTTTTAAACATACATAAAATATATATAGTTAAAAAGTTATTATAAAAAATATATTATTTATAGAATGTATTAAAAATAAAGCTGTAATTATAAAAGAAATTATAGTAAATAAGTAATCCATAATAAATTACTTCTTTGGGAAAGAGTAGTGGTCGAATTAATGAGTATAAAGTCTGCTTAACTTCTCGTAGTGGTCATGGTTGTTCGGTGAGTGAACCCAACAAAAAAGACGACCTCCAATCTCTCAAGTAACTCTTTTTCTTTTGTTTGAGAGTTTCAAGCAATTATTTTGTCTCACCCAAGAAGTAGACCATTAATAAGAATTTGAAATATTATTCAAAATTCTTTTAAACTTTCGTTGAATCTGATTCGAACCGGGTCAAATACAAGGAAGGACTCGTTCGTACCATACAGAAACTGCAGGTAGCATAATGCATTGAAAGCTAATCAGAAAGTCAAAAGTAAACTAAAATAATATTGCTTTATAAGGCACACATATTAAGAGCATAAATAAATTATGGTTTAAATGAATTATATAGCTTAAAAACGAATTTAAATAGTAAAATTTGAATAGATTGTGAATTAAATTAAATTTAGATTAAATGTGAATTAACTTAAAAAAATTTAAAAATTTGAGTTAAAATCGAGGGAGACCATAAGTTTAAAATAATTTTTTTAAAAGAAAAAAAAAAGTTATAACGCGTTACACATTAGGTTAAAATTAAAGAATTTTTTCTTTTCTTTTTAATTCCAACCTAACTTATTCTCTTAACGTTTTACTTCTTCCATATCCTTCTCCACTATTTCACTCTTATTCTTAAGTTCAACTATTTTTTATGATATTTTGAAAAATTAGTTTAATAGTATTCATATCTCGCATAAATTATATTGCGATTTTAAACTCTTTATTTAAAATAAGTTTTTATAAAGATAAAAAGACATCTAATTTTTATATGGGATGGATTTAATTATGTTTATATATGTCGAATTTATTTAAAAATAGATTTATTTATTTAAAACTTAATTTTTTATCTTATATTTATTAGTATTTCTGTTTTGTAATTAACTTATTATTAGTTGTATTCTTTACATAGATTTTGTTGTTTAAATGAATTGTTTATTTAATATTAATTTATTATTTGTTTAAAATATTAGTTATTATAATATTATTTTTCTCATTTTGGTGTTTTATGTAATGATGTTTAAATTAATAAGTTTTAATCATTATATATATATTTTTTATTTTAAAAAAAGTTCAATTAACTAAAAAATATGTAATTAATAATTCATGCTAATTTGAGTTAGTTTAAATCAGTTCGTTTATAATTGGTTTGGATTTGGTTTCATTTTTATTGATTCGAATTAAATTTAAATTGAGTTAAGATTATATCAATTTTAACTATATATTTGATTTAACTTGCACGAATTTTCATAAAACTTAATTTTAATTCATAAATTAAAATTTATTTTTAATCATTATTAAAAAAATATGTTATTTGTCATATATATTTTTTATCATAATGTAAACAACATTTTTTTTTCTTTGGATCATAAATAACTAAGTTATTCAATTAATTTTATTTTTAATCTTGTTAGAAAACTATGTCTATTTTCTTATGGTATTAAAATATATATTTATTTACATTTTAACGAAAATGAAGTTATGTTTTTTTATAGATGAACAATAAAAAAACTCAATATATAAGGTAAATTATATAATACCACTAAACTTATTTTTTAAAGAAATTAAAAATAAAATCTTATACAAACACCTATGAAATATTATCAATTTCAAATAGTTAACAAACAAATGAAAAATGCCAAGAAATATCACAATTTGTTTTTTTTTAATATTCTCGTTTATTCATAAGTAATTACATGTGCTTGTAGAGGTCGTCGGCAGCAGGTCATTAATTGTGGAAATGTTGAAAGCTAAAAGTTGTCTGTCTACCTTCAACCACAAAATCCACAACTAGAATTTAAATTTTGATTACCTTCAAGTTAAATAATGTTTGAGAAAGATATATATAGAGTTGGTTGATGTTGATACCTACCCTCTTTTTTACAAAAGCTTGAGGAATAAACGAACAAATAGAATAAGAAACTCAAGGAAACAGACATTTCAATTAATTTACCCTAGCTTCTTTGGCCTGTTGTTGATCATTTTATCTATTTATTTTAGTAAATTGATGATTTTCTTTGTCTGTTTAGTTAAATAAAGGACATAGATCTTGGCCCTTGAGAAAATAAGCCACCAAATATAGTTGGCTTGCATTCGTTAATTAATTAATTTCAACGTACGTATAAGCAAATTTTTGAGTGTAAGGATTGATTAAAATTGATGGGATTCGAATATTGGATCATGCTTCCTATATATTTTAAATGGAGATCAAATTAACAAACTAAGCTACATTGTGATTTCCTTTGTGTTCATTAATTCATGGCTGACTCCGTTGGAGAATAAAACGAGAGTATATTATTATATTCACTGTTTAAGTTAACTTCAAATTGTGGACTAAATTAACCCATGAAAATGATTTTAAAATCGTGAATATTATTAGTTCTCTTACTGGCATTTTCGATACTTGAATTTGCTAGCTAACTGATATATGTTAGGTTGCTTAGCAAAATTGAGACTACCAGTATGTTTATTTCACCGCATTGAATAAGTTGAATATAATCATATTAAAATAAATTATATTTAATTGTACAGTGATAATTTATATAATATAATTGAATGAGATTGATGATAAATATTTAAATAAAATAATTATATTTAATTTTTTTAATGTATTTTTTACATATTAAAATAATTCAATTAGAAAAATTTATTTAGATCAATAATATTTAATTTATTTTTACATTTTATTATATTTAAAAAAAATATTTATAATTTGAGACGAAAGAAAAAGTTTTAGATACATAATTTTATAATAAAATTTCAATTAGATCATGTAAACTATTTAGTTCGGTTTAAATCCATTATAATTTTTATTTTGTGCATTACAATTTTACTTAAGAGTTAAACACGTAATTGTAAAAAAGTTATACAATCTGAAGTTTTAATACAATGTAACAAACATCTCCTAAGTGTAGACTCCTAAATAATAATGGATGTATGACTATTGAAGTCAATTTATTTGTATCAAGTGTATATTTTAGTTATTTTAATTTTATAATAAATATATACGTCACTCTCTCAATAAAAATGAGATATTAAAATTATTATTTTTAACCTTAAATTATTAATTTATTAATAAAAAAATTAATTTTTAATAAAATAATAAAATATTTTAATGGGATAGAATTATCATTTTAAATTTCTTCATTATTTATACCAAATGTTGTTTCAAACAGTTTGAAACTAGTAGTTTGTTTTCTTTTTAACCACAGAATGAATATAGAGGATTGACAAACATATATTTAAAAATGATAAAAATATAATTAAAAAATGTTAATATTTTTAACTTTATAGCTGAAAAAATAGTTCTAAAATCGAACTAGAAAATGATTAAAGGATATAATTAAGGGCATATCCAATCCATTACTTTATTTTACACTAAATTTTATTCTATTTTAAAACAAAAGTTATAATAAATTTTTACTCATCTTCAACTAATAATACCAAATATTTTGCTAGAAGTACACTCTTTTATAAAATATAATATTTTTTTATTTTTATTTTACCAATTTTTATATTCAACCAATTAAACAATTATATATCATTATTAGTTAATTAATAATAATTAATAAAAAATTATATTATTAAAAAATTCAAAAAAATATTATATTTATTATATAAATTAAAATTTATATTTAAATAAAAAATATAATTAAAAATACATATACATAAATATGAGTTCGATGAATTATTATATTTATTACAAAAATATATAATTAATGCATTTTGAATTTCAATGTGAGTTTTTGTATCCTTAAATTTTTTTTATGTTGAGAAATAAATTCTAAACAAAGAGAAGAATCTAAAAGTCAAGACTAAAGATTTCAAAATAATATAGATATTTTGGACAAATATTTTTAGAATATTGGAGTATGTGGAAATGATACTGGATTAATAAATAGTTATTTTAATTTATATTATATTTTTAACTTTACGTTATATTATGTATTTATTTTAATTATTTTGTATTATGTATTTAATTTTAATTTATTATATGTAATAAAAATTTAACAATATTTTAAAAAATTTGCTAAATCATTATTTTAATTTATATTATATTTTTAACTTTGTGTTATATTATGTATTTATTTTAATTATTTTTTTATTATGTATTTAATTTTAATTTTTTATATGTAATAAAAAAAATTAAAAAATATATAATTTTTTAAAAGATAACACAAACAATATTTCCAATGATAAGCATATGTGAGAAATAATGTCTCGTAAATTTGATGTAATATTTGATGAAGAATTGGAGATTCACAAATATTAAATTTTATACTAAATTTATAATTTTAAAGTGGAGTTAGAAATGGTATAAATGAAAAAAAAAATTAAAACAGTTTTATCTTATTAAATACAATTTATTATTTTATCATATATTTTAATTAATAAAATAATATTATATTAATTAAAAAATATATAATATATAAACGTTTATTACAAAAGTAAAGTTAGTAAAATGTTTACTTAACGGAAACAAAATCACTCCTAAAATACTTGGTCTTGATCTTATTTGAAAAACTGGTTACTGGTTGGTGGATCCCCCACCCGCCAGGAGACTGAAAGGCTCGTTGAGTTGAAGTGTTATTATTTTTCATCAATTAAATTATTATATTTTTTTACTTTTTATTTGATATTAATTTATTTCCATTGATTTAAACTACAAGCAATCAAAAATTTCTCCGGTGAGTCATCACTGCATTAATTAAAGCATGTATTGGCTCTTGCCCACTAATAACACAACATCTGACCGCGCTTTTAGTGTTCATAAATGTAAACGGTGTAGAAAGGACAAAAACACGAAATCGTCGTAACTGTATTTAATCAACATTAATGCCAAAGTTTTGCCTGTTGTGTATTTTGTTTCTATCTTTTATTACATAATTTATTTTTAATAGGAATTTTATTTTATAAATTATGTATTTTTATTATTATAGTAAATTTTTGACATATTTGATACAAATTTAGTATTATTTTTTCTGTTATATTTGTTGGGTACGGAGTCTTTTATCAATCATGTGTATTTTTACAACTTTTAGGTACTTAAAAATTTAATAAATTAGAGATATTTTATGTTTTGATTGTTATTTTAATAATATTATTGTTTTATTTGTATTAACGTGTTTCATATAAATAAATGATATTTTTATTATATTTTTTATATCCAAATATTAATAAAACATCTTTCATATTTTATAAAAGAAATTGCATAAAGAAAAACATACACATAAGATAAAAATTAAAATAGTAAGATATTATTGTAACTTTTATCATTCACACACTAAAAATATATAAACTATTAATTATATTATTAGTTTTAATTACACTTTTGAATATGTCCATTAAAAAGTTATTCATTCATTTTGAAATATATGATAACTTGATGTTATTACAGATTAATAAAATTTAACATTAGTGTAATGTTTTTTTAAATAAATAAATATCTAGTAAAATATAGAAGAAGAAATTAATCTAATTAGTGAAGAATATATTTAAGGAGCAATGAATAATATTTCGTCTCTATTGATAGATAACATTATTATTATTATTATTATTATGCGAATATTAATTTAAGTTTGTGGTTGATTTTGTAAGAAAATTTTGCTAGATTTATTAATGTATTAATGGAATAAAGAAAGAAATAGAAAAATGATGCAATTTGCAGTATTTGTTTTATTTATAGTTTTTCTCTGTCCCTTATGATGAGTTAGATTTCAAGTTAGGCATTGAATAGCTTATATGATGGCACATGCTAACTGATCCTATAATGCATCTTCCTTTACATTTTTCCTCTCAATTTAGAAAGAAATGTTTTTCTTTGAGCAATGAATAATGCACGCACTTATAATAAATATAGTAGAGATTGTTAAGTAGTTACGTATTGTAAAACATATTTGAACATGCATGTATTTTTTTTTTTTTACATACTTTTAACCATTCCACATTTGTGAAGTTTTTATACATTTGAAAATCAAGTCTACCATACAAAAAAAGAAAATATTAATGAACTTTGATTTATTATTTATTTTTAATTAAAAAATATATTATATGTATCACATTATCACATTTTAGCAAATATAATATCAAATTATATAATTTTTTATATATATATTTTATGCATGTAATTTTATAAATAATACATTTAAAGTTTTATTTAACTATAATTGAAGTGAATCACATGCTCATATTTACCTTCAAATAGATCCAATTTAAACAACCGCGTTCTTGCAACGCTCTCTTACTAAATTAAAACAAACAAACAAATAATAACAATCATTATAATATAAATATTTTTCACAACCCTTACCTAATTAATTCTACACATCAAAATTTACTTAAATATATTTGGTTCAATCTCAAATCCAAGAATTTTAATTATAAATTATTATCATTATTCTTGAACCATAAAATTTATTTTTTAATACATGTAATTTGATCATGATTTGGAATAAAAAAAAAAAGTCAAAAACAGAAAGCATATAGGCTAAATGCTAATGAGGCGAGCTTTAATACGCGGTTGGCCGGCGCCTAAAAACTAATAAAGGAGGCGAATTCAATGTACGTTAGACAATTGTGGCCGCTCACTCCCAAGTCCCAACTACTCGAATTCCCCACCACCTTACAACTGCCCTCATTTGCACGTTTGGAGAAGTCTTTCCCGGGACTTCTATTTCAACTATATCAATATCACCCCTCCTTTTTCATGATATATATTTATTACATCACTTTCTGTTTGTTAATACTCCTTTACCAACCCAAATACTTAAAATTTACATAAATTTGGCAACAAAAATATGAACATATTTAATTTATCAAAATTTAATATTAAATGTATTTAATTTACCGATTGTAACTTATACGTCCCTCGACTCAATCACTGACTAATGTGAAATTATTGGTCTGAATTTTTTAGTAAAGGTATATATGGATATACATGAAAAATATATTTTATAATTATAAATTTTATTCAATCTTATAAATGTATTTATTTCACAATATTTTATAAATTCATAGTAATTGTATATTCTAAAAAATAGAAGATAAGATCTATTTATCATACATATTGTGATATAATATTATTATTATGTACATTCACGTTACATAAATGTATATAATGATAAACTATCACACTAATCTTAATTACAATATAATTCTGATATATAAATATATTCAAAAATAACATACATAATCACGTTATTCATTTACAAATAATATATTAAAAACAAAAAGAAAAGAGAAGTAAAATTGAATTTCTTTTCTTAGCAGACAACACTATGTTAACTTTATTTTTATAAATTTAGCATGTTATTTTTTTATTTTTTTAAAAAATTGATATACTTTAATTATTTTTATTTATCAATATTTTAAAGAAATTTGATGAAATTAAACTTTACTTGTTGATAGTTGTTTGAAGTAAATTGTCTAAAAAAAAAAATTTTTAAATGAAAAAAATAAAGTTATTAAAATAACTCAAATTAATCTAAAATAATTAAAATGATACAAATGTAATAATAAGATATTAAAGTACATTAATTTAAAATAAATTATTAATATACTTAATTTATAAAAATAAAATTAAACAGTTTGTAATTTTTTCTTATTTCCTTTCCTTTTAAAACCTCATCCTCTGTTTCTTCCTAACATAATTTAAGCTACATCGAATTAGAGTTCACTAATAACTGTTGATATTTGTTTCAAGCGAAAATGTTTCAAAATTTTTTTTAAAAAATAAAATAAAATGATTAGAATAATTAAAATGGTTTAAATACATATCTAAAATACATAAATTTAAAACAAGATAAATAATATGTTAAATTTATAAAATTAAGTCAACTCCGTTCAATTTTTTCTTCTTTCCCTTCCTTTTAAAACCCCATCCTCTGTTTCTTCGTAACATCTTAAACTTTCGCTCTCTTTCACAAAACAATAGATACCCGTACTCTCTCTCTCTCTCTTCCTCCATTCTTTCTACTACTTTGGTAATGGGGGCTTACCGACGATTTAATCCGATATCGAAATGTAGCACCGAAGGAAGGTCAAGCCAGACAGTGGCTTCAGACTTTGATGGTACACTGCTTGTGTCTTCAAGTGCATTTCCTTACTACATGCTAGTTGCTTTAGAAGCTGGTAGTCTTTTAAGAGGACTTGTCCTTTTAATTTCAGTCCCATTCGTATATTTCACCTACTTGTTTATTTCAGAGGCCTTAGCAATTAAGACTTTAATTTTCATTTCTTTTTCTGGTTTGAAGATTAAAGACATTGAGATTGTTTCAAGGTCTGTTCTGCCTAAATTTTATGCTGAAGATGTTCATCCTGAAACTTGGAAAGTTTTTAATTCATTTGGTAAGAGATATGTAATCACTGCAAGTCCTAGAATTATGGTGGAACATTTTGCAATTAACTTCTTAGGTGTTGATAAGGTTCTTGGGACTGAATTGGAAGTTACTAAATCTGGAAAATTAGCAACTGGGTTTGTTAAGAAACCAGGTGTTCTTGTTGGAGTTCATAAGAAAGAAGCTGTTATTAAGGAATTTGACACAAGCCCTCCAGATTTGGGTCTTGGAGATAGAGAGACTGACCATGATTTCATGTCTATTTGCAAGGTAACAACTTATAACTATTTTTTATTTTAGGAGTAGTTTAACCACACACACACACACACACATATATATATATATATATATATATATATAATATTTATTAAAAGAATATGAAAAATTATTACGTATCTTTGTTTTGTTTAATTTTGTTGCTAAACAGCTTTGTTATTTCTTAGGGGAAAGCTAATTGCTTATAAATTTGCATTAATATTTACATGCACACTAATCTCTACGTGCCCTATATAGTTAAATTACTTCTTAATTTGTTTAATTTCAAGAAACTAACAAGTGGAAAGTTTTTAGATTAATACAAATATAAATATGAATGATTGAAAATTAGTTTAATACATGATATAATATTTATTTTAGATAGAGTTTTATTTTTAATTCATTTTATATGATATGCATATCTTATTATATGTTTAAATGTGATTTTTAAGATTATTATAAATGAAATTATTTAAATAATTAATTATATAAAAGTAAAAGTTTAAAAATTTAGGTGAACATACTATTGGACTTTCTTTCTATATGGACTTTAGAATTATTTTATATATTTATTTCCGGCCATATAAAATGCAATATATTTCTTGAAAATTAAAAGGGTATAAAAACGTAATAATTCTGCAATAATTATCAATATTGTCATTAATATTATAATGTATTCGGTTATCATTGACTTTTTTCTTGAATGGTTGAAAAAATTATAAAAAATGAGAAGTTTAGAAGAAAGAAAGAATCTATGAAAAGGGCAAATCCATTTTTGGTATAAATAATTTTTAATCATTAATTTGAATCGGTAAATGTTTTTTTCTTAATTTGATTTTTTTATTTTTAGTAATTATTTATTAAAATTAAATTTTAAAATATAATAACATCTATATCATTAACTAAATAATCATACTAATAAAATGATTTATTAATATCATTTATTTGATCTATTTTTAATACATTTTTGAAATTATTATTATACAATTATTTTAAAAATAATTTTATTTTTATTTTAAAAATTATTTAATAACTTATTATATTATGATTAATACAAATATAATTTTAAATGTAATTTATACATGAACCTATCATTACTCAACTCGTAGAACACATAGCATATTCTTGTGAATTGAGTTTAACCACCAAAACCTAACAAAAGTTTGCTCCTAATTAATTTAATAACTACGTTCAGCAAATAATAATAATAATAATAAATAAGTAAAGTTTGATGAAGTTGCTGACCTTAGTAAATAATTGTTTTAGGTTAACTACTCTATTGGTCATAATCTTTATTTTGAAATGAACGCTAGTGTCTGATTAATCTTTTTTTCTTTTATACATTTTACTCTAATCCTTTTAAAATTTAATAATTTCGGTTGAATCTAACATAATTTGATCTCTAATTTTTTCGTGAAAATAAAATTAGATTTTAAATTTTTGACAAAAACTGTTAAATTAAAACAAAAATTAGACTGAAACTATTATTAAAATTTAAAAAATATTTGGAACTAAATTAAATATATAAATAAAATATATTTTAAAGTAAAAGGTTAGAAAGAAACATGATATTTTGCCCTAATTGTTTTTTAGATTAAATATCTGTAACAAATTTTCTTGATAAATAATAAAAATTGCAGGAAGGTTACATGGTCAGAAAGAGCAAGTGCGAGCCACTACAAAGAAACAAGCTATTGAGCCCAGTAATATTTCATGATGGTCGAATAGTACAAAGACCAACCCCACTAATTGCTCTCTTAACTTTCTTATGGTTACCAATTGGTGTAATTCTCTCAATCCTTAGAGTCTATCTCAACATCCCATTACCCGAGAGAATTGCCTTTTATAACTACAAACTTTTAGGCATTAAAGTCATAGTTAAGGGCACTCCCCCACCTCCACCAAAGAAAGGCCAAAGTGGAGTCCTCTTTATTTGTAATCACAGAACTGTTTTAGACCCAGTTGTTACAGCTGTTGCACTTGGGAGAAAAATTAGTTGTGTGACTTATAGTATTAGCAAATTTACCGAATTAATTTCTCCAATTAAAGCTGTGGCTTTATCAAGAGAAAGAGACAAAGATGCTGCAAATATTAAGAGGTTACTTGAAGAAGGAGATTTAGTGATTTGTCCAGAAGGCACTACATGTAGAGAGCCATTTTTATTAAGGTTTAGTGCTTTGTTTGCTGAACTTACTGATAGAATAGTACCAGTTGCTATCAACACAAAACAAAGTGTGTTTTATGGAACGACAACAAGAGGGTACAAATTATTGGACCCTTATTTTGTTTTCATGAATCCAATGCCTACTTATGAGATCACATTTTTAAATCAGTTGCCTATTGAGCTTACTTGCAAAGGAGGCAAATCACCAATTGAAGTTGCCAATTATATTCAAAGGGTATTGGCTGGAACTTTGGGATTTGAGTGCACCAATTTGACTAGGAAGGACAAGTATGCCATACTTGCTGGAACTGATGGTCGTGTTCCTTCCAGGAAAGAAAAAGAAGAAAAGTAATATATAAATATATAATTTATATAGGGATGATAAAGTTTTTTTTTTTTGTGATTTTCTATTTGTTTCGAATTGGTAATAAAATTGAATTATTTATAAAATACAGAGTGATATTGTATATGGGTATTAATTTGGATATTATTAATTTATTTATGCAATATATAATTACTTGCTATTTTCTAGTTTGATTTTGCCCTTTTCTTTTTCTTTCTTTCTTTCTTTCTTTCTTTCTTTCTCCTCCTCCTCCTCCTCCTCCTTTTCTTTTTCTCGACTCTGATTCTTGTGGATGTTGGATAGATCTGAGTGATATTAATTATGTAAGGTAGTAATTAAGTTAGGTGTTGGGTTTAAATGTGACATTAATGGCTTTGATGTCTGGGCATGTTCCAATAAAGAGGTGGGTCAAAATTCGCATATACTAATGTTAGCCAAACATATTCTTGGCCAGGCTGATACTTTCTTTTTGGTGAGGGTAGTGCAGGTCTTACTTTTTTTTAAAAATATATTTTAGTTTGGTGAATTATAAGTTAGTTATCATTAATTATGTGATTAACAAAAGTAATTATATTTAATCATATACGTATTCAAAATAACCATTTAATTTCCTACAGTTATTAAAAAAATGCGTAAGGGTATAATTTTTTACAACTTTCATAATAATAATAATACTAGTAACACTTAATTCAAAAATTATAATTTTTTTTTTCAGATAATAATAAGACTTCTATGAACTCTTTCTCTTTTTTTAATCTAAAATCTTATGGTATATTTTTGGTTTGATTGGGTACATTATAAATTATCTTGTATATGCAATTAACATTTATGTTTCTATATTATGTCATATTATTTACCATTTTGGTATATTATTAAGAGATATATATTTTATATTTTTGGACAGTTTTCATATTATCAGATAAATTTGTAATTTTATTTTTAATTACCTTTACAATATATATATATATATATATATATATATATATATAATGTAAATTCAAAAATGTAGTATATATGTATTTTCTTTCCTAACGTAATTTTTTTTCCAAATTAATTCACAAATACTAATTAAATTGGTTATACCTATTGGTTTAATAAAAAAAAACATAACTAAAAGTTTTCTTAAAAAAATAGTTAGTATCGTTTGAGACTTTGAGATTTGATCTTAAATTTTTACAAAATAATAACTAATATAATAAATAATTATTAATTAAAATTATTGAACTCATTTTTCTTAATTTGAAATAACTTAAAATATTATTTATTGTTATATAATAATTTGATGCAAAAAGATTTTTTGTTCTAATTTTAGTGGTTTTTTGAGTAGAGCTATATTTTTTAAAGGTTGTCTCAAAAAAACTATTACACTTTGATTAATTTAAATAAAACAAAAATAAAATAATTCGAAAAAAAAATTGCTCTACCACATATGCAAGCAATAATTTTTCTTCTTCCATATATACTTACTTTGTGCCTAATTTTAAAATAAATAAAATGAATTAATTGTAGTAGACAAGTTGGAGCATCCTTGAAATGGTTGATAGGACCATAGATAGGAGTAAGACAGGACTAGTACAACGTACGGGCGTTCAAAAATTGTATCGAACAATTAAATTGAAAAAACCAAATGGATCGTAGTAAAAGAAAAAATTTATAAATCAAATTATTTTAATAATATATTAAAAAATTAATTTAATTAATACATTATTATATTTATGTATACTATTAAACTCTATAATATTTATGTATTATTAATATGATTAAATTGTTAAAAATCGTTAATAAAATCAAATAAAACTGTTCCATTACAATATTTTTAATAATTAAACGATTTGATTTTAACTATATAAATTATCTAATTTAATTAAATATTTTTTACTCAAAATTTTACCAAACGGTGAACACTGTTGCATCTTACCTCCTTTAATTTTTGGAATAAGTTTGATTAGCCTTTTTTACCGAATCTGTTTGGTTCGGACTAGTATGCAAATTAGTGTAACCGTATATTTTACAATTTTATGTTATTAAAAGTTTTATTTTATTATTTTAATTTAAATATTAATATTTTTTTATTAAAAAATTAATAAAATTAATAATAAAAATAATAATTTATTTATTAAAAAATGTATCAATAATTAAATAACGATAATATTAAAAGAAACATTTTAATAATTTGAAAAAAATTAGTATATTAATTAGGATATAGAAACTCCTATAATAATACTTATAATTATTTATATATTTAAGTTAATATATTGTTATTGTCGTTGATAATTCAAGTTTAAAAAAATTAACAAAATAATATAAAAATTTAAAATAAAAAACTCATAGCATTAATTTTTTTTTATCTTGTGAAAAATATAATAATAAGTCTTTTCTTTTGAGTCTTAAGATGAAAACTAGGTAAAAGTCTTAATTTCATAAAAGTAAAAATTTACAACTATAAAAATCAAAACCAACAAAATTTTCCATTAATCCAAATAATTTTTTTAATTTCTTTAATATTTTAATATATATATATATATATAAATTATCGATTATAATATAATATAATATTTATCATTTAATTATATAAATAAATTATTTTATGTTTATTTTTATCACAATAAAAAATTCAATCAAAAAATTTCACATTAATTATAATTAAATTTAATGTCATTTAAATTTTGACAAATAAAATAAATTTTATTACTATTATATGATATTTTTTGTTAGAATAAGTTTTACCAATATGAGTTCATTGTGTTACATGTTTAAGCAGAATTGATAATCTATTTAATAAAGATTAAAAACATAAAAATATAAATTATGTTAGATTATTCACGAAATTTGTGTAAATAGATTGTGTTTATATTGTGCAAATTTTTTTTTATGGAAAACAGTTTGCGTTAAAACTATTTTACAATATATTTATTTATTTTATTTTTTAAATAGAGCAAAAATTAGTTTTTTAAAAAAATACAAATATGAGTGATTGCAATAAAAAAATGTGATGAGATAAAATAATATGTTAAATAATACTTATATAAATAATTAAAAAAAATATTAAAATTTAAAATTATACAAATATTTCTTTATTTATGGATCACATTTATCAAAATTGATTAACCTTATATTCATACTATCATTTTAGATTAAATTATATATATTTTAAAAAATAATACTTCTAATATATCGTAAAATTAAAATATATTTGTGTTCCTTTCTTAAAATTGAGATACCAATTCAGTATCCAACATCGTTAATAAAAAAGATATAAAGAAAAGGAAAAAAATAATAGTAAACCGCAAAGAAAGAACTGAAAAAAAAAAAACAGAGGACGAAATTAGAAAATAAAATCGGCAAAATGGTAAAATTCAATGGTAAATACATAATATATGTTTATTGTATCCTATTAAATTCATTAAATATAATTATAAATTAAGTTATATTAAGTTATATTATAATTAATTTATCTATTGTTTATAAATAAATTAAATAATATAATAGAATAAAATTGATTATTAATATTTTAATAAAATAATTTTTTATTATAAAATTTATTTAAATTATTTTATATTTTAAAAATTAAAAATATATTTTTAATGTAATAAAAAATAAAAAATTCAAATACATATTTTATAATTAAAAATTTAAATAATTAATTTAAATTTTTAAAATAAATTATACTCACTCATTTAAGATTATAAAATTTATATAATATAATAAAAAATTACAATCAAAATTATAATAAGCATACGACATATAAATAAAGCAGTTATTAAATTAATTTAATTTTTAATCCTCTAAAAAATATATCTATTTACATTTAAAAATAAAATTTCAATTTTGACATCCAACTAAATCTTATACAAATTATACCGTCTTTAATTCTGTATAATAATTATTCCTTTATTGGGGGTAATTCCATCATTGTGGTTATCTTTCTGGGCACGAAAACAAGCAAGAGTGAAACAAGGGTTTGTATTTTATAGTTTCGTAGAGGTGGATTAGACAGAGAGGGGATAGAAATTTGAAATAGATAAAGATGGACGTGATCAAGACGCAGCAGTTATCATTTACGCCGATAGAGAAGGTGATAGTACATCCTCTTGTGCTACTCAGCATCGTCGACAACTACAATCGCGTTGCCAAGGACACTCGCAAGCGAGTCGTCGGTGTTCTTCTCGGTAGCTCATACAAAGGCATCGTCGATGTCTCTAATAGTTATGCAGGTCTTTTACTTTAATCACTTTTCTCTATTTAAACTTCGGCTTAACTTCTTTTTCACGACCCTAGTTTTCATTCTTTTTTGAATCACGATTTGTTACGGTAATCTATTAGGCCTAGATTTGGTGTTTTTATTGTTTTCTTATCTCCCTATAAATCTTCGATGTGGAATCTGCTTATTTGATTTGATCTTCACTTAATGATGGACTAGGGCTTTCTAATTTGGATATTAGTACAAATGATGCTAGACATTCGGCTTAGTTTGTTTTGTTGTTGCAAATTGAGATTGCAGCTTCATATTTCTTAATGTGATTTGTTAATTTATTCTCTTTTCCTTCTCCCTTCGGACTTTTATGTTTGACGTATATAGTTCTTGTTGAGTTTGCATTAATTAGCTTGTTTAATTTCGTATTTAGAGTAAGCGTAATTTTATCGACTATGAGGAGACGTTTAAGGTCAGAGCACAGTATAGGCCAAGGTTGTAGCACAAAGCTCGAACTCAGACTTCATATTCGTCTACACTTCTAGGCTCACGAATGCATATATACATGCACGCAGTAGTTCATTTGTTGAAATTGTCTTACCTTAAAGTTAGGATTAATTAGTATTATTTTGTATAACAAAAAGGAAAGAAATCCACAAAATTGTATGGATTCACAGTGTAATGTGACATTTCCTTCTGTGCTTTTGAATTTTCAGTGCCCTTTGAAGAAGATGACAAAGACTCTAGCATCTGGTTTCTTGACCACAACTATCATGAGTCAATGTTTTCGATGTTCAAGAGAATAAATGGTATTTTTGTTTCTTCTGTCCTATTAATGATCATTGTTCAAGAGTTTTATTAGAAATACCTATTTACTTCTGTTTATGGATTTCTATTTATGGTTCAGCCAAGGAGCATGTTGTAGGTTGGTACAGCACAGGGCCAAAGCTACGGGAGAATGATCTTGATATTCACAGTCTATTCCATAAGTAAGATTTTGAATCTCCATTTATATTAGAATCTATTTGAATTTGATCTTTACATGTATCTTAAACGTATTGCTTCCATTTGTTTTCATCTTATATTTTAATGATTAGTTTTTTAAAACATAATACTCAATTTAGCTAGCACTTTATGCTTGTTAATGATCATGTCTGTTTACTTATTGAATCCATGCTCTTGTATTTATGTAAATATTTATCAAGTGGTTATTTTCTTGATCAATTTGCTTTGGTGTTATGTAGCTATGTCCCAAATCCTGTCTTGGTAATTATTGATGTCCAACCGAAAGAGCTGGGAATTCCAACCAAGGCCTACTGCGATGTTGAAGAAGTGAAAGAGGTGACTTCCCATTTATAATATTGCAGGCTCTGTTTGATTAATCAGATGCATTATGCTGATGATATCATTGCATCAACTGTGAGAATAGCTCCTGTGCTATTGGGAACTGACCAATAAGTATCGTGGTCTTATCCTTTTGGAGTAAGTCATTTCACTTGCCATGAAGCTTAATATGTTTATTATGTTGATGCTTTACAGAATGCTACACAAAAAAGCCAAAAGATTTTTGTTCACGTTCCTTCAGAAATTGCTGCTCATGAGGTTGAAGAGATAGGTATGCTGTGTTCAGGAGAAGTTACAGTCCCTTTAGCACCCTGACTCTTTTGAGCATGGGTTGAAATTTTCTGTGGAATTTGTTTTTTAGTGATTTCAGAATTGATTTTATCTATGTTTTATCTAATAGGGGTGGAACATTTACTGAGGGATGTGAAAGATACAACCATTAGTACACTTGCAACTGAGGTTTGTTCTTAAATTGGTCTCTTTTCTGCAGTTATTAACTTATAAGGACATATTTCTTATCATTCCTGAATATGTTTCCAACTCCATTTTATGTGTTAGGGACTCATGTCTAAACTAGATGAACCTAAGTTAACAGAACTACCTTGTGTTTTGTATAGGTTACTGCAAAGCTAACAGCTCTTAAAGGTTTGGATGCACGCCTAAGAGAGATTCGTGGTTATCTAGATTTTGTTATTGATGAGAAGCTTCCATTAAATCATGAGATACTTTACCATCTGCAGGTAATCCTTCACTGCTGATTTGTATACTTTACCAAACCCCTTCCCAGAAAAGAGAGAGAGAGAGAGAAAGCTATTATGGTTTAAAGTTGATTGTAAATTTAACAAGTGGGATGGATTTCGATGAGTTCAAAGTAATTTGTCAGTCGATTCTTATCATCTGTGTATCTTACATTGTCAAAATTCAGGATGTGTTCAATCTGCTTCCAAATCTCAATGTGAATGAGTTAATAAAGGCATTTGCAGGTACTTCATGCAGAAATTAGTTTATATGTTTGTTTCTCTTAATTTTGATGGGTCAGTGTGATTATTATTCTTATGAACACTCTCTTCATTTTTTGCCTGTGCAGTGAAAACAAATGACATGATGCTGGTTACTTATCTTTCTTCTCTCATTCGAAGTGTCATTGCGCTGCACAACTTGATCAATAACAAGGTACTGTTCCCCCTCTTACTCATCCATCTCGTCCATTGATCATAAGCAACAGAAGTTATACACCAAAAAAAAAAGGGAATTGAAATTGATTCTAATATATCTGTATCCTATCTTTTATTTCTTTCAGCACTTCATAAAATGACCTATTGAGGTTTCCTACTTATGTTGTGTTCTCAAGAACTCCACAAACTAAGCACTGTTTTCTTTCTGTCAGAAGAAAACAGGGTGGAGATGGAGGGGGAACAACGTTTGCCTTAAATAATATGTTCGTTGTTTAAGCAATCATTTCCCCCCCTTCCTGTCTGAGAGTGAATAGGTAGCAGCCCAATCCAAGATTTCAAATCCACTAGTATATTTTTTCCTTCCACAAATTCATAATTCTTGGAAGAAAAGCTACATTTCTTTTGTTTTTATAATTACTGTCATCTTCCTTCGATTTTTTGTCTAATCATGAAAAGATTTGTAGATGTTTGTTTCTTTGGGCAGGATCTTTGAAACTGTTGGTATACTTGTTTTTTGTTTATGACAAGTTTTCAGAAGCTAATCTATAATTACTAATCCGTTTTCAGATGCTAAACAAGGAACATGAAAAGGCAGAGGACGCCAAGCCAACAACTGTTCCTGCTGTCAGCGGAAGCTAAGAACTAGATTTTTTTTAAATGTATTTAGGAGTTTTTGGGACCGAGAAAATCATGGGAGCCTTTTTTTAAGAATTTTGTATCCTACATTGCATTAGAGGCTCCACTGTTAGAAATCATCCATATGTTCATTTATTGTACCACTCCTGTACTACTAGTTTCTTGCTTTGCTTTACGTTGGAAGAAAACTCTGAGGAGGAAAGACGTAGCCAATGTTGCACGTGCTTCGTTATCTCACATATTTTTTATTTGTGTTTGATTGATTTTATATTATAACTTTGAAATGCATCTTCCTTTTCGCGTCTTCCTTCGTCATCTCACATATATTCTATGCCCCTTTGTTGTTTTGGCGATGAAACAAAGTCTGAAGGGAAATGATATAAAAGGCAAGTTTCTTTTAATCTTATTGGTACATCATCTTATGATTTTGAAGTCTTTAGATTTTCCCAAGTTAATATCAGCTACCAAAAAATTGTGATTTTTTTTCTCAGTCAATAGCTTGAATCAAAATCATGACGAATTCAGTGAAATGATTCAGTTCGTTTAAGACTGATTTAATGAATAAATGAGTTCAAATATACTAAATTAAAAAATCCAATTCATGCAATCAAATGTGTTAAATTACTTAGTTTATTTAACAATTGTTTTTTTCTTAAAAGATAACATTTTTATAATTATAATAATGTTAAATGTTTTTTTAAATATATTTTTATTTTATTTTTAGAATTACAAATAAGTTAACTCATGAATTATTCATTTAAAAATCAAACTAATTTAAATTTGACTTTAATAAATTGAGTTGAGTCGACATCTTTTAATTTTTTTTTTTTTGAAAATCGGTAAATACGGTCTATTCTTATTTGATAGCATTTTAATGAGGTTTTTTCTTATTCTTGTTTAAGTTGATATTGATGGTCTTTTGTGGATTTTTCGTATTGTTCGTTTTGAGATATCAAAATCTTTAGATAACTTGTAATATTTTATAATATTTGAATTATAATATTTTCTTAAGGGTGGATAATCAATGTTGATGCTTGGTTAGGATTGATATCGTGTTTGTCTAGAGATTTTTCTATTAGCTTTTTAAACGTAATATTTTTATATCTAGTTAATGTGAACTTTTATTTATGTAAAAAAATAAAATTAATACGCATTTGTACGATTTCTCAAAACTCAAAAGTGAAAGTTCTAATGTGGGATTTTTCGATAAGGGTTTTGTCTATAATGAGTATATCTCATTCAAAAGTTTAAAAAGAGACTATTTGTTAATTTAGTTTAAAAAAAACTCTTTTTAACCTCTAAATCAAGTAACAAATCATTTTTTTCTCTCCTCTTTCAATTATCATCTTAATTTTTTCGTTTTTTTTTTCCTCTCCTCTTTACATTCCTAGCCCAGTTTTTTTTTCTCTTCTTATTTTAAAAACAAGACAAAAAAATATTTTAATTACCCTTTGAAACTTTAAAATGCAAGATACAAAAATTATAAATTTTTAATAAATAATTTGTTGAGTTAATAAAAAATAATAAAAATAATTTATATTTATAAAATACAAAATATATTTAATAATAAATATATAATTTGTTATTACAAATAACTTATCAAAATTTTATTATAAATTAACTTAAAATAATAATAATAAATTATAAAATAATTACAAAATTAATAATAATTATTATTATAAAATAAATTATAAAAAATGGGTTAATAATTATAATAATATTATATTAGATAATATTTTCACACAAATTTTATGATATAATGTTTTATGTTTGTATTGTATATTATAAAAAGTTAGATAGAGATGTTTTACAATTTTTTTAATAATTTAATTATTTTTATGAATATTATTTTTTTATATCATAATTATAATTAATATTATAATTATTTATTAAATATAATTATATTTATATTTAATAATAATAATAATGTATTATATTATTTATGAATTATCAAAATATTTAGCATATGATTTTCAATATATGTATAAATTTATATTTATTTTATTGTAAAATAAATTATTTTTTATTTTTTAAAATAAATTTTTTAATATATGATATCATAAAAAATATTTATTTATTAAAAATAAATTATAAATTATTAAGATGTTAATATTTTTTTATGTTTATAATAATTATTTTTTGTAAAATAGAGTTAATATATCTTTTTTTTAAATTGATTAAAAAATTTGCTTTCAAGTTTAATGTAAGAACTTGCCTATTTTTAAAAAAAATCCTATTTATGTTATTTTTTAAACTATTGTCTAAAAATTGACTCTTATAGATAAAAACACTTTTCGATATCCATTGAGTAAATAAGCTTTTTTTAGATAGTTGAAGGAAAGAGTTAAACTAAAATAATAAAATAAAAGACATTGTGAAAAACCTTATTGACAATAATGCTATAGCAGGCGATGCTGAATTTTCGTATTTCGTAAGGTAAAATTTGCATATGGAACCATTATCGGTACGGATTAACATTGTATTTGAAATTATTTATTTTTAGTGAATTT
The DNA here is from genome assembly GCA_037013495.1 of Hippophae tibetana. Classification (NCBI taxonomy): domain Eukaryota; kingdom Viridiplantae; phylum Streptophyta; class Magnoliopsida; order Rosales; family Elaeagnaceae; genus Hippophae; species Hippophae tibetana. Next base: position 88,284,733 of record CM072803.1, on the reverse strand, counting down.
AAATTTAAAAATTTTTAATTTAATTTTTATCCGTAGAATAAATTTGAACTAATATTAATCCAAATATTTTAGATTTTTTTATATCTCATATAAAACATAACATATATAACATATATAACATTTAAATTTTAAATTTATATATTTTTAATAAAATTTATTATTTATAATCACAAAATATTAAAAGAATAATAAATATGTATTAACAATTATTAAATTATTATAAAAATTTAATATTAATATTTATTTTTAATATAAAAAATAAATTAATATAATTATGATATATATAATATTTAAATATAATATATTAAAAATAAAATATGTATTTATTTTGGATTAAAATTTTAATTTAAATGAATTAATAAGATTATTTGTATACTTTTATTAAAAGATATACAAATATGAATTAGTAAAAGTTTTAAATTTGTTAGTGTGGGAAGAAAAAATGTGTAAAAAATGGTGTCATTTGCGTATCAAGTAACATATAATTTTGATATAATACCTTTTCTTAATTATATCGTATCAGTAATATCTTAGATTATTTTATTTAAAATATTTTTTAAATAAATTTTTTAAAGAATTTTTAAATTTGAAATCATATTTCTCTTTATCAAATTATGGCACTTTTTCTTAATCAATGTTTGTATTTTTTTTTCAAAACCTCAAATTATATATTATTTCTGCAATTAAACACGTTCATTTTAATTTTTTAAAATAATTAAGATAAAAGATTATATGTCAAAATTCCTGTATTATATTATATTAGTATGCTGGGATTCAAAAATAGTTGTTACTCTTCAATATGAAGCCCGGTATATGACCTATTAGGCTCTCTAAGCCCAACTTCGATTCTGTCAACGAACTTCTCCAACGCTATAGGGTTTTACTGTCGGTCGGTGGTCGCATCGTGGTGTTACCTTTACCGGTGTTCCACTTCATCCTTTGTGATATTTGAATCAAGGAACTTCGTGTGTTTGGTGGAATTTGGTTTTGCAGTAATGGGTAAAGCTTCAAGAGATAAGAGGGTACCTATTTCTATTGCCATCTTCTTACGAAATTTTTTTGGAACAATTATTCCGAATTTATTTGTTTTGGTACAGTTTTATATACTTCATTAGCTTTTACTTTTGGACCTTCTTAGTTAATTGTTTGATTCAAGTGCAGGACATCTATTACCGTAAAGCCAAAGAAGAAGGTTGGCGCGCTCGTAGTGCCTTTAAACTCCTTCAGATTGACGAGGAATTCAACATTTTTCAAGGTTTTATACTTCGTCCCCTCCCAAACTTCTCTCTTTGCATTGTATCTCTTAGCTTCGCAGGTGCAACAATGACTAAGCTAGTGATGGAGCTTACTATTTTTTCTTCGATCCTATTTTTTGTCAAATTTCGTAAGAACTAAGGAACTTCTAATCCCAAAACGGAGACACCCACGATCCTTGTAAAGGATATCATCCAATTTCATAAGATTAAACCAATGAATCGAAACAACCATAATCCTTAAAACAGATATTATAACATTTTAATTAATTAATGTGTGATATTACTATTAATATCTCCTTAAAGTGTGTGTCTGTCTATCTTGCAAATACCATCACTTTGTATTTTTGAGTTATTTTATTATGTTATATTCTATTTAAATCATTTCTCTTTTTTATTTTTGTAAGTTACATTACATTTTTTTACGAGACAAGGTCCGAAATTTTTGCTCTAATTGAATGATGTTCTGATACTATGTCAAAATCGATAATAAACATTGACCTTCTAATCTTAAAAAGTTAATCCAATGGATGGATACACCCACAATTATTATAAACTCTATCATAGTATTTTACTTAATCAACTTAGGATATTATTCTTAACATTTTTGAGTTAAGAATTGTGAAATATGCTAGTGGAGTTTGATTGGTAATCTTGGTTCCACTTTGAATTTGGAAATAAAAAGACAGTTCGTGCTATTTTTACTTTTAGTTTTTGCCCATTCCTTCTGGTGCATCAGTTACCTATTCGAGGTTAAATTTCTCACTTTCAGATGTGTGATCATGTTTTGATTGCCAGGAGTGAAGCGTGTTGTAGATCTTTGTGCCGCCCCTGGTAGCTGGAGTCAGGTATAGTAGATTTCCATGAACTACTCTTCTTAATATGCCAATTAGAAGTTCTATAAAAAACTTCAGAAATGGTGGTTGGGTTTAAAAGATTCCATTTACGGTCATTATTCTAAGTATGCAGCTTTTGCATTGTTGTTGTCAGTTGTTTTTACATGCTATTTAAACTGAAAACATAAATGTGAGAAAAAAAATGAAATTGAGAAAATAATCTTTTACATTAGAGGTGGGACTCATTATCGATTGGGGAGTGAGGAACATACCCTCTGTGCCCGTTACTAATTCCTGTTTTTCTTTGCAGGTTTTGAGTCGGAAACTGTACCTTCCGGCAAAGCTTTCTCCAGACCCAAAGTAAGACTTTAATTACGACCTTGTTATGGTTTGCTTTATTTTGCATGTTGCTCATTATTGAAAATGGAGATAATTGAATTATGGGGCATGTAAATCTGCCCATAGGGCCCTATAAACTTGTCAAACATTGGTGTTTCTTTTCAGCTTTGGTGTCAAATGTTATCCTTATGGTTTTGTACTGGAAGATTATAATACACCACATATGGCATAGGTACAATGTCATTCACAGCCTAATTGTAAAGAAAAGTGCAATCATGGAAGTAATCTAGTCAATGTATCTACCCTCATGAGAAGATCTCAATCCTATAATGTCAATATATGCAGGGATGGTGACCCTCCTCTTATTATAGCTATTGATTTGCAGCCCATGGCTCCAATTGAAGGTGTAATTCAAGTGCAAGGGGACATAACAAATGCGAGGACAGCTGAAGTGGTAAAGATACTTGATGACTTGCTTTTGATGAAATTTTACCTTATTTTAACTGCTTGAAATTATTTAGCTAGTTGTCTAGAACCAGGAGACCGTTCCTGTTTTTATTAACTATTAAATATAAAATACATCACTTTTGATTCCTTTAAATTTGTTAGATGAGGTTTATTTATGTAATTTACTTTGAGGGGTGGTAGTATGGTGCGTTAAGAAAATAGTGGCACTGGCAGCACTTTGCTGTTTTTGATATGATGTCAACTTCCTGTCATGGGTAATGTGGCTAAATTCAAGAATAAGAATAACTTGGCAGGCAAAAAATTTTAAATCTTGATTTTATCATTGCCGAATTAATGTATTATCATTTTTAATATATTATATAATTTATTTTCCCCCTATTTCCTCCCTTTTACAGGTTATCAGACATTTTGATGGTTGCAAGGCTGATCTTGTTGTCTGCGATGGTGCTCCTGATGGTATGCAGTTTCTCTTCGATTGCTACTCCATTAATTTCTTCCAGAGTTGGTGTTCATTTGTTTCAGTTTGTTTGTGGTTTATACTTGATGCACAGTTACTGGCCTCCATGACATGGATGAATTTGTTCAATCCCAACTCATACTTGCTGTAAGTGCTCTGTTATATGATCATTATTCTAGATAATTATCTCCATTTTCAGGGATATATGAAACATATTTCCTATGCATAATAATTTTCATTCAATTCCTCTAATAGGTATCTTTCACTTTAATTTGTGGACGATAACTCGTTCTCTTGTTAACTTGCAACAGAATATGTGCAAGGGATTATAATGTTGTGCTTTTTTGAAGACGCTATTTCACTAGTTGAGATATATGAAACATATTTCTTATGCATAATAATTTTCATTCAATTCCTCTAATAGGTATCTTTCACTTTAATTTGTGGACGATAACTCGTTCTCTTGTTAACTTGCAACAGAATATGTGCAAGGGATTATAATGTTGTGCTTTTTTGAAGACGCTATTTCACTAGTTGAGTTACAAGAGCTCTTTTTTGAATTTTATGCTGTGGTAGGACCAAAAATCAAATTCAACTGTAAATGGTGACAAGCAATTGATAAATGCATTGATTCTTTTTTGCATTGGGGTGCCACCATCTGTTTCTTAGACTCTTTCCGCGCATTTTTCATTTGCTACTTCTGTCAATTTCTTGTTTAATGTGCCTAGAGCAATGAATTTGAGAGATGATTTTGTAACAAGTTCTTTTGTATCTGGTCTTCTTTGCAGGGTCTAACCATTGTTACTCATGTACTCAGAGAAGGTGGTAAATTTATTGCTAAAATATTTCGTGGTAAAGATACAAGTCTTCTTTACTGTCAGGTAAGTAAATGCTTGTCAAAACTCCAAATTCTAAGTTGAAAGTTCTAAATTTGGTGCAGTTGCTAACAGATAATGATGGATTTATAAGACTGATCAATTCAATCAATCAGTCTCTAGACTGTAATTCCTGGTCCAGGAACCCAAAAAATAAAATAAAAACACATACATTCCTATTTAAATATATATATTATATAGTATGTATTGCTGCAATAAGTTTCTTCTTTTCATGTTAGTGTAGCGTTGGCACTTGAAGTTATATGTATTTTACTTAGGTAGAAACTTTAGTTTTCCTGCCTATTTATGCAAAGCCTTGTGATGGAATAAAATACTCTTTTGCTGTTCTTTCTTTCTTGCAGCTTAAATTATTTTTTCCTACGGTGACTTTTGCGAAACCAAAAAGCAGTCGCAATTCCAGCATTGGTAACCCTTTTTTGCTAGATACGCGATTGGTTCTTACATATTTCTTTTAAATTGTCTTAATTCCATAGTAGGGTTTTTCTTGGTTTGATCATCAACCCTAGGTTGGATTTCCGATTCTTAAAACAGGGCAATCATCTCGTAAATGAGTTCCAAGGAATTCCTTATTATTATTGATTAAAAAAAATCCCCCCCCCCAAAAAAAAAATAAAAAAATAAAAATAGGATACCTTCAATGCTAGAGCCTTAAAATCTTTTATGATATGAACTTTGAGAGTTGTTTGACATTCCATTTTATTCAAAGTTGTATCTTTTGTCATACAGAAGCTTTTGCAGTTTGTGAGAACTATTCACCTCCAGAAGGTTTTGAACCAAAATATCTGTATCGACTCTTGGAAAAGGTTGGAAGTCCCTCTGGAGCTGAGGATTTAGGTAAATTACTTTCGTAAACTAATTCTTATGTCAGGTTACAGTGTTCAGATCTTTAGCCATGACTATGTATTACCACATTTGTTATGAAATTTTGTAATATATCTGTGGCCTATGATCTCATTCTTGGAATCATAGTCAGTATCATTAGAGTGGTAATAGTTGATGCTATGATCTCATTCTTGGTGACATTTTTACATGGCAGATTGTAGTAGTGGCTGGTTGGAAGGGGCAAATAAGGTGTATATTCCATTTTTGGCTTGTGGAAATCTCAGTGGGTACGATTCCGACCAGTCATATCCGCTGCCCAAAGTTGCTGAGGGAATTTATCGGAGCTTAGATCCTGTACAGCCCCCAATCGCTCCTCCTTATAAGAGGGCGCTAGAAATGAAAAAAGCCTCTAGCCAGGGCATCAAAGAGCTTGAAAAGCTTTCGTTGGATTCTTGATCTATCTTGCAATTTAATATTTACCTTTTTCGCTTAAGAGGCTTAGAAATTATTAATTAGTTATTATCAATTATTGTACGCAATACAATAGATGTTTAGATGATTATAGTTGGTGTTTGTTTTGTAATTTTTTTTTAATGATCTCACACTTGAGATAATACTGTCCCATCCTATTAAGGTGGTCAAACGAGCTTGTCCGTACTGCACGCCAAAAAGAAATATGATCTACCTGTGACTCACTGGTTGCAATGGACCGGTCGAGTTGAGCCGACATGTTAGCTTAAAACTGAAATTTACATAAATTAATATTAAATATATAAATATATCTATACTTCAAGTATATTTTTTCTTAGTATTAAATGTTATTTTACCTTTTACATATGATCGCGTTTTAATATGAAGTAATAATATTTTAATAAATAAATTAATAGATTAAAATTATTTATCTTTAATTAGTCTTTTTTTTATAACAAAACATTAGAAAACATCTTTTTAAATATAATGAACTAAACGCATATTAAGGTCTAATCTGACAAATTTGATTGACACTTCTCTAAAAGAATAAAAATTCATCGTAAGTTTAATTAGAGATTTATTATTATAAAAATTAATTGGGATATGATCTCTTTTTCCTAATAAGTTTCAAAAATGAAAAATATTTCTTAATATTATAAGAGTTTTTTTTATTTAAAATGTCCAATTATTTCACAAATTTAAAATAAAAGGGAGTGTTTTTAATATTATAAGAGTCTTTCCTCTAAAATATAAAGGTTGATATATGTTATTATTCAAAATTTATATATTTTTATTCAAAATTTATTAAATATGAATTAAACTCTTATAGATAGTATTTATATGCGTGCAAGTTCGCTATATACTCTAAGAGATTAATATGAATATTGTGTAATATTATTTTCTTTATTTTTAAAAAAAGTTGTAATATTATCATAATATAAAAAATTATATATTTTTATCATAATAATAACAAAAATAGATATGATAATATCATTAAAAAAACAATTATAATCCCTCAAAAATCATTTAGCCAAAAAATACTTTAAAATTCGTAAATAATGTCATAATATTAACTCATATAGTCATAATCTCTAGTTTTATTATTATGAGTTTGGGGTGTTGTTTGTGGTATATTCTATTATATATATAATAATAAAAAAAAGTTGCAATGATTTGCAAGTTAATGTTTAATAAAAAGAACCCCACTTCGTCATTGAAAGTTTTAACCACCAACTCTTTACCCTTCTCTGGTTTTTGATAGATATACGTAAACATCAGTATTTAATTACAAAATCATTTGAATTTTTTAAGATTTTTTTTAAATTTAAATAATTTTTTTTATCTAAAATCATACATTAAATAATAATAAATTATTATAAATTTGATAAAAATATTTATTAAAAAATTTGAGTAATTTTTTTAACTAAAATTTATTTCATTACATATATGTATATAAAAAAAGATACAAAAATACATGTGTCACGTATAGTATCGAATTATATTTAATAAAAAAATAGATAAAAAATTAATTTTATTTTTACTTGGTACATTTTTACAAATAAAGAAACTTAAAAATATTTTTCCTAAACAAATGAGGTAAACATTCCTTGGTCCCTAAACGCAAAGATCTTCACGAACTTTTTTCTTATATTATAAACAATAATGTTATATTTATATTATATAAAAAATTTATTTATCATCCATATTGTTATAAATGATAATATTAGTTAATTAATTATAAATTAAAAAAATAAATTCTATTATTTTAATCAATAATCACTAGTCATATTAATTATGATTCAATCATAACTTATAACACAAAAATGTTAATATCATATAAGTTATAAAATATTATAAATTTTTAATTAATAAAAATAATTATATTATAACATATTTATTAATTATGTATGATAAAAAACATTTTTTTATTTTTTAAGAGAAATTAATATATCATTCATTTAAATAAAAAATACAAGAATAATTAAATTAATAAAATAAAAATACATCAAATTATTATAAAAACCAATAACAATCATTTGTTACATGTTTCAAACCTTCTTATTTGATCTTTTCAATTCTCTAAACATATATTGCTCTTTTCATTCAAAAAATGACAAATCTTCAATCGAATTTGATCATTTATGTTTTAAAATATTTATATTTTGAACTGCAAAAATACCTAAATAAAAAGATCTAGATCTAAAACAAAATATACCTAGAATTACTATTAGATCGAAATCTAGGTAAAAGAAAAATGACATTAAACTTAAATCTAAGTGTAATACACAAATTATAATATATGTTTATTGAAACAAAATAAATAAAATTAAAGATCTATTAACAATAGTTCATACAATAAGAAACTCTATCAAATAATAAATAAAAATAATATATGGTTAGATATTTTAAAAAAAGAGAGAAAGATAGGGTTAGATATTTTAAAAAAATGTTGTTTCTACGACATATTTTTTTCTCAAATAGATGATAAGATTAGAAATTTAGAAACAAATATGCGATGGTTATAACTAACCTATATTGTTTTATGTTATAAACATACAAACATGAAAACCATAACTACTTTTGTGTTTGCCTTTTTTTTTTTAAGCTTTCAAGAAGTTAATTTGTTTTATATCAAAAGAGATATGTTTTTACAAGATAAAGCTTAATGTTTTCTTTTTTAATTTTAATTTAAAATTTTTAATTATTGATATATTTAGATTGATAATTTTTTTTATCTAAATTATATATTTATTTTAATAAATTATATTTAGAAAAAAAACCTACAAACCTACTAGACGCATTTAGAAATAATAAAATAATAAACTAATGATTCACAAATATGGGATTGTTATCTTAACCGTAATTATATCAATATATTTTATATAATATATTATTAAATGGGTCTTTTTAGTACTATTGGCACTAATTTTTAGTTATTTTGAATTTTTTTTGGTGTAAAATTGATTATATATATCTTACAAGATAAATTAACAAGGGCATTTATTGAAATATATAAAAAAAGAATTTAAAAATAATTATAATTATATTTTTAACAAGATAAAAAATTAATGATATACCTTTTTATTTTAAATTTTTATATTATTTTGTTATTTTTTAAATTGAATTATTATTAAAAATATTAAACTATTATTTTTTTATTATTGGCGTTTTTGTTTTCCTTAAGCTTCCACAAATATTATAATATATATTCAATTTTGAAAAAAATAAATAAATATTATTATTAAACAATTATTAAATTCATGTTTAATATACAAGAATATAAACTTAATAAAAATAATAATAGCAATAAGAATAAAATTTAATGAAAATAATGTTTTTATTATTATTTTTTGTTTGGAGAATATAATCAAAACAATTGTATTATTGAAATAAAATATATAAATTATAAACGAAATAAAATTAAAAAAAATTAATTATTTTTAATTTTAAGTGAGATAAATTGAAAAGAATAATAAATAATTATATAAATTTACAAAGAAATTAAAGCATTTTAATATATTCTTTAGATATTAGATAAATAAGAATTCTTAGAATATTTTATTAACAATCGTATAAAACATATAATTATCTTGTATTTTTTTTTATTATTATATTTAAATTTTAATATTAATTTTAAAAAAAATTAGTAACATAAATACACGTAAGTTACCGTACCCCACACACAATAATAAATTACTCTATCATTAGCGTGTGAGTCACTGGGCGAAATCGTAAACGAATAATATGGAGAGATGGGATATCCGTTAGAATATGTTAATTCAGAGTCCTTATCATAGGGATGATGATATTCTCATATATTATTATTATTATTAGTGGCTCTGGTTTTGTTTTTAGTTTTATTTATTTTTAATAATTGGACTCAAAAATGGAAACTCAAATTTACAATTCCTACAACATTTACAATTTTCCTTCCTATATTATTATTAACAACAAATTGAATTATTAAGGAAATTATGTATTTTTGTTGTAAACTTGTATGTTTTTAATTAATTAAATATTTAGTAGTTGGATGATAAATTTATGTATCTAATTTAAATTTTAAAGAACTTCCCATTTGATTCCTTACTCCTATTTAGGGAAATACAGAATATCCGTTTCTACCTTGAAACCAATTAAATTTCAAATTTTTGCAAAACGCAAACTCTAATGCTCTCTCACACCACCTTATATTATATTCAATCCTCATCATGATCTCTGATTCTCTCTCTATAAATCATACTCTCTCTCCTCCCTATTTTTCCTCACCCACAACTTGTTTTTCATCTTCGGACTACCTCCTTCCTCCTTCCCAGTCCTCAATTACAAAAAAACCATTTGCCTTATTTGCTCAAGTGCTCGGTTTTACTACTCTGAGAACCAAAAGAGGGGTGCTGGGCAAAGTACCAAACGTGGGCTTAAAGCATTCAATAATGGCCATCGCGGAGAAGCTTAGGCCTGAAGAAGAGGAAGATGGTCTTCCTCTTCTTGATTCCGACAACCATTCAAAGCCTCGTCGTATTGCTCTTTTTGTCGAGCCTTCTCCTTTCGCGTGAGTCCCTTTATTTTGCGGCGTTTAGCTCCACTGCCTACACACAATTATGACTATCGTGTTTTTTTTTTTGCCATCATGCTCTTTACTTTCTCAGGATTTCAAATTTATGGAAACCGCATTTCGCATGGCTTTTCTAGTTTTACCTTTGCCTTTTGGTGTGTATTTGTTTGATTGATAAATTGATTGCGATACAGTAAAGCACCATTGTAAATCTGGGATTGAGTTTTTTGTTTAATGAAAGCTAATAATTCACAAGCTGATTGATACTATTATTACATTTTAAAGATTTTCAGATTGATTTGGGATTCAATTACTTTTTAATTCCATATCTTGGTTTATTTTCTACGAGCTACAGAGATCTACTTCTCTGTTGCAGTTCCAAGAGTAATTTAGAGTTGTTATACAATCTGCCATTTGATTGGAATTGGAATTGGAATTGGAATTGGATTTTGATTAGTCTTTCGTTCATTATCAAGACGGGTTTTGGTTTTCTTTGGGGTACTTTTTTTTTTCAGGGTTCTTTAGGTGTAATTTATAACTTGACTGATTGTGATTCCTGCTGTGCTATATGTTCTTCAAAATAAGACCTATCCCACTTTTCAGTGAGAGGAACACCTTTGTTTTAACTTGTGTCATTCTTTGATGATCTTACAGAATGAAATTATTTACAAGCCATTATCTATCTCGTAGATTCATTCTGACTCAAGTTGATGTTGGTAGACATTTTGAACTAGATTACTCTTTGACTCTTCTAGTAAGTAGTAATAAAATGCAACCATTCAAGACTTTTAGAGTTTATGATATATGTTAGCCCATTTTCAAACAACTTAAGGGACTAACACAATCTAATAATGGCTTCTATTTGCAAAGTCTTCCACTTAGAATTTTAATAATTTAATTGGTAAATTACTTCTTTGATTTTAATTACCCAAGTCAGCTCTCATAGTTTCTGATCTTTTAATGCTATTTATATGTCATTCTTGATTGTGGTCGATTTTCTCTGTGATATTGATACGAACCTTCTCCAGCAATGGCTAGTACCTTTGAAACTCTTGATCTTTCTGAACTTTGGGTAACTTTAGTGCATGACTCAACCCCGCATTACCATTTTGAAATATAGAAGTTGGTGTTTGCAAATATTGAAACAGTTGTGTACAATTAATAAATTGTATTGGAAAAGGGTGAGAATGGCTTGGGTGCACATTCCCAATTTCATTTTAAGTTACACGCATATTAATAGCAAATTTTTTTATATTTTTGAATAAGCTATTTTATAATAGTCACATAATAGAACTTTCTATGCCACACGAGTTGTTTAATGACATCTATATGTTTCCTTTACCTTGCAGATATGTATCAGGATATAAAAACCGGTTCCAGAATTTTATTAGATACCTACGTGAAATGGGTGATGAGGTATACTTTTGTATAACTCTGTGGACAAGTGTTATCTGAGTGCAGACATTTATAATAGTAACTTGATGCTGTAATCTAGAAGTACGCAATTATACCTTATGTAAACTGTTTTGATAATCAAATGACAAATTTGAATTGTCAAACTGATTAATATTTGTGATAAATAAGATATGGTTCAGTGTTGTCTTAATGATTCCTTGTCAAATATTTCATTTTGACTTCATTCAAGCCTAGAGTTTATTTTTGAAAGATTAAACTTCCTTTTATTAGCAAACATGTTTTGACAGTATAAATTGACATATTGGTTTGTTCATTTATGGTACAGGTAATGGTTGTGACAACGCATGAAGGAGTGCCCCAAGAATTTTATGGAGCAAAATTGATTGGATCTAGGAGGTTTTTATTTCTAATTTTTGACTTCATTTTATCTTATGGTTATAATTTGCTAGTAATTCAGGTTTTAAAACTCATTTTTATCTTAATTTCTATATCTTACCTCGTGTTTGTTTCTTTTCTACAGCTTTCCCTTTCCCTGGTATCAGAAGGTGCCCCTTTCCCTCGCGCTCAGTCCTAGAATCATTTCTGAGGTTGCTAGATTTAAGCCTGATATTATACATGCATCATCACCGGGGATAATGGCAAGTGCCTCATTCCGTCTACTTTTGTTCACTTCATTTTAACTTTATATTGTGAGATAAAAATAATGCGAAATAAGCAATGTTGTGTTGCAGGTTTTTGGAGCTCTTGCTATTTCAAAATTATTAAGTGTGCCCATTGTGATGTCTTATCACACTCATGTACCAGTGTAAGCTATATTCTTTCAATTTAGTCGAATAATCTTTCCATGAAATGTTTCCTACTTAAGTGAGTAGGTAGCTCTCAACTACTCCTGGTTCTTCTAGAATGATTAATTTTTTTTTTTTTCCAAAAATGATAATAGTTATATTTCCACAAACTAATGTCAGATTTTGCTTTTCTAGTTCATCTATAGAATAGTGCATATAGCCGATAAGTTTTTGTATGGATTTGCAGATACATTCCGAGATACACTTTTAGTTGGCTGGTGCAACCAATGTGGCTGGTTATAAGTATGTAATCTTCATTTTCTTATATCTGCTATTGGCAAATGTCACAGCACATGGTAACCATTGATGTCTTGTAAATCAGAATTTCTACACAGAGCAGCTGATCTAACACTAGTACCTTCAGCTGCCATTGCAAGAGATCTTGAAGCAGCCAGAGTGACAGAAGGTACAACATATAAATTGTGGTAGCTTTATAGTTTTGCATGAAACTATTTTAATGTAACTTTGTTCCCCCCCCGGTGGGCAGGGTAAGGTTAGCACTGTAGCTAATCGGTCATCCGTCAAAACCCTTCTTGCAATTCCTGACACCATTCCTCTGTATTTGCCTAGCAGAATTTACAATAACTTGCTATTTTAAAAATGAAATGCAGGCAACAAAATTCGTCTTTGGAATAAGGGGGTCGATTATGAAAGCTTCCATCCTCGTTTCCGCTCTCAGGAAATGAGGTCAAGATTGAGGCAGGTCCTTTTTTCAATTGTCTTTATCTGTTACCATGAATTGAGGACATGCCCTTAATGTTATCTTGCTCCTTTAAACAGCAATGGTGAACCTGAGAAGCCGTTGATAGTTCATGTTGGACGTCTTGGAGTGGAAAAAAGTTTGGATTTTCTTAAAAGGTAGTGCTTAGGATAGATCATCAATATATTCTCCAGAGTTTCATTATTTAAATTTACTTATAGTTTGCAGCTTCTAACATTTGCAACTTTCATTGTTTTTAATACAGTGTAATGGATAGGCTTCCAGAAGCAAGAATTGCTTTTATTGGTGATGGACCATACAGGTAAATTCTGACACTTACATGCAAAAATCTTGATAGTATTTTTATCTGAAGTAGTCACAGACCATTAGGAGATGACATTCTTATGTAAAGTGGAATAATCATGCATGTGATGCCAACTTTTGGTTTCCCCAATAACCGAATTTAATCTTGAACCTCGGAGTAAAAAATATCAGAAACAATGGTCTCGAGGAGTCCTTTGGCCTTTTGTTTTGTTCTCTTTCAATTTCAATGTTGATCTTGTGATGTCAAGTGGATTTCTGATTTATCATGACATGTCATGTTAGGGTAAATTCTAATCTAAGCTATTCTTATCCGGCAACAATGTAAATTAGTTTATATCTACATTTCAATAAAGCTCTCACTTGTTGTCAGGGAGGAGCTGGAGAAAATGTTTTCTGGGATGCCTGCAGTATTTACTGGGATGCTAAGTGGGGAGGAGCTCTCCCAGGCATATGCCAGTGGTGATGTTTTTGTAATGCCTTCAGAATCTGAGACACTTGGGTTAGTTGTTTTGGAGGCTATGTCTTCACGGATACCCGTTGTGGGCGTTCGTGCTGGAGGAATCCCAGATATTATTCCTGCAGATCAAGAGGGTAAAACCGGTTTTCTCTATAACCCTGGGGACCTTGAAGACTGCTTAAGCAAATTGAAGCCTCTGTTGCATGACTATGAATTAAGGGAAACAATTGGCAAAGCTGCAAGGGAAGAAATGGAAAAATATGACTGGAGAGCAGCCACTCGAGTGATACGCAATGAACAATATAATGCGGCCATCTGGTTTTGGCGCAAAAAGAGAGGAGAACTACTCAGCCCCATTCAGTGGCTTATGAAAAAGATTTTCCCTTCTCCAGAAGCCAACTTCAGATGACGCTGGTTGTCTTCCAAAGGTAATTGTTGTGTGTAAGTCATGACTTGGGCTTCAAAGAAATCCTTGTGATAGATGGCAGAACATTCATTTTTCTGTATATAGTTAGTGGACCAAATACATGGTCAGTAAAGCTTATTAGTGCCATCATTCATCGTTTTAGATGTCCAAACAATCAAAGTTGTAAACTATTTTAGTGTTTTCCCTTTTATTAAAAACAAAAAAAATATCTTCTTTGGTGATGCTATGGCTATGCTATTGCCATTAACTGAACATCAATTTATTGACGTCTATAACAAGTAAAACTCTAAACATTCTAACTATTATCTCATCTACACTCCATCTCCACTCAAAAATAAACTAAATCTTTAATTAATTGTTGTGAGTCCTATCTGATTTATAGTATATTTCATTATGACAATCAATAAAGGATAGACACAAAGGTGAGGATGCAATCCTATTGTGAACATACTCTTTCTTTTGAGTCCAGCCGGAGAAACTACATTGCCAATTGGGCATGTTCTGTTGGGGTGTCTTCTCTATAATCTATAGGCATGTAAATTCAATCATGTGAGGTTAATGTCACGGTCATCTGGTGAAGCCCTAATATTAATAAAATCAATACTCAAATATCGAACGCCGAGTCAATATTACCCAATATTGAATTAAGAACCTTTCGTGTTTGCTTTTTCTTCTCTCATTTTTTCTTTATTTCCAAACTTTTTTGACTTGAGAGGCAAAGTCATAGAATGCAGAGAGATTAGAAAGAGGAAGAAAAAATGTCTTGTTTTCTAGTTGATGGGATCTCATCAACTCTGTTTTTCTTCCGAGCACTTATCTGTAAATGTGAGTGGATCTAGCCCATCTTTTGCTTGTAGAGGTGTAAATTTAGCTTGAAGCGATCAGAATACAAATGATTCGATTTGATATGACTTAATTTGATGCTCCATTAGGCTCAATTAAATCTGGTTTGATCCTACTCAAATATTTTTCAATCTAGGTCAAATATTTACACCACAAATTCGGTCCAAATTTGACATAAGTGTAATTAAATTTAAATTTTATAAGATATAATATTTTAAATATTATGTCATTAATTTATAATTTTTTATATAATTTAAATTCGGATACTAACTTTTATTGTTAATTTAAAATTAAAAATAAGTCAGATCCAAATCAATCAAAATATTTTAAGATCGACTTTGTACTTGTATTTAATTTGAAAATTGGATCTGGATTTGCACAAAAATATACATAAATAGAGAATAACCCAAAGTTTCAAACTTCACCATTCCTCTCAAATTTACATCCCTACTTATATATTTTTAGATTAACATGTCCTAGAACTGTCTCCGGTGGAAAACAAAATCAGCAGAACAAATGAGTTTTTTTTTACTTAAAAAAAAAAGAACCAAATCAAAATGCTATACCATTTATCCAACCAACCATCAAGAATGAATACATGTGCATGTGTGGCTTAGACAACAAAATGCAGCAAAGCTAAACAATATTTATTGCCCAAAAAACATTAGTAGATTGTAGACCTTTGATTCATTCCTCTACCACTCATGCAGTACAACCGCAGTACGCTTCTTGCTATGGAATGTGTTTGATTGTATTGACTCTTTGTACTGAGTGGTAGAGGATTGAATCAAAGTTTCTGAGAGACAAAACTATTTAGTCTGATCACTAAACAATCTTCACTTGTTCAGAAAACAACAGAAAATAAACCTAAAGTAGTGAACATTAGGTTTATTTTCTGTTGTTTTGTGAAGAAGTGAAGATTCTTTATTAATTGTTAGTTATCAATGGAAATACTATCTGCATATTACAATAGTAACTATCGTAAGAAAGGGAAAATTCTAACCCATCACTGCATAAAGAAAAATGAATGCATAAGATTGAGTCGTTTACCCCACACACGCATACAGCAAAATGGTATTTGATAATTTATAAAAAAAAAACAGATTTTTTTTTAAATAATTAAATTACTCATTTACTCATGTTAATCAAATTCTTTTCATTTTTCCAACTTTACAAAACATTAACGTTTAGGATCAATGATATTCTATTTTAAAGAAAGCCTACATATTAGATCTAAAATGCTTGAATTAAACTTAATTAACATTTTTCATATTAATTTATCATTGAAGTATATTATTTTCAAAAATATTAACACACACACACAAAAAAAAATATAAAAAAATAACAACAATTTAATAATATTGAATAAATTTAAATAATCATAATTCAATTTAAACGACGTTTAATTGAATAATATTTAATGTAAAATAATATGTAAAAATATATAAAATTAATATAAAATATGTTATTTTTATAATAAAAAAATTTAAAACTACTATTTTTTTTATTATACATGTCTCAATTAAAGTGTACGGTAGTGTTAATACTCTATTAGATTATATCATTAAGAATACTCTATTAGATTATATCATTAAGAATGAGTTATAGGATTACAACACTAACTTATTCAAAATTTATACAGTGAGCTCAGCTCCCTTGAAATGTAATGGTCAAATACTACTTATATTTCATAAATCTCTAAGTGCATACTACTATAAAATCATTAAAAATATGTGTTTTGAGGGTAAAAATTTAGAGGTTTTATTTAAAAAAAAAATTAATGTTTCCAGAATTGTCCTAATCTAATTGAGTTGTACTTAAAACTCACCAGCAGGCCCAATTTCAATTTTTTTTAAAAAGCCCAATTCAATAAATATTAAAATAAATAAATAAATAAAAGATCTTTGAACCGTCGGTTCACGTTTGCCTATTCTAGAGGACCAGACCTAACTTCCTCACTTCAACGGCTCAAGGTCTCAACTTATCATTGCTGCTGCCGAGTTTCGATTGCAGTCGCCGTTCTCCGCTGCCGAATTCTGACTGCCATTTCCATTCTTCACCTTCATTCTCAGTCGTCCGTCCGGCAGACGCTATCCTCCCCCTCTACGGTTCTGGCACGTTTCGTAAGTTTGTTTCTCACTCCACATTATTGCATTGCACTTTGGCGGAACATTTTCCACTTTTCCTTTGCTGGTTGCTTCTGAAGGTGTAGGGGACTGTGGATTGGCTTTATACCATTAATAATTCGACATTTTCCAATTCGTTATGATTTATGAAAACCATAGCTCCTTCAAAAATTTATCACTTTCATGGCTGCGCCTTTATTTTCCAGAGCCCGTAGACTTCAACAAAAACTATGGCCTACTTCAATCTCTATTTTATTCTACAATTCACTACGTTTGATCTTCTTTCCCAGAACTCTCTCTTCCTATGCCGACCATGATGATTTATTCTCCTGGTCCTCCAGTTCTTTCCCCCCCTCGTCTTCGCCATCCCATTCTATTGTCGGGAAAATCTGCTCATTGGTTTGCGAAACTTACTCCCAGCATACCCATGTTAGTGTATCGCCTCCTAAACTGAATTTTAACGTTGATGCTGATTCTTTGAACTGCGAACAGGCTATTACTGTTGTTGCTTCGTTAGCTGACGAGTCAGGTTCTATGGTGGCATTGAGTTTCTTTTACTGGGTTATTGGGTTCGCTAAGTTCCGACATTTTATGCGGCTTTACATAGTTTGTGCAATGTCCCTGATTGGTAATGGTAATTTGGATAGGGCTCATGAAGTAATGCAGTGTATGGTGAGGAGTTTTACAGAAGTTGGAAGGATTAAAGAGGCTGTCCATATGATATTTGAATTGCAAAATCAGGGCCTTACGCTGACAACACTCACTTTGAATTCTGTTGTTGGAATTGTGTGCGAGTTGTGTATGGTTGAATATGCAGAAGAAGTGTTTGAGGAAATGTGCCGCAGAGGCGTGTCTCCAGATTCTTGCAGTTATAAGTCAATAGTTGTTGTTTATTATAGGATTGGTCAAATTCTGGAAGCAGATAGATGGTTGAATAAAATGATTGAGAGAGGCTTTGTGGTAGATAATGCAACATTGACTCTTATTATTAGTACGCTTTTTGATAAAGGTTTCTCAAGCCGTGCTATTTGGATCTTTGACAAGATGATTTCGATGGGCTTAAGGCCTAATTTGATTAATTTTACATGTTTAATTCATGGTCTGTGCAAGAGGGGAAGCATAAAGCAAGCATTTGAAATGTTGGAGGAAATGGTTAGGAAGGGTTGGAAACCTAATGTGCAGACCCATACCACATTGATTGATGGGCTCTGCAAGAAGGGATGGACGGAAAGGGCATTCAGACTTTTTCTTAAGCTTGTTCGGAGTGAGAATTACAAGCCAAACGTGCATACATATACTGCCATGATCAGTGGATATTGCAAAGAGTACAAGATGAATCGTGCAGAGATGTTGCTTAACAAAATGAAAGAACAAGGATTAGTTCCGAACACCTGTACCTACACTAGTCTTATTGATGGGCATTGTAAAGTTGGGAACTTTGGAAGAGCATACAAGTTGATGGAAGTAATGGCTATTGAGGGCTTTCCTCCTAATATTTGTACATATAATGCAGTGATTGACACCCTCTATAAAAAGGGGAGGAGTACAGAAGCTTATAACCTTATTAATAACAAATTTTGCCATGGATTACGAGCTGATAATGTCACGTATACAATTCTAATATCCGAGTACTGCAAGAAGGGTGATACTAATGGAGCCTTAGTGTTTTTGGGTAAGATGGTAAAGAGTGGTGTTTCACTTGATATCCATTTATATAATACTTTGATTGCCTGTTTCTGTAGGCAAAAGAGAATGAAAGAGAGTGAGAGGCTTTTTGAGGAATCTATCAGGCTTGGCTTAGTGCCAACAAAGGAAACCATCACATCTATGATATGTGGGTACTGTCGGGATGGACATGTCATCTTGGCTGTGAAACTTTTCCATAGGATGAGCAAGTATGGTTGTTTACCAGATAGCATAACTTATGGTGCTCTAATAAGTGGCCTATGCAAGGAGGGCAACTTGGAGAAGGCCCGTAGGCTTTATGATGCATTGATAGACAAAGGGATGTCACCCTGTGAAGTTACCAGGTTGACATTAGCTTATGAGTTTTGCAAGAAAGAAAATTTTTCCACTGCTATAGCTATCCTAGAAAGACTAGACAAGAAACTCTGGATCCAAACTGTTAATATTTTGGTCAGGAAGCTTTGTAATGAGAAGAAAGTGGGCATGGCCGCATTATTCTTTCATAAGTTAGTTGATAAGGATCGTAATGTTGATCGAGTGACATTAGCAGCGTTTATGACTGCATGTTATGAGAGTAATAAGTATGCTCTTGTTTCTGAGTTGTCTGAGAGGATCTCCAAAACAAAGAGTTAGACAAGCAGCGCCTTGCTTAATTTTCTAAAGAAGATTCAGTTCCTTTCTTGGTCAATAGAAAAGTCATTGAAAATGATTTTTAATATTCTATTGATTCAGATGCCTGTGATTCACTGTCATGCTAAGCCAATTATTCGCATTCTGATGAGTTCGCGTGTACTAATGCTCTCTGAGACTATTGAGCTTGTTATATATAAAAGGTAGCTTTGTGGGTATCTGAACAAATTATTGGTGGCTTCACTGATTTGCTTACTTTGGCCTACACCCTTACTCCACGTTTGGTTGGAGTGAATGAAATGGAATCAGAATTGATTCCTTTCATTTTGTGTGTTTGGTTGGACGGAATGGAGTACGGAATGTAATCTGATTACTAAAAGAGAAGGAATCACAATTCCTTCTCCCACCTTTGGTAATCATTATTCCATTCCCATCTAAATTTTTTTTTTCCAATTTTACTCTCACTTAAAATATAACCTTAAATTCAAATCCCAAATTCTTAAACCCAAAATTCCAAAACCCTAAACCCTAAACCCAAAATTTCAAAACCCTAAATCCAAATCTTAAAATCCTAAAACCCTAAACCCTAAATCTAAAATTTCAAAACCCTAAATCCAAATCTTAAAATCCTAAAATCCTAAACCCTAAACCCAAAATTTCAAAACCCTAAATCCAAATCTTAAAATCCTAAAACCTTAAACCCTAAACCTCAAATCCCTAAACCCTAAACCCTAAAAACCTAAACCTTAAAACATAAATCCCAAAACCCTAAAACATAAACCCAAAATCCCAAATTCCAAATCCGAAAACCCTAAATCCTAAACCCCAAATCCCCAAAACCCTAAACCCTAAACCCCAAATTCCAAATCCTAAAACCCTAAACCCCAAATCCCTAAACCCTAAACCTTAAACCCTAAAACCCTAAACCCCAAATCTCCAAATCTCTAAACCCTAAACCCTAAACCTTAAAACACAAATCCCAAAACCCAAAACTCTAAAACATAAATCCCAAAACCCTAAACCCTAAAACATAAATCCCAAAACCCTAAACCCCAAATTCCAAATCCTAAAACCATAAACACTAAACCTTAAACCTTAAAACCCTAAAACTCTAAACCCTAAATCCAAAATTCTAAAACCCTAAACTATTTTTAGAAAAATAATAACTTTAACCCTAAACCTTAACCTACAAATATAACCCCAAATCCTAAATCCCTAAACCCTAAATCACACATCCCAAACCTCAAAACCCTAAATCCTATTTAGAAAAATAATAATTTTAATAATATATTTCTTTTTAATTATGTAATACTTATTTAGAAAAATAATGATTTCAATAATGTATTTTGTTTGACGAAAAAATAGTAATTAAATGACATTATTTAAACTTTACAGCATGTAGGGGTATTAAGGTCATTTACAGCTTTTTTCATTCCATTCCAGTGGCAAACCAAACACTATAATCCTGATTCTGAGCTTGATTGCAATGGTCAAACCAAACAAAATTGTTTTCTTTCCATTCCATTCCGATTCCGATTCCGATTCTGATTTCATTCCACGAACCAAACGCCACCTTAATCTTATCAAATTTAAACTCCTTTTGAAAATATTACAGGTCCTTTAGATATTTGTATCTGAAACAGTTCATCAAATTAATTCATTTTTTTGACTTTACTCTTTGGCAGCCATGTTATTGTTCTAATAATTCCAGTCTCCAAGGAGAGTTACACAGATTTTTTGGAGATTTTTTAAAAATAATACCTTTGAAACTTATAATAATAAAAATAGGATATCAATAAACACTGAACCATGTAGTTTAATATTAAACAAATTTAAATATTTGTAATTTAATTTAAATAGTATCTAATTAAATCGTATCCAAATGAGCTTAATTTTTTTTAATAGTAAAAATATGAGTCGAAAATAAATAAGCTTTTATAAATGAAACTTTTAAACATGTTATTTTTATTATTTTTTTCAAATTATATCGTGACAGGATACAAGAAACTACAACCATTATATATTCTTGTTATCATGTGTACGAACATTTCCATAATTGGGCTTTGGAGATGAAAAAAACACTAAGTTGATCCCTTCTATCAATAATTCTGGAAATATAATCAGTGTACACAATTTATTTCGCTTTTTTATCTCAACAAATGAGATTTAAATGAATTATTTTTTTTCTCAATTTTCTTATATATCTCAATTATTGAGATATGAGAGTAATAAATTGTATAAACATTAGAGTTATTATGTCTCATAACTTTGATTACTATTTGTATTCATTCGGCAACAATTGTTTTTTATTGGTTTTCCGAATTGATGGATACAAAACATTAATTTAAATTTAATTTATTTTTAAATTTATTTTTAAATAAAAATGAGTTTGCATTGGGGGAGATAAAAGCATTTTTCCCCAAATTATAACTCTAGGAGGAAACTATTGGGAGTTAATAAGCACAATTCATTATACAATCTTAATCTTTAATATGGAAGGCTACATAACCATATAATTCATCACATGAGGTAACATAGTTATTAAAAACAAAACAAACGAACTAGTAATTTTAATTTCATTTAAAATCACTAATTAATTGTCTAATAAACATTTTTTTAGTAGTGTAAAAGGAGTGAGCTAATATAACCGTAAGCATTGAGTTAATAGACACTACTTTCTAAACAACAATCAATTGGGGGGAATTCATTGACTCCCCACTTTGAGATGCATTATACGTCCCAAGAACATCACCAAGACCTCGATAACACATTTATTCTAACTATATGACATCAATATAAGTAAATAAAATGTCTAAATGTTATTACATTATTTTTCTAAACAAATTACATTCCTTAAAGACAACAAATAAAATTATTAAAAATATGAAGTTTGAGCTACATTATTAGGTTTGTCACTTGTGTGCGAGATGTGCTTCGGGGTTCTCTCACACATGAGCCATACAAATATTTTTCTCGAGTACCTTATGTTTCCAATACCTTGCAATTTATGCAAATAATTTCTCTCCTCCTTATATATTATATCGTTCATGACAAGTAGCCTTCAATTCATTATGTGTATTTGTTAGCTCCTGATCTATGACTCCAAAACGAGTTTTCAAGATACACAACTCCTAATCCACAAATTCGACCTCTTTATAACATGTTGCAACCTCTTTTTTTGAATCTTTTGCAAGAGCTATAGCCTCATTAAAATAATACAAAAAGTAATACAAATGGATTAATAATTATAACTCGTAAGCCACATATGGAAATAACAAAATCATAAAATCGCTTACATCAAGCACACGTCTCACCATCATATGCTAGATCATTCCTTTTTCTTACTTATGAGCTACATAAATAAGAGGTCAGTTTTCGGGCACCTTAAAATGGTGATACAATTCATCTTGAGCATCAATATTATTAAACATCTCACCTTTAAACATGTCGTTTATACCACTACCTTCATCCTACTTTATTTTCATAGGATATATGCTTTGTAGTAGATTAATATCATCCCTTAACGGAGACAAGCCCTTACCAAGTACTAACCCATCAGATCGTTACCTATTCAGAGGAGAGGGTGTACCTACCCTACCACTCTTTTTGGCAAGAATATCGACCTGATCTAGCTTCACAAATGATCCCTTATCTAGAAAGCAAGGTGAGACATGGATTTCCTTTGATCTTTTGATTTTCCCACCCACTAGGATGTCAGAAAAGATTTGATTTACCTCTTCACTAAGGGTGGGAGAGGTAGCTCGCTTTCTTATAATAGGGAGAACTTTAGTGGCTCATAAGGTAGTTTGATTCACCTCTTCGCTAATGACAGATGAATGAGGTTATTCTCCCTTAAAAGGGAGTTCTCTAGTATTGGCGTTGATACCTTTATGGTACAAGAAAAATATGACCCCATTTCAATCAGGTCATCTAAATTCACTTGGCTATAATCCATTATTTTAAACACTCATTGCCTCAAGCAAAATTTTAGTTTTCCTCATGTCGTGTGTAGCTTTATAATTGACTTTAATTCCAAGACACGGTTTTAGACACTCATAAAAAATCAACTTTTGTGATTAGATAAATCACACAAATGATATGAAGGGCATTATATAGAAATAAAATTATGCATTTAATGGTCATAAAAAATTCAAATTCTTAAAATATTCCTTACATAAAATGTATATTCAAAATTACATTTCAAAAAATAAATACAACGAGGCATTTTCTACGAAATGACTTCTTCTATCATTCCTTTTGGTCGATTGGTAGGTACGACCTCATCACCACGAGGTGAAGGTTGTAGAGTATCAACTGGGGGTGTCTTAGACCTGCTTCTTTGAAAGGCCCGCATCAAAGTAAAATAAGGCACAAACAACTCCAACTTCTCAGCCTGAGTCTTGAGGCTACTAACAATGGAACTCATGCCATTTCTATAGGCTTTAGTGCACTCTGCTTTCAAATTATCTACCAATGTTGAAAGTGAACTCACTTGATCTAACATCACACACATATGAATTTGCATTATATGAGCCTTTTTCTCAACCTCCTTAGTCATCTGCTCGAAATGTTTGGCCTGATGTCCTTGTTCAAAAAAGTATCTATTCGCCTTCATATTTAGAAGTTTGGCCTCATACTCAGCCATAAGAACATCATTCTCCTTCACAACCTTTTCATATTTTGCGATCTGTAAGGGACTAGCTTGCACCTCGCGTTTGTAACCTTTAAAAGACAGCTCGTCCTCTCTTACTAAGCATATGGCCTACCTACATTAACAAATGGGTAATGCATAATAGAGATTATAAGTACAATAACGAGAAGACGATGTAAAAGCTCACTTCAATCATGCAATTTTCCATCATCTCGACATTTGAACCACTTCTCGTTCTATGAGCAGTCTTAACTTAGGACCTCTCAGCATCTGTGGCAAAATGGTGAAACAGATCCCTCTTTAGGTCAGTTTGCACAAAATATTCCTTCGTTGAAATAGGTAACTGGGGTTTCCAATACAACGGTGTCCTTCAAGATGACTTCACCAAACTTGAAGTCATTTAGATCCATGACCTCCATACCCAGGGTGTACTCTTCCCCAACCTTTCTTTTTTTGGTGGCCTCATGATTGGGAAGTGGGAAAGAACTTGGTTGACTAAACACTATAAGAGGGGCTACAACCTCTGTTGTGGGTGCAACCTCCATTGATTCCATAAGGGGAAATTGGTCCTTATTTGGGGAAGGTGACATGGGTTCTAGATATGGTGATGTGGGTAAGTGGGAACCAATTCTTGGACACCAGAAATGTCTATTAAATCTTCTAAGTCAATATGCGAGTAATCCATGCCTACACAAGAAAATTACAAAAATCAATTAAGTCATACAAATCGTGAACTAAAGTAGTTACCTCATAAATAAAAGGATGACTTGAATACTCGTATGTATATTACCTCTATATCCTAGAATTTTTCAAGCGAGCTAAAGTCGTTATTTCTCGATAGCTTTCATGTGAGGTGTTCTCTAGCTCGATCCTCCTAATATATTTTTTGCCACTTGGATCTAATTTGCTCATCGGTTCGCTTGCACAAGGTTGGGTGGTGCTAAAATGATGATTCCAAGTGTGACGGACATGAAGGTCTACCCCACTACCCAAATATCCCCGGTAATATAAAAATATGTATCCTTCCAACTTGAGCTACTATCGGGAAGTTTGAGATAAAGCATGGGCCCAACAACACATGCTATATAAACTCTTCCTTTATTTAGCCCGTTTTTCTTTAAACAATACAGGCTTATAAGCTCATCACATGTAAGGTCTACCCCGTGTTCACCAGCAACAACAAAGACACACATAAGAGTTTGCCACCCATTGAGATTTACTTAGGCGGGATTGATATCAAAAGTATGAAGTGAGTGAGCTATTATCCTCAGGAAGAGATATCAGAGTCCAATTTTAAAGGTTGCTAAATGCATTACCCACCACCTCTCTGGGGGATCATAGGAATCACATAGATGATGAGGTACTGGCATTAAACCTACACGGGGAGGGATGCCGTATTTATGCCTAATTTCAATCAAGTCATTTTCTACTAGAACGCTAGGCATCTTTTCAATTTGATGTTTGTCTTTGGTCTTATGAGTGGGTTCACTGATGAACGAAAATCGGCATCGCCGATTCTTGCCAATACTTTGGTTTTAATATTTATAAAACTCTCACAAGTGCACGAATCATTTCGTAGAAAATGATAAGTATACTCCCAAGGTCGATCTAAGGAAGGAATGTGTGTGGTTTTTAATTTATTATTCAAACTTTTAAAAACGAAATTAAATCCTAAACATCCTGTCACGATATTTTGGGGTTTTGTGTTTTTAATCTACTTACATAAAAATAAACATAGATTCAATAAACATTCATGCAAATTTTATCATTTATAATGGCGGAGTATTTATGGATATAATAACTAAGTTAATTATGCTTGCTCATATTATCTAGGTTATTAAAGATATGAATTGATATTTATTGATTCTCCCTTTTCTGTATGAATACCACCTTTGGTGGGGTTAGATATTCTTTGTTAACTAAACAAATCAATTAACACCTATGGGTGGGGTTGATAACTAATTTGCCTCATTAAATTAATTCCTTTTTCTAAGAGATTGAAAATGAACCATTTAAATGCCACCTTTGGTGGGGTTAGACAGTTTAAACTTTATTCAAGGTGTCCAAATTAAACCTAAGAATTTAGTTATCCGAGTACTAACTTTCAAGTTTTAAAACCACTACTGAAAACATGTCGTCAATACATTTTCAGATAATAATTCTTATAAAAACTTTTGAAATAGAGCTTCACTCTAACTACCGGGCGATTGTACCATCAAATAAAAGAGCACTACTCTAAATCAGACCGGATAACTAAACCTTAAAATCTAATTTTCAGGTTTAAGTTTGTAATGAAAAATAATATATTTCTCTCTAACATTCTTAATATAAAATCATGAATAAAAATAAAATCAATTCATTTTAGAGATTTTTACCTATTTAATATTTCGCAAGCATAACAACGTCATTATTACATCATGTTTACTAAACAGCCAGCACAGTTAAATTTAACCACAGACAAATTAAATATAACATGTAAGAATAAAGCATAAAAATAACTGTAAAGAAAATAAAATCCTTACAGAACTTCGACGCTATTCCCGTTGCTGGAAAAACTCCAAGCGGAATTTGCACTCCCATTTATTGAATCAAAGAGCTAAAATATTACAAAAACATAACTAGTTCTTCCCCAAAAGGGAAGAACTCTAAATCTAAGAGAAATTAACTAAGAAAAGCTAAAAACTAAGAAAACATAAGAAAAACTAAGAAAAACTAAAAATCTAAGAAAAGAGAGAAAGAAAGAAGAGAG
The DNA here is from genome assembly GCA_037013495.1 of Hippophae tibetana. Taxonomy (NCBI): domain Eukaryota; kingdom Viridiplantae; phylum Streptophyta; class Magnoliopsida; order Rosales; family Elaeagnaceae; genus Hippophae; species Hippophae tibetana. Next base: position 88,257,785 of record CM072803.1, on the reverse strand, counting down.
AAGTGTGTTTTGAAGGTGTTTTTAAGTGAAGGGAAGGGGGGGTATTTATAGGTGAGGATGGAGAGAAAAAGTGGAGAAAAAAATGTTAAAAAAATGTAAAAACGCGGATTATTGATTGCTGACGTCATTTGATGACGTCAGCATGACGGGGGGCGGCTGCACAGTACCGGGTATGAACAGTACCGCGGCTGCACAGTACCGGGGATGAACAGTGCCGAGTCTGCACAGTACCGCGGATGAACAGTGCGCGCGGATGAACAGTGCCGCGCGGATGAACAGTGCCGCGCGCTGCTGCTTGGGGCGGAGTTGGGCGGTGGGGGTGGCGGCCGGGCGGTGGGGGGCGGCGCGGCGGCGCGATTTTTTCCTTTATGACATTTTTGTCCTTTTTGACCCATTTTGTCCAATTTTTCCATATTTGTTGACCTTTCCCCATTTATTTATTAATATATTTGTGATGTATTGCTTTCAGTATTCCTCTTTGAGTTTTTAAGTTGCGTTTTTAAGCCAAAATACCTGAAAAACAATAAAAATACCCGTGATTCCGAAAAAGACAAATTTATATATATATTTGATAAAACATATAAATATATATATTTTTAATCAATTAATGTGCATAAAATCATGGTTATTTTAGTGCTTTTTGAGCACTCATCATTCACCCCGACTTTCATGCTTTTTCTTAGGAAGGGAAACTTTGGTGATCGTTAATATAGGGATCCTAATAATAGGTACAAGACCTCATATAGATGATGAAGAGATCGCATAGGATCTCGATGAGATGAGGAGAGCAAGGTTACTCTCCTTGATTGGTGCCCCTGAGATGGGCCTCTTATAGCGACTCCCAATGATCTCAGAAGGTCGTCTAGTTTTTGATGACCTAGTAACTAAACTACCTAAATCCTACAACATTTCTTTGAAAGGATCCCCCTAGAAGTTATATTCTTAGTAGGAGTTTCCTCATGAAGAGAGTGAACCAACTCTTTTCCTTTATTTAACGATTTGTTGACCTTGTAATTAGGAGAGCTCATATCAAATAGTCTATCTAAATGACTATATAGATGAGCTCGTTGTGTCAAATTTTCTATTTATAATGCAAACTGTGAGGATTAGATAATAAAATAGTATTCACTTGACTTCTCAAAATTAAGGGAATATGAGAGTTAATATATGTTAGGTATTATACATGTAACAGGTACGCGATCTAGCAAATTATAGTACTTTGCTACTATATAGAGACTTGATGAAGATGAAAACCCGATGAAAATAAAGACATGATAAGTCTGAAGCTCTATACCATAGAGCGACCTCGTTACCCCAACATCATCCTAACGACCTGGGTGACCAATTCAAGAGCCTCAAGCAATCTGTATACAATGACATATTTATGTAAATGGCTATGGCGACCTTGTTAGTATAAATTGTATTGTATGTATTCTAACATGTATTCTGGTTGCTTGTATAATAACTCTTACCCATGTAACTCATACATCTATCTAGGTGTTATATATACATCTTTAATAGAGAGAATACATGATCTGTTCATTTATTAATATTTTTTACTTCTAACTAAAAATCACTAGAATCTTTAACACAAAATTCTCTCTAAACAAATATTAAAGTAAATTTTAATCCTAATTGATCTGAATAATCCATTAGTAAGATATATATGACCAATTTTCAAGACAAAACCAGCATTATCAACGATCTTTATGACAATACTTCATCTAATTAGAAGACAAATCATGTAATTGTAACAAAAAAAGGTGAAGAATCAAATCTCATTGAAGGATTAACTCTATATTCTATTATATTCACAATCAATAAGAAATTGTTGAAATTTCAAGGTACTCAGCACAAAATCAGCTCCAGATAATCCATTTCCTCAAAATAGAACATGAAAGTGAACATATTAAAGACTCTCAGCACAAGGCAATCCTTCTACGCCCACACATGGCAAAATGCCTTCATGAGAACCTCTGGATTCTTATAGCATTCAATTATGATATGAGCTCTAATAACCAAATTGAAGGATTCCGCATCCTCTGTTGTTATGCCATCCAAGTTGTTGTACACATCCTTCATACTTGGATTTCAAAAGCCCTACACAAAAATTATCTATACTTATGCTAAAAATCACCTAAACCAAACAACCAGAAATACCTTGATAACTAACAAGCACAAGCTTGGGGAAGAACAAAAGCTACAAATGAACTTAAGGACAAAGGGAATGAGATTAAGGAGAGAACCAACAAGAATAATAGAAAATTCAACAAAATTAGATGGAAAATCGATAAAAAATGGCGAGGATTGGAAACCTTAACGAGTTGGAGTTCGTTGCAACGTAATAGATAAAGTTTTTTGGATTTTAAGAAGATATGCCTTATTTGAAAAAGTGAAACCATTTATTATCTCGTATAATAAATTTTAGGAATTGATATTTCTATATCATAAAATACTAATATCATAGTAATTAAATATTTTCTTACAATTTAATAGTTTAAAGTTTTTAAAATTAAAAAAATTATTTTGACATAAGTAAAATATGTTCTATTAATATAATTATTCTTTTTTATTTTTATTTTTGTATAAATTTATATGTTTTATTATTTATGATTTGATAAAATAATTATTACAAAGAGTGCTTTCTCATTCTCATGTTGTATATCTAACAGCCTATTTATGATTAAACTTTCGGGACGTGTTACGCGGTATCTAGCCTGTCTAGGTTAGAATTTATGCTTAAACGAAATATCGCGGAATCCATGGAAGCCGTATCCATCTTAACATCTTAGCATACCGAAAAATTTATTTTCTTATATTTTTTCTATTTTTAAGGAAACAAATTCCTTCTAATTAATTTAGTAGTTGCTCGACACTTCGTACAGAAAAGTCCTATGTTAATCTGTTAGAGCATCATAGAGAACCAAACAGCAATCATAGCACCGCTTTACTACTAAATTAGTAGTTAGTGTTTTTTTAATAACTAATTAGTATTTAAATTTTTTCCCTTCAAATAATTAGTAGTTAGTTAATAGAATAATAACGAGTGCAGTTTTTATGCACTGTTTTTCCGTGTTATGATTATTAATATATAATAAATACTTAAAAAATTTATATCAAAAACTGAAATTTTATTTTGTGATGTATTAGTTTGTTATATCCGGACATGAATCAATACAAATATGATAAATATAAAAATTCTAGAGGTAGTGAAGAAGAGTTGCTTATAACATCTCACTCAGATTTAATGTTAGTAACTATTTATGATCATTTTAATAGAAAGTAGTTTTTAATATTTTAAAATACTTTTTAAAGTATGATAATATTTAAGAGAAATATTTTCAAATTTTTGAGAATTATTATTAATATTTTGAAGAAAAATAAATATGAATGCATGTTCATTTATTAAAATACTATTTAAACTAATATTTTCATGTCAAGTATTTAAATGTTACTTTTAAAATTATTTAAAGAAAAATTTACTTGATTTTTATTAAACTTATTTAATTTGGACTTAATTGGGCCACACGTAGAACTTTCCAAAGCCAACCATCATGTACTCTGTTTTGAAGCTTATACGTGTCACATAATAGTGGAGTCCCATTGTCGAATTTTCAGAGTTTCATACTTAGAAAATCTCAATAACAAGCGTGTGGACCGTCTCATATATATTATTTTATGTCTCAATCATTATATTCAAACTAATCAACATCGATCTTGGAATCAGTCTCACACATTATTTTTTAATTGACCAGTTTCAAACTTAATAGGAATAATAACCGATTACTAGTTATATTTAAGAATTAAAATACTATTTTTTATTAATAATATTATAAATTTATTAAATATTTAAAAGATTAAAATTAAAAAAAAAATCATAAATTGAACACATAAATATATAAATACATATTTTTAAGTTATTATATGATATTAAATTAATTATTATATATTTATAATTTCACGAATTTATATTTACCTGTTTTATTTATGATTTAATTTTAAATTTTTTTAATTTAATTTTAATAATTAATTGATTAACAATATTTTATGTAAAAATTAATGAATTTTTATATATTTTAATCATATTGTTGGTATTTTTCAAAAGATAATTCATGTCTACTCCAAAATAGTAAAGCTAAATAGAGTTTGAAAAAAGAAAAGTTGAGAAACATAAAAAGCTTTTCATTGGAAAAATGTCTAGGTAAGGATTACAACCAAAAAAATAAATAAATATAGGATCTGCAATGTCAATATGGAAAGTGGTATTTACAACTACCAAATTAAGTCTTTTTGACAGTATTTATGTGTGAAAAATTGGATGTGGTTATTAAAGTTAATTTATATTATAAAAAATATTTTTCAATCTTTTATATTTTATAAAAGTATCAAAAAATGAATTTTTTTATTTTTTATTTAATATTTTAATAATTTTTATGATAAATATGTAACAAAGATTAGTTTTTTCTTTCTTTCTATTTATTTATTAATAAAATAAATTATTAAAAAATAATATTATTTTATTTAAAATATAATTACAAAATAAATTTTTGAATTTTTATAAAAACAAAAAAAATAGATGATATTTTTTAAAAGATTGATGTAAATAAATATATGTTATTAAAATTTGTAATTATTTATTATTGATATGTATGATTTATATATTTGATTAATTATATTTTTTTAGGATGAATAGTAATATATTTTATATTTATTTAAATGATGGTAGTGTGGTCAAACATGATGTACAAAAGATACGCGGACAATAAAAGGAAAGAAGGAAGTTTCTACTTTCAATTTCATGGTGCGCACGTAGGTAGTATCGTTGTCCACATGTCACAACGCCGACATCAACTACTTGTAATTTGTAAATCATCAGAAGTCGTCATAAAATTTAACAAGTGAGTGAGACTAATCAAGTGACGACGAGGTGGTACGGTAAGAGACGCACTGCGGTCCACGTATTGTTTGTTTATTTATTTTTTTTGTCTACGCATAAATCACTTATTTAGTTCTACTTAATCAAGATAAAATTACATCTTCACTTTAAATTAAGGATTTAAAAATTTCTTGCAGATTTGGATAATCGTGAGCAACATTTGAATCAATTTGATTTTTGATACTAAATTTTAGTTTAATTTGTAGATTTGGTTATTTTTAAATTTTAATTTTAAATGCAGTTTCAATTTTATAAATATTCCTCATATTCAAAAATTATAAATCTATATTTATTATATATATATATATAAATACTTATAATTTAATATTTATAAAAAAATTGAATATATTATTATTTTTAATTTATAATAATTTTTTTTAAATTTCATATTTTTAAATTTAATTTTTAAAATGGTGATTTTTCTTATTTATATCAACTAGTTTCAAATGTAATATAATTTTTTTAGTTTTTATTTTAGAATATTTTTATTTAAAAATAAATTATATATTTTATTATTAAATTTATTTATTTAATAACATAAATCATATTTAAAAAATATATAATTGATATGTTGCTGAATTTGCACCTAGAAAATAAATAAATTGATACTTGAGTTAGGAATATGAGTGCTAGAATTTAACTTTAATGCTAATGACTGCAATGACGTATTATTGGGTTCCAGGCAACTTTTATTAGACTTGCAGATTGGCAACTTCGTATACAGCGGAGATAATAATTATTAATTATGAGTGGATATTAATTTTTTTATAATTTAATAATTTAATAATTTTTTATTTTTTTAAAATTTAAAATTTAATATTTAATATAATTTTATTTTATTATATTATTTAAAATATTAATATTAATTTTTATATTTTAATTATTTATTAATTTTTTTAAATAAATAAAAATATAAAAATATAAATAAATAAAATTTAATATAATTATTATAAATATTAAGTGTTTTATTATTAATTTTTTTTATGTAACTATGTATATAAATAATATTTGTTATTATTAATGTAGTAAAAATAACACTCGATTTGATTGCATTTGATATACTATTTGAACCATTTGGATCACATTTATTTACTATACATTTGACAATATATATATATATAGTAACTTGAGTATAATTATTTGATTTTATGTAAAAATATGTTACATATTTTGATATCTCAACTAAAAGCAAACTCAACACATGTATAATAGATGTTATATATATCTCTTTATCAAGAAAAATAAAAGATATTCTTATTATTAATATTTCATATTTTTTCTCTAAAATCAATATAATCTTTAATATATTAATTTTTTTCAAATATACAATATTAATATATTCATTATTATAATAAATATTTACGCACCATAACTTATTAAATATAAAAATAATTAATATGTTTAAACATAATTTTGGAGTTATAATTTTTAAAAATGACCTAAACTTAAAATAAAAAATTGAAAACATTTAATACATGTTTTTACTTTTTTTTTTAAAATATATTAAAGTTATTTTTTTTCGTAAAAACTTAGAATAACGCTAGAGTTTAAATACGTTTCTTTAGGTAACTTTTCAACATTTGTGTTAATGATACTGTTATATCGTTAATTTTAATTTGTTTTTATTTTACTATAGTAAAATTATTATTATTATATAATTAATACTATAAATAAAATATATATTTTATGTATTTTTATTATGATAATAATAATTTTTTTTGACAATATCATTACTTATTTTAATTCTACATAACTTTAAAGATCTTTAATTTTATCTTAATTTTTATTATTTTAAAATTTGAATTCATGTATTTTTATTGAAATATTAATTAAATAATTTTAATTACCGCAATGTATCGTATTTTAATTATTATTTAATTTTTTTAATTTTTTTAATGCATGGATAAATACTTAAAATTATGGTAAATAGTTATTGGTTTTAAAAAATATAATGTAAGATTTTAAAAAGAAATATTATACATTTAAATAATTTTAAGAATAATTTTTAAAAAAATAATAAAATAACTCATTTTTTTTCAAATGAAATAAAAAAACTAAAGTTGTTGAAAAAAAAAAAAAAAATTATCATTTTATCTCCATTTAAAAGTTGTTATTTAATTGATAATTAAATTGTGTTTGTTAATAAAATATTTATTTATTATTCAAAGATTAAATAAAATATCTTAATTGTAAAAATTTTAAAAATTATTTATTTATTTTAAAATTTAATTGATTAAAACGACTATTTATATAAATAAAGTGAGTTTAGATTATTTTACCTTCAATTAAACTCAGAAAGGAAGAATGATTATAAGAAGGGTAATACTGTCACTTCATCACCCATTATTAAATTATAAGAATTATAACTAGCAAATCTGAAGGAAAACAAATATGACAAGATCCAATATCCTCTCTTTATATATATAATTAGGACTTAGAAGTGATAAAGAGAAAGAGAGAGAAACAGATACAGAAATCAATTAAACTACATCGGCCTTAGAATTCGGGTCCTCTCGCAGCCATTGATAACCAACTCCGACCTCTACAAAACCGACGGTTTCATAAAATAAAAATAAAAATTTGCTCTTTTCCCGGAAAATTATTTTTGGTTGATAATCTGCCCATGTCTTCCTGTGGCGCGGTCAACTCGTGTAGCACAAGTAGTAGCCCAAGACTCGCCGGACCCACGACCACTAGGCGGCGCGTGGCGGAAAATTCAGAATTTACAGAAATAGCTTCCAACATATCAGTCTCGGATGTTTCTGAAGACGAAGAAGACAATTCCAACGGTTCTATTAGTGGGTCCCACCACCAACATTGTTATCATCATTACCACAATCGTCGTCAGACGCCTGTTAAGATGAAGGAGACGTGGTTGCTCAATATTGCATATGGGTTTTATTGGACGGTGGAGATGTTTTCGTCGCCAAGGGATACCGTCCGTAAAATTATGGGTTGCCTTTTTTTAATGGCAATTCTGTCGTTGTTTGTGAAGGTCTGGTTCTTGAGCCACCACGTGGAGGGTGTTGGAACGAAGAGAGAGACTGGGCTTTTGATAATAAAGTCGTTTAGAGATGATCGGGCAATGGCTCAGCGCGTTATCACGGAGATCAAGACCAGCGGGCCCAAGAGAGTTTTGGAGAAGTTGTTTGTAAGTGACTATCTCTATTCTATCATTTTTGTTTTTATAAATTTATTGAGTTCTTAAACCTGCCGTTTTGTTTCCCAGAAAATTGAGGAAAATAAAAAAATATATCTTGCAAATTTGGTTTTCTAAATTTCTAATCAAAAAGTAATTTTCCCCTGTTTTTTTTTTTTTTTTTATATTTTTCAAGGTTCCAGAAATATGGAGGAATTTGAATAGTGACGGCTTATACAAATGCATTGGTCGACCAAAGAATCGAATAAGTATGTCTATTTATTCGAATACTAAAGTCGTGTAACACATTAGTATCATTAATTTACTTGCTAATATTCATTTAGTGATATTACTTTTAATATTTTCAGTTTTAGTAATTATTGAAATATTTTTAATCAATTATTCTGATAAAAATATGACAATTTGGTGGAAAAACATAAGTCACATGCATATGACAAATATTTTAAGTTAATTTTTGTCGAAATATTTAATTAAAATTTATTCAATAATAAAAGTAGTAAAAAATTAAAAAGAAATATTAAAAATAATAAATGGAAAATTTTCAACTAAATTAATGTTTACCTTTCATTAAGACTTTCATTTTAAATCTTTTGGGATTTAAAATTTTCTTTACAGGGATTGGTTCGTCAACTAATGGCTATATACTTGCACACGCAAATGGTGGGCTGAATCAAATGAGAACTGGGGTAACATTTTTTGATATTAAATGCCCTTTGTACTGTAGTTGTTCCCAAAAAAAAAAAAAGATAACACTTTTTGGGGAACTGTTGAGCTGATACATTGTAATGGATGATGTGTAGATATGTGATATGGTCGCTATTGCAAAGATTATGAATGCTACTCTTGTGCTTCCTTCTCTTGATCATGAGTCCTTTTGGACTGATTCAAGGTATCAATTATCATCTGTTTTTATTTTCATTACTTTGGTAGATATAATGCAACCAGTAAATGATTTTACTTTACTGACAAGTTTTTTTTTTTTTTAAATATTTTTGTAGTGGATTTAAAGATATATTTGATTGGAGACACTTCATGGAAATTTTGAAAGATGACATTGACATAGTTGAGTATTTACCATCCCATTATGCACACAAAAAGCCCCTTCTCAAGGCTCCTGTGTCCTGGTCAAAGGTATACAAATGGCATGAGAAACCTTTGGCTTTGATGTCATTGTTTTGCTTTGTGCCGCCTTCGTTGACTCATTTCTCAAATGCCTTTTACATTGCAGGCTAGTTATTACCGAAGTGAGATGCTTCCACTATTAAAGAAGCATAAAGTGATAAAGTTTACTCATACTGACTCTAGACTTGCTAATAATGGCCTTGCTTCATCAATTCAAAAGGTTAGGTGCCGTGCGAATTATGAGGCTCTTCGTTACAGAAATGAGATTGAGGATCTTGGGAACATTTTAGTTAATAGATTGAGGAACAATAGTGAACCCTACATAGCTCTGCATTTAAGGTACATTTATTATACACGTTGTCTAGTTTCTAGTTCAAATATGCTAAAAGCCTTGTTTAATTAAGAATAAGAAAATCTATTTGACTGTAGATATGAGAAAGACATGTTAGCATTTACCGGCTGTAGTCACAATCTTACCGCCACAGAAGCTGAGGAATTACGAATTATGAGGTACAATGTTCAACATTGGAAAGAAAAAGAGATAGATAGTGAAGAACGTAGACTCCAAGGGGGTTGCCCTTTGTCCCCAAGGGAGGCGGCCTTGTTACTAAAGGCCCTCGGATACCCTTCTACTACAAAAATTTACATTGTTGCAGGAAAGATATACGGTAGCAGTAGCATGGCAGCCTTTCGTGCTGAGTACCCTAATACCTTCACGCATTCTACTTTGGCAACAAAAAAGGAGTTAGAGCCCTTTATGCCATATCAAAATCGACTTGCTGCCTTGGATTATATTGTGGCACTTGAGAGTGATGTGTTTGTTTATACATATGATGGGAATATGGCAAAAGCAGTGCAGGGGCATAGGCGATTTGAAGGATTTCAAAAGACTATTAATCCTGACAGGTAATGTAATGTTTAATAGTCATTCTAATTTCTAATTTTTAATTCCTTAGTTTTGTAATTAAGTTTTCAATTTCAAAATTTTTGGAGAAAAAAATAACATTTGTTTTATAACCAATTTTTAGTTTCAATTTCAAAAAGTAGAAATTAAAATTGGAATGCTTGTTTGATAATCAATTCTTAATTTTTATTTTTTAACCTTTTAAGTTCTAAAATTTAATATAAAGCTCATTTTTGATAAATTTTCATTAAATTTGAACTTTTTAATCATTTTGATTAATATGATTGAGTATGGTTGGGATATTATTTTTTAGTCTCAACATTTAACAAATAGAAATTCAATTCTACAAATGACATTTTTGCATTTCAAAATTTAGAAATTAGAAATTGAAAATGAGTTATTAAAGTACCTAGTTTCAAAATCTGTAAAATTTGAAATTTGAAATTTTTAAAAATTAAAATTGCTATCTAATAAGCCCTGAATTTGTCAACATTAGATGTCGATTTCTTTTGTTTTAACCTTTTTAATGGTTTTTAAGTTGAATTTCAGAATTTTTGTTCATTATGAACCATCATTCTTACAATATGCTTGTAATTCTTTTTCAGACAAAATTTTGTGAGGCTGATAGATCAACTGGACAGCCATGCTATACTATGGGAAGAATTCTCCAACGAAGTTAAGAGTTTGCATTCAAATAGGTTTGGAGCACCATATCTTAGACAAGTGGGAGAGTCACCAAGGTTGGAGGAGAATTTTTATGCGAATCCATTACCTGGTTGCATCTGTAACAAGTCTCAGGAGCATATTACAACACTGAAGCTTGCACAGAGACGCCGCGTCTTAGAAAGTCATTACAAAGATGACAGGATTGAAGTGAGACATAATTCACAGTAAAGTTGACACTTATTGGAAAAGAGGTCGCTGCTGTTGTGGGCAATGAAACTAATTTGTTGTTTGTCCACTCACACGATGGTAGCTTTCTACAAGGTTGTCCAGAGGTTTGAGGGCCCTTTTGATTTGAAATACAAGGTTTCAGGTTTTGCATACCAAGAGATGAGGAGGCCCTTTACCAGTGATATGGGGAACCAGAGTTGTCATAATTTCATGGCAAACACTGTTAAAAAAATCGAGATATAATTCATTTATTCATTATTCTTTCCTTCATTTGATCAACATTGCAGTATCAGCAAAGGTTCTTAAGGATGTGTAAATTAAAGCGTTTGCCCTAATATTGTGCAAAGCAAGTTACTGTCACATATTAATAATTCATTTCGAGATAACAAAGAGTGAAATGATAATTAAAAAAGAAAAATATCAGAACAAAACAAAATCTGATATACAAAAATCATAGCATTTAATCATTGATCATCAAACCTCTACTGCTAAGCAGCTTCTATGGCTTTACACGCAACCACTTTAACTTTATTACACTCAAAATCAACAGAATGCTGCAAAGCACACTCCTCTGGCACCACTGGACGTCCACTACAGTATATTGTCCAAGAATACAGCACAATGATTGCTCCTAATGCTCCACAGCCAGCTCCAAATATCGTCGCAGCCATGACTCTCGTAACACAACCCTCTCTCTTTTTATCTCTCTGGGGTTTCGAGTTCTTATCAACGGTCTTAGGATCCAATGGCTCAGAATGCATCCAATAGGGAACATGTCTTTGTTCAAAATTCCAAGAGTAGAGATAACATGTCTGTGAAGAGTTTGAGTTCACATTCGAAGCACTCAAACCAATAAAAGCTTTCTCATCCTTCTGTTGGTGTGTGCTATAACAGTGGCAGACACAAATGCTCAATGGAGTAAAACATTGAGCAGACAATAATATTAGTGGAGCCATAAAACCTGGATGTGCAGGTTTTATGGTTATTGTTTAATTTTTGTTTTCTTTATATACATATATTGTAAACTCTTGTAAAGACAGAACAGAGAAATACAGAAATACAAAAACAATTAACATTAACACCAATAATTTGACATGGTATCAGAGCAGAGTTATTGGTTGTCCTAATTAAAGAATAAGTTACCTGCTAAGTTGATTCTGTTCTCCTTTAACTGATTTGGTGTCATATGCTCAACAGATTGTGTTAATCTGTGCATATTTGGCTGATTATTTGGCCAGGAGTTGGGGTAGCCGTTCAAGCTGCTTGTTGGAGTCATCACAGTTCCTACATTCCATTCGAGCTGCTACTGTGGGGCATTCATATTGTTCTTCAGCCCTACAATTCTGTAAAACAAAAAAAAAAACAATTTTTGCAGTGATCAGTGATGATAAAGATGGTTCCAAGTATTGATGAAAAACTGAAAGTGATAGAAGGAAAAATCTGCACGCATTAGTTCCAGTAAACAAAAAAAAAAAAAAAACAGCTTCAGTTCCTTTTTTTCTTTCTGTGAACTTTTTTGGTTCAGATTGAGAAATCACAAGTTGTTCGTTGATCCTCCATCAAAAGAAGGAAGTCGCTGCTCTTCCAAGAGGTTGCTGTTGAGAAACGCAGTCGAAGAAACTGCTGAGAAACGCAGTCGAAGAAACTGCTGAGGAACTCAGAGGAAGCTCCTGAGCAACGCAGTCGAAGAAGCTGCTGAGAAACGCAGTCGAAGAAGCTGCTGAGAAACGCAGTCGAAGAAGCTGCCGAGAAACGCAGTCGAAGAAGCTGCCGAGAAACGCAGTCGAAGAAGCTGCTGCAGAACTCAGAGGACGTTGCTGAGGAACGCAGAGGAAGCTGCTGAGGAAATCAGAGGAAGCTGCTGAGGAAATCAGAGGAAGCTGCTGAGGAAATCCGAGGAATTTGCTGAGGAAATCAGAGGAAATTGCGTGAAGTGGGAAGAAGAAAAATTAGGGTTACGCGAAGCTGCGCGATTTGGGAAAAAAAAAATTATGTTAGGGTTACGAAATGTTGTATATATAGTGGTGTGTGAAGTGTAAAAAAAATTTTAGATTTCATGGCGGAATCTAGAGATTTAACTACCAACTTCGTGTTGGAAGATTTGACGGCGAAAATGACGGAAGTTCTAACTAGAGCTCAGCTCAGCTCACAACCTCCGCCAACTGAAGCGTCGACTGCTCCCATTAGTATCAAGTTGGGAGGATCCAACTATGCCTTGTGGTCCCAGGTGGTGGAGATGTATATCTCTGGCAAAGATAAACTGGGATATATTAATGGGGATTTTCCTCAACCTGTTGAAACCGACCCCTTATTTAGGAGATGGCGTACTGAAAACGCCATTGTCAAAGGATGGTTGATCAATTCGATGGACCCCTCCTTAATTGCAAATTTTATCCGATTCCCAACTGCAAAACAGGTTTGGGATTCGGTGGCTACCACTTACTATGATGGGACAGACACGTCTCAAGTATATGATCTTCGCCGTCAAGTTACTCGTACGAAACAAGCGGGTGGATCCATTGAAAAATACTACAATGACCTTCAAGGGTTGTGGCGTGAAATTGATTTCCGTCGTCCTAATCCAATGGAGTGTGCGATTGATATACAAAAATACAACTCCATCGTACAGGAAGATCGAGTATATACCTTCCTCGATGGACTTGATGATAGATTGGATAAAACTCGAAGTGATGTGCTTCAGATCAAACCATTCCCTACGGTGGAGCAAGCCTATGGATTCGTCCGTAGGGAAGAGGTCAGGCAGACCGTGATGATCACAGGTGTAGATACGACACCCGGAGCTGTTATGGCTTTTAAAGGGGTCAAGGGACATCATAACCTAATGCCACCAAAAACAGGAACTTCCTTGGGTAGCAAGAAATCCACGGGAAATCCACCATCTCTTGACATGAAATGTGGCCATTGTGGAAACTCCAAACACACCCGTGAAAACTGCTTCAAACTACATGGGTATCCAGAATGGTGGAATGATCTTCAAGCACGGAAGAAACGGGACACTACTGGGCGAGCAGCTGTGGCTACCAATAATGCCTCACTATCCCTTACTTCTCAAGCCGAATCTTCCCAAGATCCAGGTATTTCAAGTAAAGCATTTCACATCTCTACTCGTAATGAGAAAGATGAGTGGATTCTAGACTCTGGAGCTACAGATCACATGACATTTGACCCAAACGATCTCTGTAATACAACCCAGCCAAGACGGAGCCGTGTTGCCAATGCAAATGGGGTCACTTATCCAGTTACAGGAGCTGGAACAGTGACCTTATCTCCTTCATTATCATTATCTAATACTTTGCTTGTACCCTCCCTGTCAAACCGACTAATGTCTGTAAGTCAGGTCACTTCAGATCTTAACTGTGTAGTACTGATGTATTCTACTTTTTGCCTTCTACAGGATATTCTCACCAAGGAGATCATTGGGCGTGGTACTAGGAGAGGAGGGCTATATTATGTGGATGACCTCAGTTCAGGAAGAGCCAATCACATGCAACATACTGTTGGTAACAAGGAACGACAGATTTGGCTATGTCATCGTAGATTTGGGCATCCATCATTCGGGTATTTAAAGCACCTACTCCCCAGTTTATTTTCAAATATCACACATTCAGATTTCAAATGTGATACTTGTATCCTAGCAAAAAGTCATAGGGCGTCTTATCCTATGAGCATGAATAAAAGTGTGGCTCCTTTTGCTTTGGTACATTCTGATGTTTGGGGACCTTCCCCGGTCATTACGTCATCGGGTCATCGTTGGTTTGTTATTTTTGTTGATGATTGTACACGAATGACATGGCTTTACCTTCTCAAACATAAAGATGAAGTATTTGCTACATTTCACATGTTTCACACCATGGTTCAGACACAATTTTCTGAAAAAATTAAGATACTTAGGTCTGATAATGGAGGGGAGTATGTTAACCAACAATTCCGGACATACTTTGACAACCATGGTATTCTCCATGAAACCTCATGTTCACAAACCCCACAACAGAATGGGACGGCGGAGAGAAAAAATCGGCATATTTTAGAAACGGCTCGGGCCTTACTAATCGGTGCACATATGCCTAATAAATACTGGAGTGATGCTGTTACTACAGCTGTGTATCTACTGAATCGAATGCCCACAAAGACCTTACAATTTCAGACTCCATTAAAGGTGTTATCTGATCATCTTCCTTTGCCTACTATTTTGATGCTTCCGCCCCGAATTTTTGGATGTGTTGCTTTTGTCCACCTCCATAAAAATCAACGAACTAAATTGGATCCATGTGCTGTCCGATGTGTATTCTTGGGGTATGGTGTACAAAAAAAGGGGTACCGATGTTATGATCCAATTGCTAAAAGAAACTATACTACCATGGATGTCACTTTCCTCGAATCAGAATGTTTTTTCCCATCACCAGTATCCAATTACACTCTTCAGGAGGAGAGTTATGGTGAAGAACGAAATTGGCTTGATGTTGAAATATTAGACACGAGTCCAACATACTCGGAACGTGCCACTAATATGGAGGAGCCCGTATCTAGACCCGAGCTTGAACTTCCACGAACTGAAGCTGAAGTAGTAATTGAATCTCCAGAAGATGAAGTGGTTGATGTACCCCTCCATTCTCTAGTACCCAATGATCCTCCTGCTGAGAAAACTCCTGAGGTAAGCTATCCTATCACACCTTTACAGACTAATGCTATAGATACATCTGTTGGTTATGTTTTACCTTTCAGACACAATCGAGGTAAACCTCCAAATCGATACTCCCCAGAAAGAGAAGAACGACAACCCAAGTATCCAATAGCAAATTATGTATCTACTCAAAGGTTATCAGAACCTATCAGGGCATTTGCACAAACACTCTCCTCGTGTCAAATTCCGAGTAGCATTGAAGAAGCTTTATCTGATCCAAAATGGGCTCAAGCTATAAAAGAGGAATTTGAGGCACTGCAGAAGAATAACACATGGGTGTTAAGCGAGTTGCCTCAAGGGAGGAAGATGGTAGGATGCAAGTGGATTTTCTCCATTAAGTATAAAGCAGATGGGTTAGTTGATCGTTACAAGGCGAGGCTTGTAGCAAAAGGATATACACAGAAACATGGGATAGATTATCAAGAAACCTTCTCACCTGTGGCTAAACTAAAAACTGTGAGAGTTTTGTTATCTCTTGCAGCAAATTTAGATTGGCCATTGCACCAACTTGACGTGAAGAATGCCTTCCTTCATGGTGACCTTGAAGAAGAGATTTACATGGATATCCCACCAGGATATACTGTTACATCAGGAAAAGAAACTGCATGTAGATTACAACGAGCATTGTATGGACTAAAACAATCACCTCGAGCGTGGTTTGGTAGGTTGAGTTCAGCAATGAAGAAATATGGGTTCCAACAAAGCAACTCTGATCATACTCTTTTCCTAAAACATCGATTAGGGAAGATAACAGCCCTTATAGTTTATGTAGACGACATGATCATTACAGGGGATGATAAAGAAGAAATCTCTAAGCTTCAAGAACAACTGTCAAATGAGTTTGAAATGAAGAACTTAGGAGGGCTCAAATACTTCTTAGGTATTGAGGTAACAAGATCAAAACAAGGCATATGTCTTTCCCAAAGGAAATATACTCTGGACCTACTAGCAGAGGCAGGTCTACTAGATTGTAAACCTGTCGATATTCCAATGGTTCAAAATCATAAACTCGGAGAATATGTGGACCAAGTACCAGCAGATAAACAGAGATATCAACGGTTAGTAGGTAAACTCATATATTTATCTCATACTCGACCTGATATTGCTTATGCTGTGAGTGTCGTGAGTCAGTTCATGCACTGCCCAAGTGAAGACCACATGGATGCGGTCATGCGAATACTTCGTTACTTAAAATCCTCCCCTGGGAAAGGACTTATGTTTTCAAAGAATGGTCAATTGAAAGTCCTTGGATATACAGATTCAGACTGGGCAGGGAATATGAAGGATAGGAAATCTACTGCTGGGTACTTTACTTTCGTGGGGGGCAACCTTGTCACATGGAGAAGCAAGAAGCAAAATGTAGTTGCCTTATCCAGTGCTGAAGCTGAATTTCGAGGAATGGTCAAGGGAATATGTGAGCTCCTTTGGTTGAAAAAACTTCTAACTGAGATTGGTGTTGCTCCTAACTCTGAAATGAACTTATTTTGTGATAACAAAGCAGCCATTGCCATATCTCACAATCCAGTTCAACATGATCGCACGAAGCACGTTGAAGTGGATCGGAACTTCATCAAACAGAATCTTGAAGAAAAGATTATTAAGCTTCCATTTGTTAAATCAGAAGATCAATTGGCTGATATACTCACAAAATCTGTGTCTGTAAGGAACTTCTACAACTCACTTGACAAGTTGGGCATAAGAGACATATATGCACCAACTTGAGGAGGAGTGTTGGTGTGTGCTATAACAGTGGCAGACACAAATGCTCAATGGAGTAAAACATTGAGCAGACAATAATATTAGTGGAGCCATAAAACCTGGATGTGCAGGTTTTATGGTTATTGTTTAATTTTCGTTTTCTTTATATACATATATTGTAAACTCTTGTAAAGACAGAACAGAGAAATACAGAAATACAAAAACAATTAACATTAACACCAATAATTTGACACCTTCCACATTCTTGACATGTCAATTGGGTACCAAAGCAATGGATTAGATGGTTTGGTATCATCAAATTGACTTAATCTAACTTCCAATGTCTTCGAACCCGCTTCATAATCAATCCAAGCATGTAGCTTATTCCTACTATTTACAACCAATTGAGTAGTTGAACTTGAACCATCGCTTACTATTGTATTTCCCAAATGACCAAAGCCAATTCCCATATGAACATTTACCAAAGATTCATTCTTAGCATCCATCAATGTATTGAATTTAACAATCACCACTTTAAATCTATCTTTCTTTGAATCCATGAAAAGCCCAAATGAGCAATTGCAGAAAATATGACCACTAAAAGCACTAGGAACTATTACAAAGGCTAAACCATCACCATTAACAGAGGAAAGCGAGAACTTGAAGTGTGTAAAAAACGAGACCAGTTTCTGAGGATAATTACCTTGGACAAGTTTGATGGGTTTCTTGAGCATGAGTAGCCCAGAGCTTGAACTAATGGAACGAGTGAGTTGAACAGCATATCCACCATTAACAAACTTTGCATCCCCATACAAAGTAACATTAGACTCAAAGCCAGAATCTTTACTCAGCTTTGAGAAGGAAAAAGAGGAATTTGAGTCTACTGCTAAGAACATGACAACTAAGAAGACGGTCAAGTGCTTGGAAGTGGATAATGGAGCCATGGCTGAAATGGGTTTAGGTTGAATCTTGTTCTGAGTAAACCAGTGGAGAGTAAGGAATATTGGGTTGGCTTGGAAGTTGTGAAAATTTAATACAATTTACTTTTTTCCTCCCAGTGGCTGCTGACGGGGGAATATATATATATTTAATTTTCCACTTAACATTTTTATTATATTTTTTTATTTATACGAGCTTTTTATGTTTGTTTTATTAGCCAAGTATATGGGATTAAGCTTAAATTCAAAGGTTTGCGGACCAGAGTAGTCAAGCAAAAACTGCAAAAGACAACAATGGATGTTTTTTTTTTCTTTTCAATAAAATACAAAAATAAAAGTATATCAGAGAATCTTCACTTGATTAATGTGGAGGGAATGTCAAATTCGTACAAAATTTTATATCAATTATTATACTGAAAGAATTATATTGAAAAAATGAATATTTTTTAATTTTTCAAACTAATTTTAATATATATCAAGTTATATATGGTATAGATGTAAAAATTAATATAAATTTAAGTGTTGATAATACTTGCCTTTATATCCAATTCTGATTGAGGGTGAGCTTTCTTGAAGTAGCCGGCATATTTAATTGCTTAGTGTCCTAAATGCAAGGACCAATCTAGCAAATAAAAAAAAGACAAGGGTATGTAGAGATATTTTTAGATTAGATCTTTGTATAATTTTATCTTTAGATCGTAAGATATTATTTATTCTTTTAATTTTATAAAAAAAGTTAAAAAATTTATAAAGTTAAGTAATCAAATAACAACAATTATAATCTAAAACATTAATTTAATACAATTTTCTAAAAAACAGTAAGGAATACTTACAAATAAAAAATTATAAGGACCACCATTACAGTGGTTGGAGATCTTTCAGGGCCTCAGCATTTATAATATTCATTCGTAGAAGAGAGAAAAATGCTGTAATACGTCGATACCCATTTAAATAGTGAAAGGAAAATATAATTACCCTCGGTTTATGTCACTGTGTTACTCTCTATCAAGAACTTTTGAACAAAACAAGGTATCTCTAAGGACAGGTCGGCTACACTTAAAGCAGAGTACAAGAGTTATAGTGTAGGTACGGTGTCGTATAATAAAAGTCTATCATAAACACATAATAATTATCATACTATTTAATCATATTTTTTATTTATTAATATTTATTTAAAAATATATTTAATTTTAAAAAATAAATATTAACATAATTTTTATTGTAATATATTATTTAAAATATTAACATTTATTTATTTTAATTATTTAACACATATTTTTAGATAATATAAAAAACACAAATAAAAATAAATAAAATTTGGTTAAATTATTCTAAATATTATGTGTTCTATTATTAAAAATATTTTTCTTATATGTATATAAAAAATAATATTAATATATGTTTAATTTAATTAATCTATACGGTTAGTTTAATCATAATCACATTATTTATAAGTTATTTTTGAGAAAAAATGATTAGATTTTTATAAATAATTATAATTTCTATTATTTTCGTATAAAATGACATGGTGTTTGTGTGTTTGGTTATTAAAGTAACAACTAACTAATAGAAATATAACGGGGAATCAAATTACAATCTACAATCTACAATCTAACATAGGTTCCTCAACATTTTTGTAAAACTAAAAAATATTTTAGATATTTGAGAAACATAACTTCAATATCTTAGGGAGAAGAAAAATAATTAAAAATCTTAGAGCCCAAGAAGACATGTGCTTTAACTTGCATGCGCATAGCGCAGCTTGGAGAGTGGGGACCGTACTGCCATTCAACACTCCTTAAATTACTTGGCTCTTATTTGGTTCCCAAAACAGAGAAGGCAAACGACCCAAAAACCAGTTCATAATGGAATTCAAGACCCGATATTATGACTTTTCCACAACTCCTCTTACTTGATTCTTATTCCAGCTGCCTAGCATGGTGGTGTTAGTCAAGATCTAATCAAGCAAATTGTCAAAAAGAGCATTTTGAATTGGTAGAATATTATCACTAACTCAAATTATTATTGGCATAATAATAATTTATTGAAAATAATTTTATCAAATAATAAAAGTACTAATGATAATTCATTAATAATAGAGATACTAACAATCTTTCAAATTATCCGATAATAGATAAAAGTGATAAAATGGATACTTATGCTTTTTTGTTATGGTAATAACAAAATAATTATGAAAATATCATTACTCTTTTCAGCTAGGTAATTAAAATTAGTAACAAGTAGATGAAACAAATATGCTTTTATATTCTAAAACTAATTGAAACTTGCATCTAGCTTTGAAATTAGAAAGAATAAAGGAATAATATAGGTGGATATTGACATTGAAGAACATGTAATAGAGTTAAAGCCTCGATAGAGACTGAACAAATACAAGGGTTAAGTATAGTCAAATTCAATCAACTCCACTAACTTGTTGACAGATCTTAGTTACCTTCTTAGTTTGACTTGCATATAAATATTCACACTTCATCACCTTTCGGAAATTAAATCCATTCTCTCAAAAAAGAAAGTTAAATCCACAAATGAGTTATGACATAACTAATGGTGCTCGGTTTAGCCACCAACATAAGGAAAAAAAGAAGTTATTCAACTTTAGGATGTTGTCAGAAGGAAGTGAAGCACATTCAGCAACTTATTTTTATGGAGCTTAGGTCACTTTCACATGTGCATTTAAAAAAAATGCATTTTCATTGATGTTAATCATTTCCAGGAACCGCATTTTCCAAGCAAAGAATAGAATATCTAGGATGGGTGGGAAACAAAATAATAAAAACTCACTATTTAGTGAGAAGTATAAACATATTTATATTACTCTGCCTCAGCAATGATTTCATTGATGTCCAGGTCTACTAAGCTTTCTTTCCCAAACAGTGTGAATCCCACGGTGGCCTGCAAACAATTTACCATTAACTCAGTCACAAATCAAAAGATAGTACACTGGTGAAATGGATCTTTAGCATTATTGCAGGCTTTTAAACTGGGGCCTCAAATACCCTTTGAAACTGTATGAAGCAACATGGCACTCAAAACTTAGTCAAGATTAATGTTCCAAAGGGATGTTGCACTTAAATTTAATAATAAAAATGAACAATTTTGACTCCACTTGAATGAATATAATAAAATTTATGAATATTTTAATTAAGTTATTATAAAATAATATTGAAAAAAATCACAGTTGATATTCCAAAAGTTATAAATTTCAATGTTTTTGAATATTACACTAAATTGTTATATGTCAAATATGTATTTTATTCAATTAAAATAAAAACATAAAAATATATAAATTAAGTTATAATAAAACTAAATAATAAAGCATAATTTATATGCAGAAGGACAAAAAATAAAAACAATTAAACAACATAAATTATAATAAATATTTTAAAAAAATGAAAATATGTGAAAGAAAAATAGATAAAATATATGCAAGTCAAAATGCATTATTTTTTAAGAAAATGTTAGGAAAACTAAACTAATAAAATTTAAGAAAAAACAACAAAAATATTCATTTAAAACTTGTAATCACAAAATAATACCCTTTATGTCATGTTCTTAAATATATTTTACTATTAGAAAAAATAAAACCTGTCATTTTATATTAAACGTTGCCTAATTCGACGTTATTAAAATTAAACTATAATCATTTAAATTTGTTCAATTTTCAACTACTTCCGATTAAACATATTTAATATTATTTAGGTATTATTTTTGTTATTATATATAAATTTTAAATGTTATTTGATATAATTTTTCTAAAATTTATGAGAATATGTTAAACATTTATCGGTCTATTAGAGTCAAAATGCAAATGAGTACGTGATATAAGAGGAAAGAAAAAATAATATTTAAATAATAAACTTAAAAGAGATGTCACCCATGTATTTTTCTAAAATAAAAATATATATTTATAAATACAACAAAGAAAGGGGGGGGGAGGGGGGGCATGCCCTCTGAGTTACATGTGGCTCCGTCCTTGCCCCAAATTGACCATTTTCAGTTATATCAATCATGTGAAAGACAGAGCACACTGATTGGGTTGTTGAACTACGTTATTTTGTCACTTACACTAAACGTTAAAACTCAATATAGCAAATTTGTATTTAAATACTCTCCTCACATGATTGAAAATATCCAAATGCAAAAGCTGAAACTATTGGGAAGAGATATATGTCAGTTTCTGGGCTTAGGCAAGAGGGTACTACATATGCTCTTTGAATTTAGTATCAATTTCTGCTCACATCACATTTATATTGAAGCTTTGTTATTCTAACACTCGTAACGTAGTATTTGGAGATATTATGTATATTATACTGTAATTGGATTATATGTTGGCAATGACAACTATTTTGCCTCCAGAAAAAGCCTTCAATTTTTCTCTTAATGTTACTTTCTATCATTCTGCTCATCTGCATTTTCTACTATGTATTGTATTGCATACCTTTCGTGTTCTGCGATTAACTTTCTTAAGATTCCCTTCAAATTCCGAAAAAGTTCCAGATACAACTCGAACCGTAGAACCAGGGACAGGAAGCTTCACACGCTTTCCTAAAGAAAGTTTTGTGGACGGTTGTTTTGGTTTGGAGTCTGTAGCAGATTTTGTCACTTCCATAGACTCTAAATCAGAGTCACTATTCAGCATTCCTGAGTTCACTGCTTCTTGTCTCTGCTCTTCCTCAAATTCTCGTTCATGTCTTTCTTGTTCTTCTTTAGCCTGTTTAAAGATTGACTCCATATCAACAAGAGACACTGACCTAGGTTTGTTGATCTGTCTTTTCCTGTGTAAATGGAAAACAATATACTGAATCACAATAAGACAAGTAGATACATTCTATGGACCTACACCAATTTTAAGATTGCATTGATGTTATGGAAGGAGAAAAAAAAGAACACCGTATTAGTGTTTCACAAGCCCAAGACAGATAGTCTCGTTTGGCTAGGGATAGTGATACTCAATGTTGATAACAAGCTGTGGTTCACTTACTGTTCTGGCAGTAAAAATCATCCTTTATCACATTTTAAATCATAGGTTTGAATTATGTCAAGCTCTAAAACAAATGTTGACAACAAGCTTCAGGAACATATTAATTCACACTACCCGGGTCACTAATTCTGGTGTCACAACGTGACTTACCAATCTTAAATATTTCGGATACAAACCTGTCATGGTCATGAACTTAAGGGTTTCTATCAAATCTAATTAAGCTTAATGCTGCTAGTGACATAGCAGTCGCATCTATTTACGGGCTCATTCGATTAAAGGAATGCATAGTATTCCAAATTTCTCCAAAATTCCTCCATATCTGACACAATAGTTTATATAAGATAATAAAAATGGCAGAATAAGCAATATAGGTAAAATGTGTAATACAATTAAAGAAAATGGAAATGCAAGTCCAACAAATACTCACGTATTTCCAACCTTGGAACCAACAAACCCTCCAACTCCACCAATCTCTCTAATGAAATCATGGATCTCTCTGTTCATTATGCACCTTAGGAAAACACATCCTGGAAATAAAGGTTTTGGTTTAACCGAGAAGGTGCCATTTTTTAATTTTCTCTTCACCTGGATAGCCGGAGCATAGACCTGAAAACAGACACTATCTGATGAGGGAAGCGTGGGGAGAGAAAAAGAAAAAGAAAGTAGACAATACTGAATTCTCAAATTATTGGAATCACACTGATAAACTCCAAAAGCTATAGGAAATTCCCACTGATGTACAGAAGAAATATTAAATAACTTTAGCGAAAAAATAAGTTTTAATTGCAAAGAAAAGTATCAACCAAGTACTCACAGATTAGGCTTTTCAATGAGTTTATCTTAAATTTAAAAATGTGTTACCTATTCCTTCAACCTTACTGATAAATAATATGGTTTTAAAGATTTTTTTATTAATTTATTATTATTTTCTATTAAGTGATTTAGACGTAATTAAAAATGATATTTAATACAAATTTTTTTATAAAATATTTATTTTAATATTTGATTATCAATATATATATATATATATATATATATATATATTTTAAATTAAAATATATATTTGAATATTTTATGTTAATATATTTTTTAAGTTGATTTTTTCTTAAATAGTTTTAGATTGATTTTTTTTTATTGTTAATAGAATATATTTTATCGCGTTTTAATTATTTTATAATAAAAAGTAATATTTTAATAATAAAATAATTAAAATAATATTATTTATTTATAATTTATCCTTTTTATCAAAACTAATAATTATAAAATATCTTTTTAAAATACGATGGATTAAACGATATTAACTTAATAATGGGAGTACTTCTAACTCATAAAATAAGTTACATTTCATTAAAATGGATGGTATATATATATATATAATTCTCAATACTCTATATGATAAAAAACACTTGAATGATATTCCAATCGGCAATTCACAAGTAACTCAAAAAAAAGAAAAGAATTTGAAATAAAAAATAGGAATGATGCTTGAATAACCTTAAAATCAATTTGAGGGAAGTTGCGAGCCAAGCAGCGAGCAATGAGATCAGCAGTCTCTTGGCCTCTGACACGAGAAACTCGAGTAACCCACCATTCGGGACCTGATTTAGCGAGGAGGTCAAGGTTGAGTTCCTCGGTCCAAGAGGCGTAGCGCTTCTTTGGCTTCTTGAGAAGCCTTTCCTCAACTTCTTCCCTCCAGTTAGAACCGGACTTGCTCTCTCTCTTCTCGTTTCTGAGGCGTCTTCTCTCTCTAGCACTGAGGTCCTGGGTACTCTGATTGGTTGATTCCAGAGTTGCAGATACTGAAACTGAAATTGGGTAGCGTTTGGTGGAGAAGTTTGTGAAAGGAAGTAAACGTAGGGAGCAAAGAGAGTGACATTGACTCCATAGAACAACCCCTTGTGTCATAGCTAAAGAACCACAGCAACCTTTTGGTCCTTTTCGAAATTCAGATGAAATTCCTACAAGTTAGCTGGTAATTTGACGAGCTTTCTGTTTTTGGATAATGAACTTAGACGCGAAGCCGATGCCATCATTAATACTATGACTAATAGTAGTCTTGACACTTTCGTCTCCTATCGCCTATCAGAAGTATGGGCCAATGGCTTCGTCAATCAGGTTTTAGTCGAAGAGGAGAAGCCCATTAAGAATTTGCTTTTCTTTTCATTTTCATTTTAGTTTAATTTCATCAATTTTTTGCCGAGCTTATTTTTTTTACTAAAAAAAATTCTTCTCAAAATACATAATTTTATATTAAATTACATAACAAAAATATTAAAAAAACTATCATTTTATAATCTTAATAAAGTGATATCAATTTCACACTTTAACTCTAACCATCGTAACTCTATCAAAGTTTACACAATTATTATTAATAATCTCTTTAATAGATATTACATATTATATATAAATATATAAGTAAATATAAAATATTAACTAACAGAGTTATGATAATTATAATGTATTACATAAAAAAGATATATATGCATAAAATGTATTATATTTGTTGTTATTAAACTACAATAGATAAATGTTACATATAAAGATGTATTTAAATGTAATGTGTTAGATCGTTGAAATTTTTTTGGGTTATCGTTGATGGTCGTTAAAAGTTTGTGGGTAATATATGTTAAAGATATTGTAAAATCTAATTTTATTTTATTTTATTTAATTATATTGTAAAGATATTTAGGTATTTTTACTTAAAAAAAACCTATGAATTATTGGATAAAATTGTTGTTAATTTGAAAAATTAATAAAAAAATAAAAAAATTATATTATGTTAATATTTGTTGTCTCTTTTAGGAGAGCATAAAACGTGCAAGTATACACGATCACAAGTAACAATAAGTAAGTTATCATTCCCACATATATTTGTTACTATAGTTTGTGGATTATTAAAATTATCT
Source organism: Hippophae tibetana (assembly GCA_037013495.1). Classification (NCBI taxonomy): domain Eukaryota; kingdom Viridiplantae; phylum Streptophyta; class Magnoliopsida; order Rosales; family Elaeagnaceae; genus Hippophae; species Hippophae tibetana. The sequence continues at coordinate 88,231,526 of CM072803.1, read as the reverse complement.
CTATCTGATTTTATCCAAAACGGTCGTTAATTGGAACAAATTTAAGAAAAAAGTTTAATAACAAAATAAAAGAAATCTAGGATTGTAATTTTTCACCAAATTAATCAACTCAAATCATATTATTTTTTATTGATTTATATTTTTTTAGTACATTTAATTTGTCAACCGAAAACTTCTAATTTTATCAATACATCTCTTCCGAGCTCCGTATAAACACACCTCGTTAAATTAATTCACTATATTCCTAGAAAAATTAAATTACTTGATAAATTTAAAATTAAAATTACAGCAGATTAAAGAAAATGAGATGAATAACAAAGAAAAATTAAATCATTTCAGATCGTAAATATTTGGCACACGCAGAACACAACAGAAGCCAAAAATGACTTCTGCGTGTTCCACAATCCACCCCCGAATACTACTAAAAATATGAAACTCTAAACTCCTCAAAACTTTCTCACTCTATCATACTATCCCCTATTTATAACATCAAATTTCTAAAAAAAATATACATTTAAAAATATATTTTTTAATACATGCGGAGGACAGAGAGATATGGCAAAAATAATAAAATACTACACGTGTCGCGATTTGATTCGTTGGAACAAATAGTGGGACACGTGGCAGCACCTCATTGGTTGAAGGGGACGGACGCATGTGGATCGACCGCACGGGAAAAGAGGCGCGCGGGACGTGGGAGACAACGGTTGTAACGCGGGCGTGATCCTGCGCTTTCGCGTTCATCGTAACATGCCACATATCAGAATATTATTGGCTGGAAGGAAAGGTGGGACACGTGACAACTTTTGATTCATAGAATAACCGGGCGCACGTGGATCGACCGCACGGGAAAAGAGGCACACGAAGGTGGGGGACAACGGCTACAACGTGTCAAATACGTGGGTCCCACGTACACACCGGCCTACGCGGTAGGTGGGTCTCACTAGCGCACCGAGCCGCGTGATAGAGAGAAACCTACACCCACTCGCGTTGGTCGGGTGTGATGGAGACGCGCGCATCATAGCCGTTTCTTCTTTGATCTGATGGTCCACGTTGCGCGCGTGGGAGACAACGCGTGGACTTCTTCTCTTCTACGCAAAAATTAAACTTTAAATAATTGCATTTTGACCTACAAATTTAATTCAAATTACATTTTAAACTTTCTTTAATTACCTTTAAGCCCTTTTCTAATTTAAATTAAATTTTTAAACTTTTAATAATTAAAATTAAGCCCGATTTTAATTAAAATTTTATTTTTGACTTTTATAAATTGCAATTAAGCACTCTTTTATTTGAAATTATATTTTTGGACATAAATTTACAATTAAGTAAGTTTTCGATACAAATTATTTAATTTTCATAAAATATAAAAAAACAATAAATACTAATTTATTAAATTAAAATTAACTAAAAATATAAAAAATAGCAATTATAATTAATAAAATAGATTAAAATAAATATATAAAATACAGTTATCAATATTTTCTAATTGTAGGTCGTAATATCTCACTAATGAAATTTTATATATATATGTTATTTTTCTCTATTTTTTATAATATTAAAAAAAATTATGTTTAAAACTATTGTGTTGATCTTAGTTTTTTATAATGTAAAAAAAAATGTCTTTTAAATCTTAATTAAATAAAACTGGAATGAAAAAAATATTCCGCTCATTACTCAGCCATCCAACACGAAATAAATAAAACGATAAATACATGAACTCATGTGTGTAATGGTTTGTGAATTTATAAATTAATTTTTAAAAAAGTTTTTTAGATACGATTTAAAACTAAAATATTGATTCAAAAGAGACCGGATTGAAATTGAAGCCAAATTTGAAAATCTGTTGGACCAGATATTTTCCTTTTTCCCGCTGCTTAAATTATTGATTGGTACTCAATGAATTCGTTGTTCGTAGCCATTCAACTTATCAGAACTCAATTAAATAGTTATCCATTTTTTTTTTAATTTTAATATTTGGGGGTGAATAATATATTACAGGTTTTTTTCAAATTGCTTAAGATCAAGTGGAAGAGTAGGAATGGTAGCATCAGAGGAAGAGGATGTACCAGTGGCAGTGGAAGAGAGCTATTCAGGAAACTACATTGTGGTGTTTGATCCTCTTGATGGTTCTTCCAATACAGCCCCAATGGTGAGTGTCTCGCTGACACTGAAGATGATTCCACTGCAAGTTCATCTCTGCTACATTCCTCATCAGATCCTAAATAAATGTTAGCAGCTTCAAAACAGAACAAGATTAAGTAAATATTGCAACAACTTATAGTAGTTGGCTTAGCATTTCTCCCACTAAGTCATTATTTTTTTTGGATAAATTGTTATAGACGTAGACAAATTATCCCTTAAATATCAATATCATTTTTATCTATTAATTATCTTTTTTTCTCCCTAAAATATCAAAAATATTAATAAATTCTCTTTCTATATTGTCGAAATTTATCTATTTATAATAATTAATACAATTAATTTATTTATTTAGTTATTTCAAATATTTTAACTACTTATTCTACAATATTTTATAAAAAAAATATTTTTTATTTTATAATATTTTAATTAATTAATTAACTTATTGATTAATATAACTTATAAATATTTAAAAATATATGTATAAATAACAAAAATTAGTTTAAAATATAAATAATTTATTATTTTGATGTTTTATAAAGTTTTATAATTTTTTTTATATCTTTGATAAAATTTTCATAATTTTTGTGATTTTTTTTAAAAAATTTATCGACATCAATAATATATTCGACATTTTCGTAAAAATTATATTTCAATATCTTTATCGATATTAATATTTCAAACCTTTAACATTATTTGAAAATTAGGGACTTAATCTTATGAACATGATGCAAATTCTACTTTTGTGATACATGCAATAAATTTAGAAACATTCTTTTCAACCGTTGGAAGAAGAACTCGTTTTCTAACGAATTTTTTTTTTTGCGTTTGAAAATAGTTTTTTGTTTTTTAATTTATTTAGTAAAAATACTTGTTTAGTAAATTAATTTTTTGTTTATTTTTTCTTGAATCACAATAAAAAATGTAAAATTAATGAAGGAACTTGAAACATGGTTTTTAATTTTTTTCCTTTTAAGTTTCAAAAACAATAGAAATTGTGTAAAAACAAAAATAAGTTATAACTTGATGATTTTGATATTAAAAATAGAATTAGTTATTAAACAACGTTTAGTTTTGAAAACTTGAGTTAAAAAACTAAAACTTGAAAACAAAATTAATTACAAAATATGAATTAATCTAAACGTGGAACGATGAGTTTGCAGCTTGATAAAGAAAAAAACAGAGGTGTGTTGTGAGTGTGTGCCAGCCAGGGAACAACCTTCTAGCATCTGGCTACTTCATGTACTCAAAGCTCAGTGATATTTGTATTGACAATAATTAAGGAAGGGTGTATTTGTCTTCACTTTGGACCCATGTACGAGAGATTCGTACGTTTTAACTCAAAAGAACATTCAAATACCAAAAGTATAAAATATCTATTCATTTAATGAAGGTGTTAAAGAACATGATATCCAGGTGGTGACAACCAACACACCAACCGGAAGCAGCCACCAACAGCTTGGTGGGGAAGGATAGGTTGTCCAACAACATGCCTCTTCATAATTGTGTTTATTTTTAATTATTACAATTTTGCTTTTCTTTTGTATAAATAGGTTGTAAACATTCGTTTATTCATCATCAATAAATCCATTTCTTACATGGTATCAGAGCTTACGAAACAATTCTCAGAAAAATCAGCTCATAGAAATTTTTTCCCATTTTTTTTCAATCTGTTTTTTTTCCAAAACCAATTTCGATTCACAAAATAATTTCAATTTCATTCCAGCATATTATTCAGAAAAATCCGAGCAATCTGCAATTAAAATCAAGCCAAAATACCTCTCCACGCCCTCACACGTGCCTTATTTAAACTCGTCGGCGTTCCACGAGCCTCGTCGGAGACACACGCTCCAACACGCGCCAGTTGCTGAAGAAGACGACTCCAACGACACGTCGTCGCTCGCCCGCTGAAACAAACGACACATCGTTCGCTCGGCGCTGAAACAAACGACGCGTCGTTCACCTAGTTCGGTCCGGCTCGGTTCGGTCTTCATCCGGTTCAGTGTTTCACCGTTGCAGCCGCCGTTCCAGCCACTCCAGACGTCGGTTCACCCACTTTCCGACCGGTTCTGCGGCTGAAATTTTCGGTTCTGTAATCCGTGACTCATTTTCTATAAGATAAAGCATATTTCAGTCCATTATTTATTTCATAAATAGTCATTATTATCTAAAACACACTTAAACCCATCCCGTTCTTTCAAATTTATTCAACCAAAAATGTCTATGACTACTAATACCAACCCTACTTTACCAAAATGGTATGATGATCCTAGCCATTCATTATATCTACACCACTCAGACCAACCAGGCATGGTTCTCGTAGCTCAATCCTTAAACCAAGAAAACTATCACATTTGGAGTCATGCAATGCTCATGGCTCTAATAACCAAAAACAAAGAAGGATTCATTGATGGCACAATCAAAAGGTCATCAACAAACCTTGAAGCAGAAATCAAACAATGGACTCGCTGCAATATTCTTGTCAAAGGATGGATCCTCAACACCATATCACCCAAAATTGCAGAAAGTGTCATGTATAGTGATACTGCATATGAGTTATGGGAAGAATTAAAGGAACATTTTTCGCACACCAATAGCGTGCACCTATTCCACATTGAGCAAGAGATCCATGATTTCATGCAAGAAGGTGTGAGCATTGGAGAATACTATACCAAATTGAAAAGTTTATGGGATAGTCGTGATGCACTATGTCCTCTTCCACACTGTGGAGGAAATGTCGGAAGGGAATTACAAGAATATCAACAAAAGCAGCGAACCATAAAGTTTCTCATGGGCCTTAACACGGTTTACACATCAGCATGCGGATAAATCTTGCTCATGGAACCATTACGTATAGTAAATAAGGTATATTCACTTATTGTTCAAGATGAAAAGCAAAGAGTTGTCTCCACTCAAAGCATAGGAAGGATGTCAGAAGCTGCCGCACTTGTTGCCAGAGATAGTCGTCCACAATATCCTCAGAAAAATTACCCACCAAGGAACCCACATCTCAAGTGCAATAGATGCAACAATATAGGCCATAATTCTGAGAATTGTCGAAGTCACCTCAAATGTGATTTTTGTGGTCTCAATGGACACATTTTTGAAAACTTCCGAAAGCGTCTCAAATGTAATTTCTGTGGTTTGAATGGACATAACATCAACATGTGTCGGAAGAAAGGAGTAATTCAAGATAAGAGAAACACAAGTTATGGCTTCCCTTCCAAAGCTCATCATACTGACTTTCAGGAAAGCTGCTCCAACACAAAGACATCATCACACAATCTTACATCTGCCCAATATCAAGAGCTCCTTACACTTCTCAATCAATCCAAATCAGGTAGCATGGCAAATCAAGTGACTACTTCTTCGGGTAACACATTATGTGCAACTATTTTCCATTCAGAAACTCGTTGGATCTTTGATACAGGGGCAACTGATCACATGGTTTGTTCCCAAAACCTTATGAGCTCCAGCATTCCAGTCACTAATCGACATGTGCATTTACCTGATCATTCTCTTGCCCATGTCACACATATTGGCACTGTACATTTCTCAAATAATTTCATACTCCATAATGTCTTGTGTGTTCCATCCTTCAAATTAAACTTAGTTTCAGTAGCCAAACTAACTCAACCCTCATTTTTTCCATGTCACCTTCACTAATAGTATGTGCTTTGTTCAGGACAAATGCTTAGGGAAGACGATTGGGATGGGAACTGAGAAAGCAGGATTCTACTACCTGACTATTTCTGAAAAGGCTAGATGTTTCTCCCTTTCAAACACTACTTCCACCAACTCTCATCTATGGCATCAACGACTTGGTCATTTATCTAATAACAGTTTGCGTGTAATTTCTCTTTCCATCAACACACATTTTTGTTCCATTAGTGATTTTTCTATTTGTCCATTAGCTAAGCAAACATGTAATCCGTTTCCTTTAAGTTCCATCAATACAAAAGCACCTTTTGAAATGATTCATGTTGATATTTGGGGTGGTTATCACATTCCAGCACTTAATGGAGCACGTTATTTTCTCATTATTGTTGATGACTACTCAAGATGCACATGGGTCTATCTCTTACATACTAAATCTGATACACGCAAATTTCTTACCACCTTCATCAATCTTGTTGAAACACAATTTTCATCCAGAGTTAAAGTCATTCGTAGTGACAATGGACCAGAATTATCTATGACCCAGTTGTTTTCTACCAAGGGAATCCTTCATCAAACTAGTTGTGTCTATACCCCTCAACAAAATGGTGTTGCTGAACGCAAACACCGTCATCTTCTCAATGTCACTCGTTCATTGCTCTTCCAAACCAATCTTCCTAAACAATTCTAGGGAGATGCCATTCTTACAGCCACATACCTCATAAATCGTACTCCAACACCTGTTCTCAAGGGTAAAACATCATTTGAAGTTCTTTTTCACAAAACTCCTAGGTATGAACACATTCGTGTTTTTGGTTCCCTTTGCTTTGTATCTACACATCATGATCCACTTACCAAGTTTGATGCTAGGTCACATAAATGCATATTCATTGGGTATCCATTTGGGATCAAAGGTTATCGTGTCTAAAATCTGGAAACAAACAAGACTTTAGTGTCTCGTGATGTTATCTTTCATGAACATGTATTTCCTTATTTCACTTCCGCTGTCAACACTCCAACTCTATTTCCTCCATCAGAAGATACTATTTATGATGACCTACCCAATATTCGTCAATCAACCAATCCAAATATATCACTTGATCATACATCATCTGTCCTTCCTAAAATCAACTCAGACACTCTTCATCTTCAAAATTCATCTCCAGAAACATCATCGTCAACTTCTCCACCACACATAACTCCTCCAACACCAGTCACACATAGGCTTCGTCGATCCACCAATGTTCCTAGCTACCTTCAAAAATATCATGTAGAAGCTTCCTTACCTTCTCGGTCATTCCCTTCGTCTCACTCAGCATCGTCCAAAGACAAAAGTACTTCTCATTCTTTATCTCATATACTTACCTATGACCAATTATCACCTACACATCGTGCTTTTGCTACTTCTATTTCCATTTTTAGGGAACCAACCACCTTTGCTGAAGCTTTCAATGATCCAAAATGACGGCTTGCCATGAAACAAGAACTGGATGCTCTTGAAACTAATGGCACTTGGACGCTTCAACAGCTTCCTCCAAACAAGAAACCAGTTGGTTGTAAATGGGTCTACAAAATCAAGTATAATCCCGATGGTTCTGTGGAACGATACAAGGCTCGGTTAGTGGCCAAAGGATACAGTCAGATTAAAGGTTTTGACTACCAAGAAACTTTTGCACCAGTAGCCAAACTTGTCACTGTTCAACTTCTCCTTGCCGTTGCTGCTATTCAAAATTGGCTTCTTCGATAACTCGATGTCAACAATGTTTTTCTCTATGGTGATCTTCATGAATATGTCTACATTTCCCTTCCACCTGGATTCGGACGAAAGGGGGAAACACGAGTATGTAAGCTACATAAATCTTTGTATGGACTCAAACAAGCCTCACAACAGTGGTTCATCAAGCTATCAACAACACTTAAGCTAGCTGGTTTTAACCAATCCAAGTATGATCACTCACTGTTCGTCCGAACCCGTGGTAATTCCTTCTCTGCTCTTCTTGTCTATGTAGATGATATAATCATAACAGGAAACAATATACAAGACATTGAAGAAACTAAGAATCATCTCATGAGATAATTCAAGCTTAAATATCTCGGTGAATTAAAGTATTTTTTGGGCATAGAAGTTTCACGTTCTAGGAAGGGAATTGTTCTGTCACAACGCAAGTACGCACTTAAAATATTGGAGGACATGGGTTATCTTGGTGCCAAATCTGCCAATTCACCTATGGAACAAAATTTATCCCTCAACAAGGTTGAAGGGGAATTCATCAGTAATCCCACATCCTATCGAAGGCTTGTTGGGAGATTAATATACTTGACCATCACAAGGCCCGACTTAGTGTATGCCGTGCATATTCTCAGTCAATATATGGATACCACGACAACCACATTTGGAAGCAGCTCAACGAGTGCTACGATATGTCAAGAACACACAAGGGCAATGTCTCTTTTTCTCAGCAACTAGTTCATTACAACTAAATGCTTTTTGTGATACAGATTGGGCAAAATGCACAGATACACGACGATCAACCACAGGATATTGTACGTTTCTTGGAAACTCGTTAATTTCTTGAAAGACTAAGAAACAAAATACAGTCTCTCGATCAAGTGTAGAAGCAGAATATCGCTCTATGGCAGCAGCATGTTGCGAAGTAACCTGGTTACGATATATTTTGGATGATTTGGGTATCAAACACTCCCAACCAACCAAGTTATATTGTGACAATCAAGCAGCTCTTCTGATGAGCGAAAATCGGCATCGCCGATTCTTGCCAATACTTTGGTTTTATATTTATAAAACTCTCGCAAGTGCATGAATCATTTCGAAGAAAATGATAAGTATACTCCCAAGGTCGATCTAAGGAAAGAATGTTTGTGGTTTTTAATTTATTATTCAAACTTTTAAAAACGAAATTAAATCCTAAACATCTTGTCACGATATTTTAGGTTTTTGTGTTTTAATCTACATACATAAAAATAAACATAGATTCAATAAATATTTATGCAAATTTTATCTTTTATAATGGTGAATTATTTATGGATATAATAACTATGTTAATTATGCTTGCTCATATTATTTAGGTTATTAAAGATATGAATTGATATTTATTGATTCTCCCTTTTTTGTATGAATACCACCTTTGGTGGGGTTAGATATTCTTTGTTAACTAAACAAATCAATTAACACCTATGGGTGAGGTTGATAACCAATTTGCCTAATTAAATTAATTCCGTTTTCTAAGAGATTGAAAATGAACCATTTAAATGTCACATTTGGTGGGATTAGACAGTTTAAACTTTATTCAAGGTGTCCAAATTAAACCTAAGAATTTAGTTATCCGAGTACTAACTTTCAAGTTTTAAAACCACTACTGAAAACATGTTGTCAATACATTTTCAAATAATAATTCTTATAAAAACTTTTGAAATAGAACTTCACTCTAACTACCGGGCGATTGTACCAACAAATAAAAGAGCACTACTCTAAATCAGATCGGATAACTAAACCTTAAAATCTAATTTTCAGGTTTAAGTTTGTAATGAAAAATAATATATTTCTCTCTAACATTCTTAATATAAAATCTTGAATAAAAACAAAATCAATTCATTTTAGAGATTTTCACCTATTTAATATTTCGCAAGCATAACAACGTTATTATTACATCATGTTTACTAAACAACCAGCTCAGTTAAGTTTAATCACAGACAAATTAAATATAACATGTAAGAATAAAGCATAAAAAATAACTGTAAAGAAAATAAAATCCTTACAGAACTTCGATGCTATTCCCGTTGCTAGAAAACCTCCAAGCGGAAATTGCACTCCCATTTTATTGAATCAAAAAGCTAAAAAATTACAAAAACATAACTAGATCTTCCCAAAAAGGGAAGAACTCTAAAACTAAGAGAAATTAACTAAGAAAAGCTAAAAACTAAAAAAAACTAAAAATCTAAGAAAAGAGAGAAAGAAAGAGAAGAGAAGAATGGTTTTTAGGTGTGTTTAGAAGTGAAGGGAAGGGGGGTATTTATAGGTGAGGATGGAGAGAAAAAGTGAGTGAAAAAATGTTAAAAAAATGTAAAAACGCGGAGTGCAATTACTGAGGTCATTGATGACGTCAACATGACGTCATAGGGGCGGCTGCACGTGACAAGTGGGGCAAAATGGGCTTCGGCGCGCGCGGAAGGGCGGGGGCGCACACAGAAATGCAAGTAGGGGCGCGCAAAAATGCAAGTAGGGGCGCGCACGGCTGGGCGCTGGCGCTCGGCTGGGCAACTACGCGACGCGGCGGCACGATTTTCTCTTTTTTGACATTTTTGACCTTTTTGACCCATTTTGTTCAATTTTTCCATATTTGTTGATATTTCCCCATATATTTATTAATATATTTGTGATGTATCGCTTCCAGTATTCCTCTTTGAGTTTTTAAGTTACGTTTTTAAGCCAAAATACCTGAAAAATAATAAAAATACCCGTGATTTCGAAAAAGACAAATTTATATAAATATATGATAAAACATATAAATATATATATATTTAATCAATTAATATATATAAAATCATGGTTATTTTAGTGCTTTTTGAGCATTCATCATCTTCACATTGCATCAAATTCAATGTTTTATGAGCGAACCAAACACATAGAGATCGATTGCCATCTAGTAATAGAAAAGATTCAAGTTGGAATGATCAAAACTTATTATATTTCTACATTAGAGCAACCAGCAGATATATTTACCAAATCCCTGAGTTTTACACAGTTCTTAAGCTTACTTAACAAGTTAAGAATAATTAACTTATATTCTAACTTGAGGGGAAATATTAAAGAACATGATATCCAGCTGGTGACAACCAACACACCAGTTGGAAGCAGCAACCAACAGCTTGGTGGGGAATGATAGGCTGTCCAAGAATATATCTCTCCATAATTATGTTTATTTTTAATTATTACAATTTTTTTTTACTTTTGTATAAATAGGTCTAAACATTTGTTTATTCATCATCAATAAATCAATTTCTTACATAAGTCAATTATCAATTGTGGGATGAAAATTTAAAAAAGTAGATTGATGACCTCAAGGACCATGGTCCAAGTGAAAGGGCCTTATTCAGCTAGATACATTGGTAGCTTAGTTGGTGATTTTCACAGGATATTGTTATATGGTGGAATTTATGGTTACCCAAGAGACAAGAAGAGCAAGAATGGGAAATTGAGGCTCTTACAAGCTAATGGTAAAGGATCAGATGGTTACCAGAGGATACTTGATATTCAATCAGTTGAAGTATTGGATTTTTCAATCATTTGATGATCTTGTGAATTTCATTCTTTTTTTTTAATTGATAGATTCATCAACGTGTTCCGCTTAATTACATTGGGAGCTCGAATGAGGTGGAGAAAGTGGAGAAATATTTAACTTAATTAATCTATAAACTTAAAGAGTACATGATTCGAATTAAGAATAAATATGGCACGTGAAGTCTTTTATTACATCGGGTCTCATTCACGTATCTTTTATTATATAATATCAATTTTTTGATAAATAAAAAATAAAACAACGTGAAAAATGTATTCATTAATGTGAATTACTGGTACAATTAACTTTTTAAAATAATATGATTAAAAAGTATACCTCACAACTCACCATTTAGTTACATGTCATTGGGTGTGTAATGACTCAGACAAGTATCAATAAATTCACTAGGTATTTAACATATAAAAACTTTGGAAAACACTTGATACTCTAACATGACTTTTAAAGTTATGTTATGTGCTAGGACTCTGTCTTGATATTTTATTTGTATATTTATTTTCATGATTTAATAGATAAAATAAGGTTATCTGACACGAAACATAAGTCTAAAGTCTATATCATTATTCAAAAAATATTTCCTGCTCTCTATTGTCTAAACCAAAACAAATATAATATATATATATATATATATATATATATATATATTTTAAAATAATTTACTAATTAATTCCTCAAGACAATCAACTAATTAAAAGCTACAAAAACCTTTCCCTATAGAATTGCCGATATATTTAGGAACATACGTTAGAATAGTTGTGAATCGGCTCAATGCTTTTTCTTAGGATACATAAATCATGGCTAAACCTTATGTCTGGTTAATTTATGTTATAATTTATTTTATTTATTTTTAAAAATAATACTTTTAAAATTTAGAATCATAAAAATAATATATTTTATATTTAATTTATATATTTTCAAAATTAAGAAAAAATTTAACACATCATTTTAAATTAAACTATGATTATTTTAACTTATTTAATTTATTAAATATTATTTTTATTATAAATTATAAAAAAAAATGTTATTTTTTATAATTTTCTCTTATTTTTTTAATGAGTTAATATGGTAATGACATGATATGGGATATCATATTCGTTAAAATAAGTCTAAATAAGACTAAGTATGTAAAAAAAACATAATAATTATGATTTTATTAAAAGTAATTTTAAATAAAATGTGATAAAACATTATATTTCCTTAAAATTAGGAGGGTCAATCTTAATGATTAACTCATAATATAAAATATGAGATTAATTAAAAATAAATAAATGAAAGACAAAAATGTCTTTAAATTTCTTTTGATTTAATTACTTAATTTTTTATTATAAATAAAATTTTATTTTTAATCCATTTCATTTAACATAAAGTAAAAAAATATTTTTATATTTAAAAATGTAATGCATAACTTTTTATATAGTGTAATATATATATATATATATATATATATATATATATTTAAATAAAAATAAAATTACGTAAATAACTGAATCTATAAATTTAGAGGGAAAAGATTTTGATCAAAATGAACCCAAAGGTACTTGCGTTGTTATACCGCATTAACATCAAAATCTTGCATAAAATTAATGTTAGGATTCGATTATAACATATATGAGTTATGTAATGTTACTTTAAAAATAAAATAAACCCCCAAAATAAACACAAATAAAGCTGCGAAAATTATCCAAATAGTGTTAGTTTTTGTCAAAATTTTCAATGAAGTTGTCTTTGGACAGTAAATATTGGTGAAGTCAATGTCAAGAAAGAGATAACAAAATGAAGACTAATTTTGCTTCTCATAGGGGTTAAACCTTTGAAGACCCTCGACATCTATACGGAGACGGAGATTTCCAAGAAGAAATAATCAAACTTAAACAATGATGGTCTGCTTTCAGTTTAACCATCAATGTTCGTATAAGTCCTCTCTCAACAGTTTTCGTCGTCGGTTCCCACGCATTGAGTTTGAGATTGCATCATATCATGGATGTGCAGGCAAGTATGTCACTAGAGAAATAAAATAATAATAATAATAATTGAGTGATAAATTTTAATTTAATAAATAATTGAGTTTATTTTTATAATTTAATTAAATTTTGGTTACTTAGTTGAGATATCATCTCCAAACGAAAAGAAGTGCTAAAAAAATATAAACGACAATGGATTTGGTACCGTCCTTTAGTTTCATTTTTTTAATCTTTTTTTATATTTATTTTTCAAGCATTACCTTACATATATTCTCATTTAAAAATATTATTAATTTAATATAATTTTTTAATTTATTAAAGATTTTCTATATTTATAAAATACTTTTAATGAATAATGTGATATTTTTATCCCTCAAACATTAACATATTTTTTCTCATCATTTTTTGATACTTACATAAATGTTTTAATGATTTTTGACTCACTAAAATCATAAAATGAAGAGGTAAAATTAATCAAAAAAATATTTAAATATGTATATATTTAAGGACTCAAAAACGATAAAAAAAGATGTTAATGTTTCGGGGATAGAAAGAGACCAAAATATCACAAATATACTTAATTAAAAACACATGTATTATCCAATTAATAGAGTGTTTAAAATTAGATTGATTCGATCCAACTCATACAATTCAAACCGATCCAACCTATCTTATACGATTTTTACAATGTTATTAAGTTGGTTCAGATTTATAAATTGCAAAATTGATCCACAATAAGTTGTATCAGTTATTAATATTAAAAGTTTTATAAAAATTAATACAATTTATATTTATATTATATTATTTATTATTAATATTATTATTTTATTAAGTAAAAAGTAAATTAATAATAAAAAAGTTTAATAGTTTTATATGTTTAGTATCCATCATTTTTTAATTAATTTTTAACTAATTCAATATTTATTTTCAATTTCATATAAATACATCTAAGTCATATTATTATTTATTTAATTAGATACTTATTTTTATATTAAACACTTATTTATACATATCATTTATGTTTAAATTAGTACAAAATTAAATAGTAAATATCTGTGTTAGTTTTTATGTTATTTAGAATTATTATACATCATTTTTGATTATTTATAATTTTTAAAAAATTTAAAAAGATGTCGATTGTAAAAAAAAATTAAAATACATAAATTAATTCACCAATTTAATCTAATTCAATCCAAAGAGTTTGCTTTGGATTGTTTTTATAGGATTTATTGCATTAGATTTGTTTTTATTTTTTAAAATCGATTTTATTGTTTAACTCAAATCCAAACTCATGATATACACACTCGGATGCATAAATTTGAAAAAAATTTAATAAAATAAAATTATTTCAAATTAATATATTTTTAAATATATGTATCATTAAGATATTATATGAAAAATAAGAATACAAAATATAAAATTATAATATTATTAAATTACCAAACAAAAATAAAATAAAATATATCACTAGATAATTTTATTTACTTAGTCTACGATCCCATCTCCCTGCCAACCCTACTAACGTCATTATTAATTATAATTTCATATTAGTCGAGACTCTAACCAAATGTACAAAATATAAAATTATGATATTATTAAATTACCAAACAAAAATAAAATAAAATATGTCACTAGATAATTTTATTGACTTAGTCTACGATCCCATCTCCCTGCCAACCCTACTAATGTCATTATTAATTATAATTTCATATTAGTCAAAACTCTAACTAAATGTTGAGGATTAAATAAGAAATTAAGAATTAAATTTATATCATATGAAATATACGATTCAAAACTATTCAACTTGAATCCAAGATGTTTGTTTAATCGGTTAAAAAAAACAGAGGATGTGGTTTATTCAGTTATCGCTAGTCAAAGAATATTAAACTTTAAACAATATTGTTTTCTTTAAAACTTTTGATCCTTTTTTTAAAGTTTACTAAAGGTTCCTAATTTTGTTTTATTTATCATTAGTAAAATTATTTGTAAATTTATTTCGAAAAATATATTTATATTTATAAATCATGATTATATATTATTTTTGTTTAACAATTTTTATGTCGTAGAGTAACACATACACTAATTATAATTACTCAAATAATATAAATGGAGAAAAAAATGAAAAGAATCAAAGATAAATAAATAATCAATTAGACTTATATATATATATATATATATATATATATATGACTAATTAAGAGATTGTATAACATAATAACTATAACAAACTTAACTAAAATAACATAATTTTATTAAGTAGGGTGGATGCAATTGTTATACACAATCATAATATATATGTCTTATAATTTGAAATAAGAAAATGATTTATATCCAATACCACCTACATGTGAAACTATCAATCCCTTTCTTATATAATGTTAACATTTTTCTTCATCTAACTTTTTAAAATACATCACAAATTTATTAAATTTATAATTTTTCTTTAATATATAACTTACATAACTCATGTAACATAAGAGTAGTTATCTATATCATAAGTAAGTTATAATTATAATTAATATTATAATTTTTTATTAAATAAAATTATATAAGTTCGATTTTACTTTTCAATAATATTGTGTTATATTATTTTTTATGTAGGTTCGATTGTAATTATTATTAATAATATGTTATATTATTTGTAATTTATCACACTCTTATGATAAATAAATTTTTTTATAATAAAATTATTAATTAATATTTTGTGTGGTTTGAACTACAATTCAAAAAAAATTAAATCTTATTAGTTAAACCATGGAAGATAATTTTTTAATTCACCACAAAAAATGAGAGAATTTGGTATAAGTGATAATAAATTAGTCATTTGAAAGAATACTTCTTATCCTTAAACAAATAAATGTAATTTTGATCTGCACACTAACAATTCTGTCTTAAATTGTTCATATTTTACCTTTTCTCTTTGGTTAACATAGTGTAGAACAAAGAAATGATGTAATTATTTTTAAGTAAAAAATATGGAATTAAGATAATTAAGAATAATTAAATCATAGTAGATAATATATTTCATGAGTTATTATATCAAGGTTTCATCCTCTAAATTAACTTACTCGATTATTTTCTTATGAGTTTTATGGTATATTTTGAATCTATTCATCAAGTGTCTTTTATACTCTAATAACACAATGCTAATTACCTAATAAATTAACGTTATTTTTGAAGGAAGTTCATGTACGATCATCATCGTCAAACAAGTTAAAATTTATTGTTTTTAATTTCATAAATTTAGTGAATTTATTCTCTACTATATATCCCAACTACTAGAGAGAATAATTCTAGTGATGTGGATGGAAGAATTATAGAAGAAGAAAAATCCAATCTAATAAATGCTTAGCAATCACTTGCCTTCTTGGTAACCCGCCAACAACCTCATTGCAATCAAGCAATAATGATCTGAAATTTTACAATAAAATACATAAAAATTATGTAATTTAAAATGTCTAATCTAACAAAAGCGAAAATATATTTAAGAATAATATTCTTTCATTATATTTAAGGCATTTAATACCTACCTAACAATACGGAGTGAGTAATAGATGTAAGAATCTGTATGTTAGAATTTTCATTTTTTTTTTCATATCCAAATCATTGAAGTTTCAAATTGATTCAAGGGGGGGGAAGATAAAAAAAAAACACAGAATATTGGAAATTCTTTCTTCCAACTAAAATGGATCCCCAAAAAGCACGTATTTTGCAGGCCGTATTAGTAAGACATTAAGGCACCCACCAAACAATAACGTTTTTATACATGAAAACAAATACACGTATCACAATTTACAAAACTTACGGAGAATAGTAATTAAAAAAATCTTAAAGAAATGATTTTATTGATTATGAATAAACGAATATTTATAACTTATTTATACAAAAGAAAAACAAAATTGTAATAATTAAAAACAAACACAATTATGAAGAGACATGTTCTTAGACAGTCTGTTTCTCCCCATCAATCTGTTGGTGGCTGTTTCCAGCTGGTGTGTTGGCTGGATCTCAAGTTCTTTAACATTCTCCCTCAAGTTGGAATATATATTAATTATTCCTAACTTGTTAAGTAAGCTCGAGAACTGTGAAAAATTCAAAGATTTGGTAAATACATCTACTGGTTGCTCTAATGTAGAGATATGATAAGTCTTGATCATTCCAGCTTGAATCTTTTCTCTTATTAGATGACAATCGATCTCTATGTGTTTGGTTCGTTCATGAAACACTGGATTTGATGCAATGTAAAGGGTTGTTTGATTGTCACAATATAACTTGGTTGTATGAGAGTGTTTGATACCCAAATCATCCAAAATATATCGTAACCAAGTTACTTCACAACATGCTGGTGCCATAGAGCGGTATTCTGTTTTTGCACTTGATCATGAGACTTTATTTTGTTTCTTAGTCTTCCAAGAAATTAGCAAGTTTCCAAGAAACATACAATATCTTGTGGTTGATCGTCGTGTATTTGTGCATTTAGCTCAATCTGCATCATAGAAATCATCTAGTTGTAATGAACTAGTTGTTGAGAAAAGGAGACATTGCCTTGGTGTGTTCTTGACATATCGTAGCACTCATTGAGCTGCTTACAAATGTGGTTGATGTGGTTTATCCATATATTGACTGAGAATGTGCACGACATACACTAAGTCGGGTCTTGTGATGGTCAAGTATATTAATCTCTCAACAAGTCTTTGATAGGATGTGTGATTACTGATGAATTTCTCTTCAACCTTTCGTTCCACAGAGCCATCAGGATTATACTTGATTTTGTAGACCCATTTACAACCAACTAGTTTCTTGTTTGGAGGAAGTTGTTGAAGCGTCCAAGTGCCATTAGTTTCAAGAGTATCCAGTTCTTGTTTCATAGCAAGCCGTCATTTTGGATCGTTGAAAGCTTCAACAAAGGTGGTTGGTTCCCTAAGAATGAAATAAAAGTTGCAAAGGCACGATGTACAGGTGATAATTGGTCATAGGTAAGTACATAAGATAGAGAATGAGAAGTACCTTTGTCATTGGATGATAATGAGTTAGACGAAGGGAAGGACCGAGAAGGCAAGGAAGCTTCTACATGATATTTTTGAAGGTAGTTAGGAACATTGGTGGATCGACAAAGCCTATGTGTGACTAGTGTTGGAGGAATCTTGTGTGGTGGAGAAGTTGATGATGATGTTTCTGGAGATACATTTTGAAGATGAAGAATGTTTGAGTCGATTGGTGGAAGGACAGATGGTGTATGATGAGGTGATGTATTTAGATTGGTTGATTGACGAATGTTAGGTATGTCATCATAAATAGTATTTTCTGATGGAGTGAATAGAGTTTGAGTGTTGACAGCGGAAGTGAAATAAGGAAATACATGTTCATGAAAGATAACATTACGAGACACTAAAGTCTTGCTTGTTTCCAGATTGTAGACACGATAACCTTTTATCCCAGATGGATACCCAATGAATATGCATCTATGTGATCTAGCATCAAACTTGGTGATTCGATCATGATGTGCAAACACAAACCAAAAGGAACCAAAAACACAAAGATGTTTATACCTAGGAATTTTGTGAAAAAGGACTTCAAATGGTGTTTTATCCTTGAAAACAGGTGTTGGAGTACGATTTATGAGGTATGTGACTGTAAGAATGGCATCTCCCCAGAATTGCTTAGGGAGATTAGCTTGGAAGAGCAATGAACGAGCGACATTGAGAAGATGACGATGTTTGCGTTCAACAACACCATTTTGTTTAAGGGTAGAGACACAACTGGTTTGATGAAGGATTCCTTTGGTAGAAAACAATTGGGTCATAAAGAATTCTAGTTCATTGTTGCTATGAATGATTTTAACTCTGGATGAAAATTATGTTTCAACAAGATTAATGAAGGTGGTAAGAAATGTGTGTGTATCAGATTTAGCATGTAAGAGATAGAGTCATATGCATCTTGAGTAGTCATCAACAATAGTGAGAAAATAACGTGCTCCATTAAGTGCTAGAATGTGATAGCCACCCCAAATATCGACATGAATCAATTCAAAAGGTGTTTTTGTATTGATAGAACTTAGAGGAAATGGATTACGAGTTTGCTTAGCTAATGGACAAATAGAACAATCATTAATGGAACAAAAAAGTGTGTTGATGGAAAGAAAAATTACACGTAAAATGTTATTAGATGAGAGTTGGTGGAAGCAATATTTGAAATGGAGAAACATCCAGTCTTTTCAGAAATAGTCAGGTAGTAGAGTCCTGCTTTCTCAGTTCCCATCCCAATCGTCTTCTCTGAGTATTGGTCGTGAACAAAGCACATATTATTAGTGAAGATGACATGACAAAATGTAGTTTGAGTTAGTTTGGCTACTGAAACTAAGTTTAATTTGAAGAAGGAAACACACAAGACATTATGAAGTATGAAATTATTGGAGAAATGTACAGTACTGAAATGCTGGAGGTCATAAGGTTTTAGGAACAGACCATGTGATCAGTTGCTCCTGTATCAAAAATCCAATGAGTTTCTAAATGGAAAACAGTTGCACATAATGTGTTACCTGAAGAAGTAGTCACTTGACTTACCATGCTACCTGATTTGGATTGATTGAGAAGTGTAAGGAGCTCTTGATATTGGGAAGATGTAAGGTTGTGGGATGTTGTCTTTGTGTTAGAGCAACTTTCTTGAAAGTCAATATGATGAGCTTTGGAGGGAAAGCCATAACTTGCATTTCTTTTATCTTGAATTTCTCCTTTCTTCCGACACATGTTGATGTCATTTCCATTCAAACCACAGAAATTACATTTGAGATGCTTTCGATAGTTTTCAAAATTGTGTCCATTGAGACCACAAAAATCACATTTGAGGTGACTTTGGAAATTTTCAAAATTATGGCCTATATTTTTGCATCGATTGCACTTGAGATGTGGGTTCCTTGGTGGGTAATTATTGTGAAGATATTGTGGACGACTATCTTTGGAAACAAATGCAGCAACTTCTGGCATCCTTCCTATGGTTTGTGTGGAGACAACTCTCTGTTTTTCATCTTGAACAATGAGTGAATATATCTTATTTACTGTAGCTAAAAGTTCCATGAGCAAGATTTGTCCACATGCTGATGTATAAACCGTGTTAAGTCCCATGAGAAACTTTATGGTTCGCTATTTTTGTTAATATTCTTGTAGTTCCCTTCCGGCATTTCCTCCACAATGTGGAAAAGGACATAATGTATCGCAACTATCGCATTGGTTTTTCAATTTGGTGTAGTATTATCCGATGCTTACACCTTCTTGTATGCAATCATGGATCTCTTGCTCAATATGGAATAGGTGCACGTTGTTGGTATGTGAAAATTGTTTCTTCAATTCTTCTCATAGCTCAAATGCAGTATCATTATACATGACACTTTCTGCAATTTTAGGTGATGTGGTGTTGAGAATCCATCATTTGACAAGAATGTTGCAGTGAGTCCATTGTTTGATTTCTGCTTCAAAGTTTGTTGATGGCCTTTTGATTGTGTCGTCAATAAATTATTCTTTGTTTTTTGTGATGAGAGCCATGAACATCGCATGACTCCAAATGTGATAATTTTCTTGATTTAAGGATTAAGCTATTAGAACCATGTCTGGTTGGTCTGAGTGATGTAGATATAATGAATGACTAGGGTCATCATACCATTTTGGTAAAGTATGGTTAATATTGATAGTTGTAGACATTATTGTTGAGTAAAATAAATCAAAAGAACGGGATACGATTTAGTGTTTTTTAGACAACAATGATTGTTTACGAAACAAATAATGTATCTCAAGTTCTTTAACAAACTCTACCGTAATTATTTAATATTTTTTAACTTTTAATTTCTTTACATAAAATATTAGTGTTTGTTTTTGTATAATAAAAATAGATATTTTTTTCTTGTAGGTATTAAAAATTAAGCTTCATATATAAATGATTAATGAGATATAATTAAAGAATTAAAAAAACTTAACAAAAAAGTTAATGAAAGGAACATTGCAAGGCTGCCTTCCATACAAATCCAAGATTATTGTTGAAACATAAATTCACCAGCTCGATCGAGCTCATACATCGCCAGTTCTTATTCCTATTCCTATAAATACCTCCATCATACCGTTTTGGTCTTTACTCGATTTCTCATTCCCTTCTCACTCTCACTTAACAATGGCGTTGCTTTCTAAATTGCCTCTGGTTTTCTTCCTTTCTTCTTTGCTAATCCACGCAGCATTGTGTATGTATTTCACATATTTTTCATTTCCTTATCATCAAATGATACTAGTGTGTAAAATGGATAAAAACATATTTAGTTATTCTCTATGTAATTTAAATTTTGAAAAATTAATTTTCTAACAATTTCTAATATAATATTAAGTTATTTGTTTAAGGTTTAACAATTTTAATTGTTGAATTATAAATGTTTAATCTATATAATATATAGAGTTAATGTTTACGAAGAGTTAACACTTATCTTTTAAGAATAAGAGTTTATTTTTCAACAACTTTTAACAATTTAAACATGTGAAATGTTTAAGTTTGAATTGTATTTGTAAATGAATAATCAGGTGAGATTGTGTGTGAGGATTTGTCAATGGATGTATGCGCATATTCGATAGCATCGTCAGGGAAAAGATGCTTGTTGGAGACAGCAGCAGGAGAAGAGGGAGGAGTGGAATATCAATGCAGAACATCAGAAGTTGTAGTAGAGAGAATGGCTGAATACATAGAGACAGATCAATGTGTAGAGTCTTGTGGTGTTGATAGGAAGTCTATTGGGATTTCCTCTGATTCTCTCCTTGAGCCTCACTTCTTAGCCAAGCTTTGCTCTCCACCTTGTTACAAGAAGTGCCCTAACATTGTTGATCTCTTCTTCAACTTGGCTGCCGGAGAAGGTAAATCTTTTAAAGACCAAAAATTGATTTGTGAAAATTTGCAATTTAATATGTTTTATTTTAATTAAATATTTGTATTGTTAGATGATTTAATTTCATGACATAACCTCATTTTCTACTTAGAATTTTAATTTTAATTTTTTATAGGATATTAAAAAGATAAAAATTATCAAAAAAAAATTAGTAACATATATAACTAATGAAATTATAATTTTATAACTTAGTGTACCACTTAGATGACTTACATATTTTGATAAATTTATGGATATTTTTTTTTATTAACTTAAAAATTGTCAAATAAAAAAATATAATAAATAATAAATTGAAACTTTTCGCATTAAATCAACTAAATGAACATGTAATATTCCTACCATATAAAACCACTTAAACAGAACTTATTTAACGAGAAACTATAAATAAAATTAACATTTAATTAATTACTCAGCTTAAATTTATATGAAGGCATAAGCGAGATGATCATGATAACAATCAAAAGTCATTTTTTGCTTAACTACTAATGATACCTTGCTTGTAAATGTAAAACATATAATTTTTTCTAACTCAATCAAAGCATTTTACCTCTGCTACTCAAATTCCTTTTGATCTTTTATCAATTATATATATTATTTTTATTTTTACGGACAAGGAATTAAATGTAAAAAAAAAATACTTTAAAAAAAAATGCAGGAGTGTATTTGCCAGATCTGTGTGAGAGACAGAAGTCTTACCCTCATCGTGCGATGATTGAGATGTTGAGCTCTGGAGTAGCCCCAGGTCCTATTGTTGCTGAAGCACCAGCAGAGAGCCTAGGCCTTCATTAAGTTGCTGCCCCTGCTCCAATGTAAACATATTTTCTTTAAATCAGTTTTTAGTGAAACTCTTGTGTAATCTGAGACAATAATAACTAAATAAATATTTCACTAGGAAGAGAAGGGATTTACCTATTTAAGTTACTTCTTCGTATCTCGTGAATTTATTGAAATTTGAATTACACTGGAAAGATATCTTATTTAGATTCTTAAAATTTTGTAAATTATTCGTATTAAAATTACATGATATGGACCTAAATATTTAAACACTTTAATTTAATGTAAATTAAAAAAAAAATTGTTGATCCAATACCTAAATATGTATATAAAAATTTGATACTCTCGTATTCTTAAAATTGTCTTAATAACATAGCTTAAAATTGAAAAATCATGTTACTTGTGCCTTTTTTTTCTTTATATGAACATATAATATAATCAATTTCATATTTATTCAAACAGTATTTGATGTATTTAGAAGTTATAACTAAGAAAAAAGAGGGTGAGTCTTACCATTTTCCCGTAACCACATGTTTCATTAATTAGCCATTTAAAAAAAAAAGTAATAAGAAACGTGAAACTAATATAGTCATCCCTTCCCAACTGAATATTTTCACTTTGTGCTTTTAGTAAATTAGTCGATGATACTCTAATTCAGTATTCCTATGAATTTATAACCATGCATACAAATTCATTGATTAATGCTAAATTACACAAACTTTCATAAACACCAAGGAAATAACTAGTTATGTAAAAATTGGATTTATTGATGATGAATAAACGAATGTTTACAACTTATTTATACAAAAGAAAAGCAAAATTGTAATAATTAAAAATAAACACAATTATGGAGAGACATGTTCTTGGACAGCCTATCCTTCCCCACCAACAACTTGGTGGCTGCTTCCAGCTGGTGTGTTGGTTGTCACCAGCTGGATATCATGTTCTTTAACATTCCCCCTCAAGTTAGAATATATGTTAATTATTCCTAACTTGTTAAGTAAGCTTGAGAACTGTGGAAAACCCAGGGATTTGGTAAATATATCTGCTGGTTGCTCTAATGTAGAGATATGATAAGTTTTGATCATTCCAGCTTGAATCTTTTCTCTTACTAGATGGCAATCGATCTCTATGTGTTTAGTTCGCTCATGAAACACTGGATTTGATGCAATGTGAAGAGCTGCTTGATTGTCACAATATAATTTGGTTGGTTGGGAGTGTTTGATACCCAAATCATCCAGAATATATCGTAACCAGGTTACTTCGCAACATGCTGCTGCCATAGAGCGATATTCTGCTTCTGCACTTGATCGTGAGACTGTATTTTGTTTCTTAGTCTTCCAAGAAATTAGCGAGTTTCCAAGAAACATACAATATCCTGTGGTTGATCGTCTTGTATCTGTGCATTTTGCCCAATCTGCATCACAAAAAGCATTTAGTTGTAATGAACTAGTTGCTGAGAAAAAGAGACCTTGCCCTGGTGTGTTCTTGGCATATCGTAGCACTCGTTGAGCTGCTTCCAAATGTGGTTGTCGTGGTTTATCCATATATTGACTGAGAATGTGCACGGCATACACTAAGTCGGGCCTTGTGATGGTCAAGTATATTAATCTCCCAACAAGTCTTCGATAGGATGTGGGATTACTGATGAATTCCCCTTCAACCTTGCTGAGGGATAAATTTTGTTCCATAGGTGAATTGGCAGATTTGGCACCAAGATAACCCATGTCCTCCAATATTTCAAGTGCGTACTTGCGTTGTGACAGAACAATTTCCTTCCTGGAACGTGAAACTTCTATGCCCAAAAAATACTTTAATTCACCGAGATCTTTAAGTTTGAATTGTCTCATGAGATGATTCTTAGTTTCTTCAATGTCTTGTATATTGTTTCCTGTTATGATTATATCATCTACATAGACAAGGAGAGCAGAGAAGGAATTACCACGGGTTCGGACGAACAGTGAGTGATCATACTTGGATTGGTTAAAACCAGCTAGCTTAAGTGTTGTTGATAGCTTGATGAACCACTTTCGTGAGGCTTGTTTGAGTCCATACAAAGATTTATGTAGCTTACATACTCGTGTTTCCCCCTTTCGTCCGAATCCAGGTGGAAGGGACATGTAAACATCTACATGAAGATCACCATAGAGAAAAGCATTGTTGACATCGAGTTGTCGAAGATGCCAATTTTGAATAGAAGCAACGGCAAGGAGAAGCCGAACAGTGACAAGTTTGGCTACTGGTGCAAAAGTTTCTTGGTAGTCAAAACCTTCAATCTGACTGTATCCTTTGGCCACTAACCGAGCCTTGTATCGTTCCACAGAACCATCAGGATTATACTTGATTTTGTAGACCCATTTACAACCAACTGGTTTCTTGTTTGGAGGAAGCTGTTGAAGCGTCCAAGTGCCATTAGTTTCAAGAGCATCCAGTTCTTGTTTCATGGCAAACCGCCATTTTGGATCATTGAAAGCTTCAGCAAAAGTGGTTGGTTCCCTGAGAATGGAAATAGAAGTAGCAAAAGCACGATGTGCAGGTGATAATTGGTCATAGGTAAGTACATGAGATAAAGAATGAGAAGTATCTTTGTCTTTGGACGATGTTGAGTGAGACGAAGGGAAGGACCGAGAAGGTAGGGAAGCTTCTACATGATATTTTTGAAGGTAGCTAGGAACATTGGTGGATCGACGAAGCCTATGTGTGATTGGTGTTGGAGGAATTATGTGTGGTGGAGAAGTTGACGATGATGTTTCTGGAGATGAATTTTGAAGATGAAGAGTGTCTGAGTTGATTGTTGGAAGGACAGATGGTGTATGATCAAGTGATATATTTGGATTGGCTGTTTGACGAATGTTGGGTAGGTCATCATAAATAGTATCTTCTGATGGAGGAAATAGAGTTGGAGTGTTGACAGCGGAAGTGAAATAAGGAAATACATGTTCATGAAAGATAACATCATGAGACACTAAAGTCTTGTTTGTTTCCAGATTGTAGACACGATAACCTTTGATCCCAGATGGATACCCAATGAATATGCATTTATGTGACCTAGCATCAAACTTGGTAAGTCGATCATGATGTGTAGAGACAAAGCAAAGGGAACCAAAAACACGAAGGTGTTCATACCTAGGAGTTTTGTGAAAAAGGACTTCAAATGGCGTTTTACCCTTGAGAACAGGTGTTGGAGTACGATTTATGAGGTATGTGGCTGTAAGAATGGCATCTCCCCCGAATTGTTTAGGAAGATTGGCTTGGAAGAGTAATGAACGAGCAACATTGAGAAGATGACGGTGTTTACGTTCAGTAACACCATTTTGTTGAGGGGTAGAGACACAACTAGTTTGATGAAGGATTCCTTTGGTAGAAAACAATTGGGTCATAGAAAATTCTGGTCCATTGTCACTACGAATGACTTTAACTCTGGATGAAAATTGTGTTTCAACAAGATTGATGAATGTGGTAAGAAATGTGCGTGTATCAGATTTAGTATGTAAGAGATAGACCCATGTGCATCTTGAGTAGTCATCAACAATAGTGAGAAAATAACGTGCTCCATTAAGTGCTGGAATGTGATAACCACCCCAAATATCAACATGAATCATTTCAAAAGGTGCTTTTGTATTGATGGAACTTAAAGGAAATGGATTACGTGTTTGCTTAGCTAATGGACAAATAGAACAATCACTAATGGAACAAAAAGGTGTATTAATGGAAAGAGAAATTACACGCAAACTGTTATTAGATAAATAACCAAGTCGTTGATGCCATAGATGAGAGTTGGTGGAAGCAGTGTTTGAAACAGAGAAACATCCAGCCTTTTCAGAAATAGTCAGGTAGTAGAGTCCTGCTTTCTCAGTTCCCATCCCAATCGTCTTCCCTGAGCATTTGTCCTGAACAAAGCACATACTATTAGTGAAGGTGACATGGAAAAATGAGGTTTGAGTTAGTTTGGCTACTGAAACTAAGTTTAATTTGAAGGAGGGAACACACAAGACATTATGGAGTATGAAATTATTTGAGAAATGCACAGTGCCAATATGTGTGACACGGGCAAGAGAATGATCAGGTAAATGCACATGCCGATTAGTGACTGGAATGCTGGAGCTCATAAGGTTTTGGGAACAGACCATGTGATCAGTTGCCCCTGTATCAAAAATCCAACGAGTTTCTGAATGGAAAACAGTTGCACATAATGTGTTACCTGAAGAAGTAGTCACTTGATTTGCCATGCTACCTGATTTGGATTGATTGAGAAGTGTAAGGAGCTCTTGATATTGGGTAGATGTAAGATTGTGGGATGGTGTCTTTGTGTCGGAGCAGCTTTCCTGAGAGTCAGTATGATGAGCTTTGGAAGGGAAGCCATAACTTGTGTTTCTCTTATCTTGAATTACTCCTTTCTTCCGACACATGTTGATGTCATGTCCATTTAAACCACAGAAATTACATTTGAGATGCTTTCGGCAGTTTTCAAAAATGTGTCCATTGAGACCACAAAAATCACATTTGAGGTGACTTCGGCAATTCTCAGAATTATGACCTATATTGTTGCATCTATTGCACTTGAGATGTGGGTTCCTTGGTGGGTAATTTTTCTGAGGATATTGTGGACGACTATCTCTGGCAACGAGTGCGGCAGCTTTTGGCATCCTTCCTATGCTTTGAGTGGAGACAACTCTTTGCTTTTCATCTTGAACAATAAGTGAATATACCTTATTTACTGTAGGTAATGGTTCCATGAGCAAGATTTGTCCGCGTGCTGATGTGTAAACCATGTTAAGGCCCATGAGAAACTTTATGGTTCGCTGCTTTTGTTGATATTCTTGTAATTCCCTTCCAGCGTTTCCTCCACAGTGTGGAAGAGGACATAGTGCATCACGACTATCCCATAAACTTTTCAATTTGGTATAGTATTCGCCAATGCACCTTCTTGCATGCAATCATGGATCTCTTGTTCAATGTGGAATAGGTGCACGCTGTTGGTGTGCGAAAAGCGTTCCTTTAATTCTTCCCATAGCTCATATGCAGTATCACTATACATGACACTTTCTGCAATTTTGGGTGATATGGTGTTGAGGATCCATCCTTTGACAAGAATATTGCAGCGAGTCCATTGTTTGATTTCTGGTTCAAGGTTTGTTGATGGCCTTTTGATTGTGCCGTCAATGAATCCTTCTTTGTTTTTGGTTATTAGAGCCATGAGCATTGCATGACTCCAAATGTGATAGTTTTCTTGGTTTAAGGATTGAGCTACAAGGACCATGCCTGGTTGGTCTGAGTGGTGTAGATATAAAGAATGGCTAGGATTATCATATCATTTTGGTAAAGTAGAGTTGGTATTGGTAGTCATAGACATTTTTTATTGAATAAATTTGAAAGAACGGGATGGGTTTAAGTGTGTTTTAGACAATAATGACTATTTATGAAATAAATAATGGACTTAAATATGCTTTATCTTATAGAAAATGAGTCAAGGATTACAGAACCGTAAATTTCAGCCGCAGAACCGGTCGGAAAGTGGGTGAACTGGCGTCTGGAGTGGCTGAAACGGCGGCTGCAACGGTGAAGCACTGAACCGGATGAAGACCGAACCGGACCGGACCAGACCGAGGGAACGACGCGTCGTTTATTTCAGCGCCGAGCGAACGACGTGTCGTTTGTTTCAGCGGGCGAGCGACGACGTGTCGTTGGAGTCGTCTTCTTCAGCAGCTGGTGCGTGTTGGAGCGTGCGTCTCCGACGAGGCGCGTGGAACGCCGGCGAGATTAAACAAGGCGCTTGTGAGCGCGTGGAGAGGTATTTTGGCTTGATTTTAATTGCAGATTGCTCGGATTTTTCTGAATAATATTCTGGGATGAAATTGAAATTATTTTGTGAATCGAAATTGGTTTTGGAAAAAAAACAGATTGAGGAAAAATTGGAAAAAAAATTTATGAGCTGATTTTTCTGGGAATTGTTTCCTAAGCTCTGATACCATGTAAGAATTGGATTTATTGATGATGAATAAACGAATGTTTACAACCTATTTATACAAAAGAAAAGCAAAATTGTAATAATTAAAAATAAACACAATTATGGAGAGGCATATTCTTGGACAGCCTATCATTCCCCACCAACAGCTTGGTGGTTGCTTCCAGCTGGTGTGTTGGTTGTCACCAGCTGGATATCATGTTCTTTAACAAGGTACATAAAAATTCGACAATGTTACTCCAAAAAAAAAAAAGAATCAATTAAAGGATACAACAGATTTAGTAAAATATTGTAATCATTATTAATAATGTGTTTTACACTTGATTGCATTAAAAAATGTAAAAAGACAACATAATTATTTCCTGAAAGAATGTTAACCAAATAATCAATAGAAACCATACAAAGAACATCACCCCTTAATATTATTAGAAGCTAAACTACTTTACAAATGGCGTAGCTAAGGGGGGGATCAAGAAATTAACTTAACTATGCATTGTGGAAATTAATTAGTACAATGGTCTGATACTTTCAACACTTGGGTAAATCAGCTGGTGGTGGAGGCAATGTAGACGAGGGGGTGCCTCCATTCTCAACCTCAAAAGTCATTGCTAGTCCCCACGGCATGTGCTGATCTATGTGACAATGAAACATCCATATTCCTGCACATTCATATATATTTATTATTAGAATTTTTTTAAGTTTAATTACATAATATAATCTCTTTTATGTAGGAAGTTTTATTTTTAACCTTAAGAAAAAATATAATTATTTATTTTTCTTAATATATAAATAAATATATGTTTTTTAACTTTGTATGAAAATAAAAATATATCCTTTTTATACACGTTTTAAAAAGTGAAATTATATTAAAAATGTGATTTATTTGTACATTAAAAGGTGTTTTTTATCCATTAAATCAAAAATAAAATAAAATGAATAAGATTTTAATTAATTATAATGAAAATTAGTGTATTGACCGACCTGGATTGTTAGCCCGAAATCTAATCACAGCCCATCCTCCGACGGGCACACCAATAGTGTTACGAGATTGTGGATTCACAAGATTGAATTTCTTACTATCATTGGCAGGATCATAATTCCCAAACCCTTGAGCCAATACATAGAAATTGAAACCGTGAAGATGCATTGGATGATTCTCTGTTGTAACGAAAGCTGTGTTCTGTAACACGACCTCCACTGTCGCATTGAACTTGAGTTTCTTAGCCTTGGTTGATTTGGGTGCGTAAACAAGAGGATCTTCAAAGATTATGTTTGGGTCCGTATAGTTAAATATTACTGGTGGTTGGTCTGGGAAATCACGAGTATAAATCCCGCTAACATTATCATAGAATGCTTCAAGCATAGATAGCTTTGTGGGCAATACGAAAGACTCGTTGTTCATACTCGCAGACAATCGTTGCCCAAGCGGACCCTGACATGACTCATTGTTGCTACTTTTGCATCTCTCAAGATTCATTCCAAATGTTATGAACATGTGTTCGTCAATTTGGGTTGGAACATCGACCCAATGTGGCCCACCAGCAAGACCAGTTAGATTGGTGTAAAACTTGTGAACTGTTGGATTATCAGTTGCTTCTGGAAGAGTGGGCATTATTGGGCTTGATGAATTAGATCCCTCGTAGATAATAATACCCCTTGTGATTGTGTCATTGACTGGTACGGTTGGAGCACTAATAAAAGGCCTAGCAGCCATGTAATAAGAGCCATTTGGTTTGTCAAACTTAACAAGGACATCTGTTGTGTGGCCAGGTGCCATTATAACTACATCTGTCTCATAAGATTCAGTGTAAGCTGCATCTACTGCAACAACTTTCATACTATGATTGGCTAGCTTAAAAAATAGTTGGTTGTTGAGAGCAGTGTTAACTAATCGAAGCATATAAGTCTTTCCTTGCACCACATTGAGTTTATATGTCACTGTTTATCAAAAAAACATAGCCAAACATAATCAAATTTTTAACATAAAAATATCAAAAACTTGATTATACACAATTGATGATGTGATCGTTATTTATTAATTAAAAAAAACAATAAGTCCAATTATCTTAATCAATAAATAATTATCACATCAATTATAAAATTAAAATAAATTATTATAAATAAAAGTGCAGAGAATGACTTAATTGATATTCTTTTCAATACTTATTGTAGCAAGAGATGATATTTATTACTTCTTGAGTAATTAAGAAGTATTGGATATTTATATTTTTTAAATAAATAATTGTATTAATTTTACATTTTATTAACCTAATATATCACATAATTAATTACTTCAATAATAATGAATAATTTGTCCTTATTGTAATTTTTTTAAGATACATATGATCAATGATTAATTTACATTTTAGGCATGTTTTATCCATCAATGATATGATTATACAAATAGTTTGAATACTTACTGTTTTGAGAGCAATTGTACAAATCACCGGGTAATCCATTAATCGTATAAGCATCAGAAACACTTGCACCAATACCAATTGCAAGAGCTTGTTTTTCAATCTCAATAATATTACCATTCCACCATTCTCCTACAAAATATATATATATATTAGAAATAAATTTAGGATTAATTCTTTTGACACAATAAATTATTTGAATAATTTTAATAGTAAATAGAACTTTGATTGATAAATGCACATACCTAGTAAAATAGGTATTTCCTTGTATGGTTTAGGGAATGGGTAAGAATGACCAGATCTTGGTCGGATTATAAGGGCACCATAAACTGTTGCTCGAAGAACCGAAGAGTGAGCATGCCACCACAAAGTACCTTCTTGATCAATGATCTTGAATTTGTAAGTATAGTTTTGGCCACTGGGGATTGGGCATTGAGTTATATATTCAGGTCCATCTGCCCAAGCGCTCAAAAATTGAAATATTCCATGCCTGTGAATATATATAATTTTATTAAGTACTAGTCATAAACATATGCATGATACATATTTTATTAAATTATTAAAAATAATTACTATTAAATAATCGATTAAGGATAATATTTTGTCTAAAAATATTTTAGGCACGATTTAAATATTTATATATAGTATAGATATAAAAATTACTTTCAATTGAAATGTCTTACATACCCTACAAACTTAATAAGAAACTTTGATACTGAATCAAAGTAAGAAACTTCATTTAGATTGGTATTATTTTAATTTAAGTATTATTCTGCCTTAAAAATGATGTTATTTTATCATTTAAAAATATTATTGATAATTATATTGGATAATGATTCTTGTCCAAACATTATAGAGATTGTTCATATCTACCGCTAATAGTACTAATGTAAAATGATTATGATTTAAATTGTATGCACATCTTGTTGTTAGTTCAGTTGTACCCAAAATAATTAACATGTACAATTATATATATATATATATATATGTATATATGGTAATTAAAGTTATATTAACTTTTTGCATAAGATACTGTACATATATAAAATCTGTATATATAAATAAATATGTACATATTCACACGAGACTTGTTGGATTATATATGATATGTACATAATATTTAAAGAAATGATCAACTAAAAAATTATTTTTTTATTGATAGAAATAGTACTTAAAATAAAAAATAAATAAATATGAAAACAAACTTTGAATTAAATAATTATAGTACTTCAACATGTTTTCATTTATGAACTAAAAAACACAATAGCAAAAACATTGATGAAAATTAAATGATGAGCTTAAAAAGAAAAAAAAGGAAATATAATTATAAAATTGATTACGAACAAAACATAAAAGATCTTGCGGTTTTCAAACCAGGATTAAAAAAAAAAAAAAAAAGGTTTGATCGTGCTGTTAATGATCGGCCGAATCAAAGTCAAACCAATCGGAAGCAAACCGTGTAGTTCCTTTTTCTATTTTATTAAAAAAAACGTGTAGTTCCTTTTTATTTTATTGAAAAAACCGTGTAGTTATTAATCTTGTACATAAATTAATTAAATTTCCTATACAGATTTTTATATATTTTTAAATAAAATATGTATATATATTAAATTTTTAAATATAAAAAAAAATATTATAATGAGACTAAAAATAAAATTTTATTTATAAAAATAAGTTATATATTATATAATTACACCTAAAAAATTTTATGTTAAAAAAAATAAATGAAAGAGATGACATACCAATGAATAGTAAGATTATAGGGCGATTGATTAATGACATGAACAATCAGAGTGTCACCCTCCTTCACGAGTATTGTTGGGCCTGGTAAACTTTCATTTACTGCTGGTACGATTTGCTCATTACACAGCCTATTCACCGTCAGATTTTTCACCTGCAATTTGCAAACATTAAATTAATACGTGAATTTTACACACTTATAACACATAAATTGACGCACAAAATTGCCATGCAGTTGATTTACTTAATTACTAATTAAGCTAAAAAGAATGAAAATGAATTACATAAAAAGAATGCTCCACAGTCTTATTCGTAGCAGAGGTCCCAGAAGAAGCTAAAAGAACGAGAGAAGATATTGCTAGCAAAATCACAAATGATCTTGCCATGTTGAACAATTAAGGCACACAAATTAAAAAAAAAAGATTGGAATATATTGAAAGCGAAATAAATAGAGATGAGTATAATAATTAAGGAAATCTAGCTAGCTTGTGTTTGTATCAAATATATTTATGTTTGTGTCATATATAAGCATGCATGTGAGATATCTCAAAGCAACATGTATGTGCTCTATATTTATAGATAAATAAAAGAGTGCGATCATGAGATTTTAAGACTATCATCGATTTCGTGAGAATATAGCTATAAAATCCAAACAGTACAATATTTTGATTTTTTTATTTTTTTTTAGGATAAGACTTTGAATTGGTTGGGACACAACTGCCTTTTAATTAAGGTCAATGCTGAAACTTCTTATTTATCCGGCAACTAGTAGCTAGCTAGCTTATGTTAATGATCAGGAAGTCTTTACTTCATTAAGAAGAAACTATGAACAAGCCTTTGATGATCAAAATCCTTGTTTTTAAATCAATAAATTATAATTAATTAAACATTGCTATCAATTAGGTCCTTATTTTCAATGTCTTTTATTGTTAGGTAGCTTTTGGAAATTGAGTTATAGTATTAATTGTTTGATTTTTTGCTAGCTAGTATGACATCTTTGAAAAACCATTAGAAGCAAGAATTTTAAAAGATCAAAACCAATAACCGAGTAAAAGTGTCTCAGAAAAGTCAGCAAGTTTAACCAGAAGGTTTGATCTTTCAAAACAGTTAAATCATAATTATGTCAAGAGACGCTTCATTTTTAATATTTAATGACCAACATTTATCTCTATACTAATTAATACCCTTGCTATAATTTCATCCACTTAAAGGGAGATATAATATTAAATAATGTTATAATTGCGTCTAATAATATTAAACATGTTCATTTTAATTTCATATTTGTTAGCTGTGTCTCAGAGTTTGGTAATTCTAGTTTGACATAATATAATAATTCATTGAAACAATCAATTAATAATTAAGTATTTTTGTTGTAATCAACTATGTAATCAATTTTGGCATAGAGCGCATTTCTTTATGGAAATTGACTCTCTCCGCGAGTAATTTTTTTAGTCAAATTTAATAAAATCAATTGTAGTATTTTTTTCTTCTGAATTTTATATTTAGAATAATGTATTCTTGTATAAATTTGTTCTAATACATCTTAAGTATGTTTATGCTTTTGATTTGTCACATTTTTCTACCATGTTAGTTGATTTGTAGAAGATGATGATAAGTAGCAAATTATTGAATCAATGAAGCTAATTAACATAACTAATGAATTATATTTCTATTTACATGAATTTTATGTAATGAATACATATTATAATAAATAATATAAGGATAAAAAAATATCGTTAATGTGAATATTATGTTATTAAAAACTAATTTTTAAAACTAAAAAAATAAAAACTATTTTTTTTTGTATTTTAATGTTTTAAGAAACAAAATTATAAGAATTAAAAATAAATATTTTAGATTGAAATCGTAGTTTGTGGTAAAATATTATATTGTTGAAAATTGAGTTTATAAGACTCATAAATTAATAAATTAATAATAAAAAAAGAATAAAAATAAATATAATCCATCTTTTGAATTGGATTACCAATATTTTATGAAATCTTCGTCAAAATTGTATATCTTTTTAAATTTTTTTATATTTTTCTCTCTTTTTGGCTCAAAAAATTAATAAAAAATATAATTTTTGACTATTAGGATGTTAAATTAAGCTCAGATAAAATTTAGACCTTCAGATCAAATATTAAAATGAAAAAATAAATAAAACTAATAACATTGGCCAATAGGGGATGCGACATGTGTCACAAGAGATTCATTAGGTGAATAAGCACATAATGCGTGTGCGTGAGTGAACTAGTTGTGATAAGCTCAATGATTGTACTGTTAAACTCGAAACGAACGTTGTGTGGACACATGACATAGATTTGCATCACCCAATACACACGGCGTGCTTCAATTTTGATGTCTTCGTTTGCATAGCATCTACTGACATTTTTCAATTAGTTTTGCATGAAAAAGTCTATAAAAAATTAAAAAATATATATTTTTATGTTTTTTCACTATAAAATTTATATTTTAATACTTTTATTTTTAAAAATACTATTTATTAAATAAAATAATCAAATATTCAGTAAAAAAAATATATTTATACAATCATCAAACTTATTGAAACAATCTAGAATAATATTTATTTTGTAGTTAGTCTATTTATTAAATTTAATTATATATTTTAAATTATTTAAATATTTTTAATTTTAATAATTGAATAAAATTTCTTATTAAAAAATAAAACTGAATGTCACCGATTTATTATTATTAATAATAAACTAAATGCCATCTATTAATCATAAATAGAAGATATTGTTTTGGTATTTGACCATTCAAAAATTCAAAATTAAACACTACTCGTTACAGAGAGATGTGAAAGATAAGTCATATTTTAATTTAAATAATTAGAAAGCAAATGCCGCGTTTGACTTGTGTATTGCGACGACTGACCAATAAACTCAATCGAAAAGAAAGAGGATATTATTCTTTGGCACATACATATAATTAGAAAAAAACCAACAATGTCGTTCAAGAAAATTAAAAATAAAATAATAAATTGCCTTACGTACACACTTACTACAATAAAAACATAATTTTTATCACTATTATATATCATAAATATATTAAAATTTAAATTTATAATTAATATTATAATCTTTTATTAAATATAATTATATAAATTTAACTATATTTATCAATAAAATAATTATACATTATTTTAAATTCATTTTAAATTTTAAATATATAAATAGTTTTTAATTTTTTTCTTATATGCTAAATTTTTGTCCACCTATACCACCAGTTGTACATCTACATATCTAGTTGTTAATTTGTGCAATTCAATAAAAACTAAACATTTGTGAAAAATGCGTCCCTCTTTTTAAAACGTTGGTACACGACTCAACAAAGATTTAAATGGATAGAATTATCACATTTATGTAAAGTTTTTAGTTTTAATAGTGCTTATAAGAGTTAAGATATATATATATATATATGCTCGGATGATAAACATTAATTCAACTTAAATATATGGATTAGACATATTTTCAATTCTTTATTTTTAAAATATATATTTAATTCATCTTCTTAAAGAATATTTTATCCTTATATTTAGATTAAATAGATTTTTTTACCATCGAATTTTAAAAGTTATTACAAAAATACTATCGAACTTTAATTTATTATTTCTATATTATTAAAATTTACAAATATTATAAAAAAAAATTTAATTACTTTTATACCATTATTTGCAAGTAACAAAAATATTATCGACATAAATATAACTTGCCTTAAATTCTATAAATTGTTTGAAATTGATATTATTTTGTAATATTTTATAAAATTTAATAATAAAAAAATAAAAAAATAAAATTATAATATTAATTTTGTAACTTCTCCCAAAATTTGACGTAAAGAAATCTATTTATTATTATATTTATAAAAATATATTAATATAAAAAATAAATTGATAAAAATATGTGTTAATATAAAAAATTAAACATAAATTTAATTGAGAATTGATGGAAAAATATATCAATAAAATAAATTATTATTATGGCAATTATTAATACAGAGCATTACATTTGATATTTGATTGGTTTGATTTTATACAATTTTTAAATTTTTTTTTAGGTTTTTCATAACACTATTATTTCTTTACCTCTTTATGTGACTCTCACCCAATCATCTACCTAAACAACGTTATGGATGGTTTGTATATGAGAATTGATGGAATTTGTCGAGCAAGTTATTACAATTCTTTATTACTTATTTATCTTCCTTAAAAAAAATTATTGCATTTTTTGATTGATATAAATAATGATATCAAGTAAGTGATTAAAATTTAAATATAATAATAAAATTAACATTGAAAAAATTAAAAATTATAATACAAGAGTTAAAAAAGATTAATAAACAAAAAAGGTAAAAATAATTCCTTAACCCAAGTGAAACCAAACAAAAAAAATTAGTTCTAATTGGTTTGATTTTTTAAATTTATGGTTCTCATTTTTTAAAAATTAATCATATTAAATTGGTTTAATGTTTAATCTAAACTCAAATCAATCTATATATATATATATCTTTATTATTGAGTACATATAGCTACTTAATTGGAATGAAATTGGTGAGATAAATGAAATCTTTTTTTTAAATAATAAAAATAGTATATTTAAAACTTATAATCATAAAAATAATACATTTTATGTTTATTTCATACTTTTTAACTATTAAAAAAATTGGTATATTATTTTATTTTTAATATCGTTCGAATTAAATTATAATTATTTAAATCTATTTAATGTTAAATAGAATCTAATTTGATCACATCCAATAATATTATGAATTTTATTTATTATAAATTTTAGGAGTTTTGTTTATAAAATTTTTTTCCTCTTTTTTTTTTTAGAAAAGTTAGATATTATTTGTACTTAAAATAGGTAAGGTTTTTACGATCTTGCTTATGTTTTCTTACAAATAAAACCCACTTGTTCACGAGTGTAAAGCGTTGGGTGTAACTATATATAACTATAGTAAATAGATAATAATATTTTTTGCCTTACTAAATAGACAATGATATTGAAGAAATAAAACATGTCATTTTGATAATATATATAATATATAATTATGTATTAAGAAAATTGCAAAAGATATTTAAAAATTGTAAATTTTATCAAAAATAAAAAAATTACATGATAAGTTGTTTTATTTTAATTGAATTTCATATAAAGATAAATAATTGTCTTATAATAAGGAGTTAACTGTATATTATATATATACAAATAAAGTATATTTGAAAAAATTAATAACAATTCACTTGTTTTAAAAGATATTTTTTTCCTGTATATATTTATAATATTTATAATTAATTTTCTAAGATATGTCGTTATGCTATATAGGTTAGGAGATTTTTATAATCGATGAATTTACATTTGATTGAGATAGTTAATGTATATCTATTAATATATATATATATCTTTAAATGTATATCTTTTTACTTCTATCATATTTGAATCTAGTTTTTTTAAACATATTTTGTTTACTTGTAATTCCTTTATAAAGGTATCATGTGTATTAATTTATTCACAAAAATAGAATACAATCATTAAGTATTTCTAACATTATATCAGAGTCACTATTTTTTTCTTTCTAGCAGTGTTTTCTTTTTTTAGTGTTATTTAGCCCTTATAGCTTCCGCTGTCACAATAGCCACTGCAATCATTCACTGTTAACCTCTGACGTCTTTCAGTCATTGTCCTTAGGTTCCGGAATTACAGTGGCCATTGTTAAGGAGTTTCGTACCATACAAACAACTGCAATCATTGCCGCTGTCGTGCATATTATTCCAAAATTGTTTCTGCATATACCACGGTGATCGGCTCGACCGGATCTACACAACCGTGGAAGTATCGCAACCATTAGACATCGTACGCTCCCTCACGCGCCGCACAACCAATATGCACGTCGTTAACCCGTTGTCGCTGCCGCCGTTAATCTTAACCCGAAAATCTATCTGCAGATACCACTGTGATCGGCTCGACCGGATCTACACAACCGTATAACTATCACCATCATCAGACTCCGTACGCGCTCTCACGCGCCGCCAACATCCACTACGCGTGGATCTAACGCGCCAAGCCGTCGCGCTCTACTCGTGACGTCATCAGTACTTTGTGTAGGGCTGACATCATCATCATCTCCAGTTGACGTCACAGAAACGATTTGACTGTTGACCGTGCTGACCAATCTGACTGTTGAACGTGCTGACCGGACTGCCCGTTGACCGTTGACCGGAATTTCGCAATACAGGTTCACCCTACCTAGTTTTTCGCTAGATCTCATTTTTGCAGTCTGTTTTTACATATTGTGTTTTCAAATGGATAAAAATGATACTTTTGTTTCTTGTCCTATCAATACTATATTGGGGGGGACTAAGAATTATTTGTCATGGTCTCAAGCTATGCGTAGTTTTCTTAAGGGTCGTATGCTCTGGCATTATTGTACTGGTGCAATTAGTATTCCTAATAAAAGAGCAAGTGAAGAAGATGCTATCTTTCTTCGTCGCATGATTGAATGGGATAGTCACAACCACCTGATCCTCATTTGGATTCAGAATACTTCCATTCCATCCATCTCCAATTTGTTAGGCAGCTTTGATGATGCCAAATCAACATGGGATATGTTGGTCAAAAGGTACTCCACTACTCACGGATCCATGAAATATCAACTAATAGTTGAATTGCATAAACTGCAACAGGGACCAGGGCAATCCATCAATGACTACTTTCATCAACTTCGCTTCCTTTGGGACCAAATTGACCTTTGTGATCCAATTTGGGCATGCTCAACATATGCTCAGCAATATGCTACTATTAGGGATGAATTTCATCTCTATGAGTTCTTGATGTCACTTCACAAGGACTTTGAGCCAATCCGAGGTCAGCTTCTTAATCGTAGTCCTTCTCCCTCTCTTGATACTGTTGTAAATGAGTTGGTTAGAGAAGAAGCTCGACTTGTAACCCTTCAAGCCCAAAATAAGCTCAATGTTTTGGCAATTACTCCTTCTGCTCCTACCATTGAACAACCTCAGCAATCAGGTGATTTCTCTGGCTTTTACAATCGTCGCAGGCAGAGCAATAAAAGGTTCTACAATTATTGCAAGCGTCGTGGCCACACCATTGAGACTTGTTACCATCGCAACAAATCTACTGCTGTTGTTGCTAATACTGAGCCTACTTCGTTGATGCCTTCTAGTTCAGTAGAGTCCCAGCCTTCTGAATCCACTAGCAACCTCTCCTCCATTGAACTACAGAAGATCATAACTCAGGCTGTTCAAATAGCTGGTAATACATCTCTTTCCACTACCCTCTCAGTTTTGCACGGTAAGTCTCAAACTTGGCTTTTTGACTCTACATGTTGCAATCACATGACACCTCACTCATCTTTATTCTCCAAACTTGACTCTGCACCATATCCCCTTAATATTCATATAGCTGATGGTTCCACCATTCATGGGAATAGTCTAGGTTTTGTTTCGACCTCTACCCTCTCTGTTATTGGGGTTTTCCAAGTACCTGACCTATCCTATAATTTATGCTCTGTGGGCCAACTAGCTGAACTAGGATATCGCCTTATTTTTGACTATTCTGGGTGTATTGTGCAGGATCAGAGGATGGGGCAAGAGCTTGGGATCGGTCCTAGGGTCTGGCGTATGTTTCCCGTAAACAATCTTCATCTTCCACCTGTTGCTCCTGCCTCTGTTGCTGCTACAACTGCTGCAGTTTCTTCCTTACCTTCTCTCGCACTTTGGCATTCTCGTCTTGGTCATGCTCCATCCTCTCGGATACAACAGTCAGCTTCTAAAGGTCTATTGGGTTATGTGTCCAAAGATAATTTTGATTGTATTTCATGTCAGTTAGGAAAACAGCCAGCTTTATCTTTCAATAATAGTAAGTCTATCTCTAATAGTATTTTTGAGTTAATTCATTCTGAAGTTTGGGGACCTTCTCCTGTTACTAGTATTGGTGGATCTTGATATTTTGTTGTTTTTATTGATGATTATTCTCATTATAGTTGGATCTTTCCAATGAAATCTCGTTCTGAAATCTTATCAATATACAGTAACTTTGCAAAAATGGTTGAAACACAATTCTCCAAACATATCAAAACTTTTCGATCTGGTAATGCTCTTGAATATACTCAAAATTCTTTTCAAACTCTATTACACTCCTATGGAAATGTACATCATTTAACCTGTCCAGGAACCTCTCAACAAAATGGTCGAGCCGAAAGAAAACTTCGTCATATTCTTGACACTGTTCGTGCTCTTCTTCTCTCTGCCAAAGTTCTTGCCCCATTTTGGGGTGAAGGTGCTCTTCATGCTATTTATGCCATTAATCGCATTCCAAGCGCTGTCATTCATAATCAGAATCCGTATGAGCGCCTTTTTGGATCATCTCCTAACTATCATGACCTTCGCTCATTTAGATCTGTTTTTTTCGTTCTTCTTCAACCTTATGAACACAACAAACTTGAGCCTCGATCTAGACTTTGCTGTTTTCTTGGTTATGGTGAAACTAAAAAAGGGTATCGATGTTATGATCCTGTCTCACATCGTCTTTGTGTTTCCCGTAATGTTGTCTTTTGGGAACACCGCTTATTTGTTGAACTTTCTCACTTTCGTTATTCCCTAACTAATTCAAATGTTTTAGAAATTTTTCCAAATGAGTCTCTTGTTCCTTCTACAGATACTTCTAATTCATCTTTGGACTTCACTATTCAATCTTTAGATATTTTTGATGATTCTCCTAGACAGGTTGTAGAAGAACAGGTTGATAATAAGCTACCTCACCTTGAACATAGGTCCCTTGCTCCTGCTCCGCCTGAAAATCCTTAACAAGACATTCCACCTCGCCACTCAACAAGGGTAAGATCCATTCCTACACATTTACTTGACTATCATTGTTACGCTGCCCTTGCTACACTTCATGAGCCTCACACCTATCGTGAGGCATCTACTAATCCTTCTTGGCAGATTGCAATGAAAGAAGAAATTGATGCATTAACCAAAAACCATACTTGGGATCTTGTTACTCTCCCTCCTGGTCAATCTGTGGTTGGTAGTAAGTGTATCTATAAGATCAAGACTCGCTTTGATGGGACTATCGATCACTACAAGGCTCGTCTTGTAGCAAGAGGTTTTACACAAGAGTATGGGATTGATTATGAAGAGACTTTTGCTCCAGTTGTCCATATTTCCTCTGTTTGTACCCTTTTAGCTGTTACTGCTGCTAATAAATGGGACCTTTTCAGATGGATGTTAAAAATGAATTCCTTAATGGGGATCTGCATGAAGAAGTCTATATGCAACCTTCTCATGGTCTTTCTGTTGAAACAAATAAGGTTTGTCGCCTTCGATGTGCAATTTATGGCCTTAAACAAGCTCTACGAGCATGGTTTACCAAATTTAGCTCCACGATCCTTCGCTTGGGTTACACTGCCAGTCCTTATGATTCTGCCTTATTTA
The DNA here is from genome assembly GCA_037013495.1 of Hippophae tibetana. Lineage (NCBI taxonomy): Eukaryota > Viridiplantae > Streptophyta > Magnoliopsida > Rosales > Elaeagnaceae > Hippophae > Hippophae tibetana. The sequence continues at coordinate 88,189,175 of CM072803.1, read as the reverse complement.
TTCGTCGCAATGATAAAGGCACCATTTTGCTTCTTCTATATGTGGATGATATGATCATAACTGGTGATGACCTCAGTGGCATTCAAGAACTCAAGGATTTTCTTAGTCAACAGTTTGAGATGAAAGACCTTGGACATTTAAGCTATTTCTTGGGTCTTGAGATCACTCGTTCCACATATGGTATTTACATTACTCAAGCAAATTATGCATCTGACCTCATATCTCAAGCTGGACTCACTGACAGCAAGACTATTGACACTCCAGTTGAACTTAATGCGCATCTAACACCATTAGAGGGTAAACCATTGTCTAATCCCTCTCTTTATAGACGATTGGTTGGAAGTCTGGTTTATCTTACAGTTACTCGTCCAGACATCTCTTATGTTGTTCATCAGGTGAGCCAGTATCTGTCTGCTCCACGATCGACTCATTATGCTGCTGTTCTGTGTATTCTACAATACTTGAAAGGCACTATCTTCCATGGCCTTTTCTACTCAGTTCAGTCTCCTTTAGTACTTCGTGCATTCTCTGATGTTGATTGGGCAGGAGATCCTACTGATCGCAGATCCACTACAGGTTATTGCTTTCTCCTTGGTACTTCTTTGATTTCTTGGCGAAGTAAAAAACAAACCTTTGTGGCCCGCTCCAGTACTGAAGCAGAATATCGTGCTCTTGCTGATACCACATCTGAGCTCCTTTGGCTACGATGGCTCCTTAAGGATTTGGGTGTGTCCACATTTTCTGCACCTCCCATTTATTGTGATAATTAGAGTGACATTCATATTACTCACAACGATGTCTTCCATGAACGGACTAAACACATCGAGATTGATTGTCACTTTATTCGCTCTCATCTTATCCATGGTGCTCTCAAGCTTTTCCCCGTTTCCTCCAACGATCAACTTGCAGATATTTTCACCAAGACACTTCCCAAAGGATGCACTCGTAATTTGGTTGACAACCTCAAGTTGTTCTCACATCTACCTTGAGTTTGAGGGGGGCTGTTAATGTATATCTAGTAATATATATATATATATATATCTTTACTTCTGGCATATCTGTATCTATTTACTTTAAACATATCTAGTTTATTTGTAACTCTTATATAAAGGTACCATGTATATTCATTTATTCACAAAAATAGAATACAATCATTAAGTATTTCTAATAGGGACGAAGAAGAAGGTGAAATTGATGGGAATGATAATAATGTTGTGATCTGATGAAAAAACCTCGGATTTAGATAACTTAACGAGATCTTTTTTGTTACATAATTAACAAGTTATATCTCTTAAAATCATTATAAAAAAATTAATAAAAATATTATAAATGTGGGTAAACAAAAATATTCATTTAATTAAAAATAAATTTAATTGATATTAATTTTTCAAAAATTCTCTATTAATTAAAATTGGGTTTCTTGAATATCTTAGTTGGAAATTGGGGTGCTTTGATCAGGTAGGAAAGTTTAAACTTGGTAGTTTAAAGATACTGAACCCCAATATTAATATTAAATTATGTGAAAATTTTAAATAGGTACCAATTAATATGGATTTGAATATTAATTAAGAAAATAAATGCATTTAATCCTATATTAAAATATTTGTTAAATCTCAAGCAATAATGCAATGTCTTGCTGCTTAAGGCACAATACCCAAAATCTAAAAAATGATATGTTCACATTCTCGTAAATTTCGATTGGACGAATCTGTAAGAAACAAAAACAAATAAATTAAATTATACAAAATAAATTGATGACAACCCACTCTGACACTTATGCATGTTATCAATAAAACAAAAGTTTTAGTTAAACGCATAAAGAAAGTAAAATAAATCTAATAAACTTAACTGTAATAATTGTATATTAAGGTTGGCTTAAATCACCTGCGGTTATATTCATGTTTTATTTACGGTTATATCCATCCATTAAATAATTGGATTCACGTCTCCCATATTGTTAATAAATCATTATTCTCCCGTATATATATCATGCGTATATGAGTAAAAACAAGGGTGAAAATTTAAAGGAAAAAAACAATATTTCAGTTAGGACTATTATCATAAGGGGTGTCCATAAACCGGACCGATGGAATCAAATCGTAAAATCGGACCGAATCAGACCAAATCAAACGGTTTTACTAATCAAACAATCTGGTCCGATTTGTATTAATTTTAAATCGTTAGAATCGGATCGGATAAGTTTAATAATATATTAAAATTTTCATATTATTCTTCATTAAATTATAAAAAAATCAGACCAAATCGGACCAGACCAGACCATAGACACCCCTAATTATCAGGACAAATGTTTTCAATTATCACAAATTATTTAAATTGATAAAATGATTAATAGTCAATTAAATAAATTTATTTGATTATTTAATTATACATTTAAATAATCAAATAAATTAATACAAATAAAACTGAAAATTAATATATAATCAAAAATAATAATTTAATAAAATATTATAAATCTTATTAAATATTTTCATCTATGTTTAGAGCTTTAAACCCACCATTAATTATAAGATTCTATTCATAAAAAAACAAAAAATTAAGAATATTATTCATGCAAAAAATAAAAGAAATGAGAAAAAATATTATGAATTTTATCTTTAATTATTATATTCAACTTCTTTGATTTGATTGCCTCTTAAATCTAGTTCTTAGTTTTTACCTTCAACTTAATTCAATAATTTATATATTTCTATTTATTTAAATCAATATTCTCATATTCTTCACCTAGTTTGTGTTGTGTTGTTTTGTATTTATATAGAATAAAAAACTACATCCAAATGTAACTAAGAATATTAGTATTATGGTAGAAATGAAATTAGTGTGCACCACATGTCAAAAAGATAGAATAATCTACCATAGTTAAAAGGATATGATAAGAAACTATGCTTAAAATGATAAGATAAGCTGCGAATATATCCACTTATTTTCAAAATTAATTCACTTATAAAATAAAAATTCTAAAAAAAAAATCAATATTTTTTTGATAAAATCAACACATATAATTAAGAGAATAAATTTTTCAACATTTTATATCTGGGGTTTAATAATATTATGGTTTAAATTCTAATAAATGTTAAATATTATCTATAATCACCCCTCTTATACAACCAATGTACAATAAAAGTGTGTAATGCAGTATTGATTAGTAATAGTCAAATCATCTAACATAAACAAGTTAGAATATTATTATTCCTTATAAAATATCACTATTCTTTTTAGAGTTGAATTAGATATCATAAATTTTTTCAAAAATATTCTTTAAAATCAAAAGATATTTCATTTTACTATAATATAATTATCCTTGTTGGTTCAATCAAATAAAAATATCATTAAATTTTTTTAATTACTTCTGTACCATTATTTGCAAGTAACAAAAATATCATAGATATAGGTGTAACTTCTGTTAATTCATATTGATTGATTGACATCAATATTATTTTATAATATTTTGTAAAAGATAATGATAAAAAAGTAATAAATCAAAGTGTAATATTATTTTTATAACAATTTTAAATTTTAATAGTATAATTATAATCAAAATTGAATATTATTTTTGTAATATCTCCTAAAATTTTAAGATAGAGAAATCTATATACTTTTATATTTATAAACATATATTAATATAAAAAATGAATTGATAAAAATACGTGTTAACAAAAAAATTAATCATAAATTTAATTGAGAATTGATGATAAAATGTATCAATAAAATAATAAAATAAATTATTATTATTACGACAATTATTAATACAGAGCATTACATTTGATGGCATTAAACACCGTAAAAAGCGACATAGCTATTTAAAGAAACAATATTAACGAAAAATTCTAGAAGGCAAACAAAAAGAATGTCATCCCTCGTATTATTAGATTCTAATAATATATTGATCTGATACTATTAACACTTGGGTAAATCAGCTGGTGGTGGAGGCAATGTAGACCAAGGATTGCCTCCATTCTCAACCTCAAAAGTCATTACTAGCCCCCACGGCATGTGTTGATCTACGTGACAATGAAACATCCACATCCCTGCACATTAACATGTTTATTATAAAAAAAAATTGTAATATTTAAAAAAAAATTCCAAACATTCATTTTTGTATTAATATTACGTGAAAAAATTTAATTTTGATATTTTGATATTTTTGTTTCAATAAATTACTTATATTATTGAAATGATTTTTAATCAATTATTTTAAATGATAATTTACACATTTAATATAAAAAAAATTTAAATCAAATACATGAATTATGAAATTATAACTTTATTATTTTATTTACGTCATTATAACTTTAGATTTTATTTGCGACTTAAATTGATTAATTTTTGACAAAATAGTTTTATTGAAAGATATTTAAATAATACAATTTATCAAATAAATAAATTAAAATTTTTCAATCTGTATATTATGAGTTATGACTATTAATCATTGTTTTGCATTTACCAACCTGGATTGTTTGCCTGGAATCTAATTACAGCCCATCCTCCTACTGGAACAACAATGGTGTTACGAAACTGTGGATTCACAAGATTAAATTTCTTGTGGTCATTGGTTGGGTCATAATTCCCAAATCCTTGTGCCAATACGTGGAAACTAAAACCATGAAGATGCATTGGATGACTCTCCACAGTATTGAAAGCTGTGCCCTGTAACACGATCTCTACCGTCGCATTATATTTAAGTTTCTTTGCTTTTGTTGACTTGGGTGCATAAATAAGCGATTCATCAAAGCTTGTGTTTGGATTTGTGTAGTCAAAAATCACAGGTGGTTGGTTTGGGAAATCACGAGTATAAATCCCACTAATATTGTAATATAATGCTTGAAGCATAGATAGTGATGTGGGCAACACAAAAGACTCATTGTTCATGCTCGATGATATTCGTTGCCCAAGTGGACCTTGACATTTGGCATTGTTGCTACTTCTACACCTATCAAGGTTTGTTCCAATGGTTATGAACATGTGTTCGTCAACTTGGGTTGGAACATCAACCCAATGTGGACCACCAACAAGCCCAGTTACGTTGGTATAGAACTTGTGAGCCGTTGAAGTATCATTTGCCAACGGAAGAGTAGGCATTGATGGGCTTGATAATGTGGATCCTTCATAGACAATAACACCCCTTGTGATTGTGTCATTGACAGGTACACCTGGAGAACTAGTATAAGGCCTAGCAGCCATGTAATAGGACCCAATTGGTTGATCGAATTTCACGAGAACATCTGTAGTCTGACCTGGTGAAGTCACAATCACGTCGGTATTGTAGGATTCAATGTAAGATGCATCTATCGAGACAACTGTCATATTGTGATTGGATATTTTAAAAAACATTTGGTTGTTGAGTGCAGCATTGATTAATCGAATCAAGTAAGTCTTTCCTTGCACCACCTTGAGTTTGTATGTTCCTGTACGTTTATTAAAATATTAGTTAGTTATATATTGATATAAAATGATCCAATATTATGTTAAATTAGACGTTTAATTCAAAAATTGTAACAATATGTGATCAAGAAATATTGTGACAAACATAACACATGCATGCTCCTTATCCTCGATGTATACGAAACTTCAATACTTACTAGTTTGTGAGCAATTATAAAGATCACCAGTTAAGCCATTAATTGTATAAGCATCGGTAACAGAAGCACCAACACCCATTATGAGACCTTGGTTTTCATTGGTCACAATATTACTATTATACCATTCCCCTATATATAATGAAAATATTTGAATTAGTATAATGGATTCAGGGTTAATTTTGATAGGAATTAAATGAATTAATTAAATTAAATTTTATAGTTATTAGAAGTTAATTATGTAAGTGAAGTATATACCTAATAAAATAGGCACTTCTCTATAGGGTTTAGGAAAGGGGTATAAATGACCACGTCTTGGACGTATGATGATGGCACCATAAACTGTTGTTCGAAGAACTGAGGAATGAGCATGCCACCATAAAGTACCTTCTTGATTGATGATCTTGAATTTGTAAGTATAATTTTGGCCGATATGTATTGGACATTGGGTTATATATTCAGGTCCATCTGCCCAAGCACTCAAAAGTTGAAAAATTCCATGCCTGCAAATATTATATCATTTTATTAACTATAAAAATGAATTTGATATGAATTAACTCATGCATGTTTGATGCACATATTGTTTTTTATATATTGTAAAAAATATGTTTTTCTTATATTTAAAAATATGGTGCGCATATTTTTTTTTTAATTGAAGAAATATTTTTAGAATAGATTAAAAGTTAAATCACGTGAATAATTGAATAATATAAAAATAAATGGTTAATATCTAACCTGAAAATTAAAATTCTATTATTTTTTAATTTGTGATGGATCATAAATATCATTTATATGTGTAACTAATTAGGCCTTAAAATATTATTCAATAATAAGGTGTTTAAATGTGAATATGACAAATTTACTATATATATTAATGCTCTATCATAAAGTACTCCTCCAAGCCTCAATTGTGGGATTTTTTTTGCTAATCATGGCTTGAAAATGATTTAATTATAGAGTGAAAGGTTGAGACTTTACACATATATATGATCGTGGTTTGATACTAAATTATATTTGTTCATCTAGACTGATGTATGTCTTAGAAATTGAGTCAATTAAAAAGAAAAGAAAGAGATAAAAGAAATTAAATAGTTACCAATGGATGGTGATATTATAGGGGGAATGGTTAAAGACATGAACAACCAAAGTGTCACCCTCCCTGACTCGTAATGTTGGGCCGGGTAAGCTTCCATTTACTGTTGTTATCACTTGTTCATTACACAGTCGATTCACCGTTAGATTTTTCACCTGTAAACATTTATTAATAAAGCTACTTTTTAAGTCATACTATTAATTATTGCATAAATTCACGTACAATTCTAAGCACTTTCATATATAATTAACCATATCATTTATATATAATTAACTATATCATTAATACACAAACTTTAATTAAAATTATGCTTTCAAACTTTAAAATTATACAATTAAATTTTTAATTTTACATATAAATTTAAAAAAAATTAAATAATACAATTTATTTTCAAAATTATTAAAAATTCACACATGAATCATAAAATTTTGATTTACAAATATGTTCTTTATTAATCAAATTATGACATATTTATTAATTTTTATAAGTTTAAAGATTAAAGTGTATGATATAAAATATTAAAAACTAATATATGAATTTTTAAAAATAATTTTAGAGATTAATGGAGTACTTAATACTAAATTTTATTGCTTCCAAATTAACTGGAATAGTTTCGCTAGCTCTCGAATTGTGCTAAAGAAGTACTTCTAGAATATTATTGATTGGTTTTCAATTTTTTTACCAATAAGTACCAAAAATGATTTTTAACATAAATAACACAATTAAAGTAGTTAATTGTCTTGTAATTCAGTAATTGGTCGTGCACTAAATATTTGTGGGTTAGATCCCCATTCATTGTAAATGACTGCGTGAATTATGTAATCGTTTATTAAAAAATAATAATAACACAAAGTAGAAAATGATAGAAAAATGAATTACATAGAAAGAATGCTCCACAATTGCAGCAGAGGCCACTGAAGATGATAAAAAGAGAGCACATGTTGCTAGCAAAACCACAAATGGTCTGCCCATGTTTAAGGAAATAGCTAGCTAGAGAATAGGAATGTTTGTGTATATATCAGATATGTTTGTGTTATGTGATATCTCAACGCAATCATGTAAGTGCTCTATATATAGACAAACACAACAGTGCCGTGACTCATTAAAGGGACTGACGTACTATTCATATCGTTTACATATAACGATAAAAGCTGTTAGGAGAATTGATTCCCCATTATTTTTAAATTTTTTATATTTTGATGATAAGGCTTTGAGTTCTCTTGGACAGCTTTTTAAGGTTTGAGGAAACTTCTTAATCCTGCAACAGCTAGTAGCTACCTTACCCTCATCGGAAAATGAAATCTTCTTTAAGAAATCACAAATAAGTCTTTTGATAAAAAAAGTCTTTTTTATTTATTTAGTAAAAGGTTAAAGTTCTGACTCGGTGACTCTTTCTCTAGATCCTAATTTTCTTAATTTTATGAATGCAAGCCAATGTTAAACATAGAGTTTGTTAGCTAGCTTTTGGAAAAAGCAGGCCGGGCATAGATTTTTAGTATTATGAATTACGGATTTTCGTCAACACGAAATAATTTGATTTTCTTGGAATTTATGAGAGAGAAAAACTTGTTCGGATCACAGATTATAAGAAGTGATGATCTTTGATTCTCTAATTTTTAATAAGTCATGAGATTTGTATAAAAGTAGATGAAATAGTTCAAGATATTGCTCCGTGATGAATACTTAAAAGAGTTTATAAAATGTTGAGTCTAATATCGATCATTGATGTCAGCCTAATGTTGTTTATAAAGTTATTACAATCTTTACTCTTTTAGAGTTTTTTTAGAGGGAGTGTCGGTTTAATGTTGGTTATAAAGTTATACTAATTCTTCCTTAGAGTTTTTTTGGAGTGAATTAAACCATGATTTTCTACATAAAAGTAGACAAATAGTTCACGATATTGCAATAAAAAAAGAGTGTTTATGAATATAATTCTAAGTTTATAAGATAATAAATATTGTGAGAAGTTTATAATGTTAAATATTTGTAGGGATTAGAAATAACTTGACGTGAATTGCTCATTTTAATAAAAAAATTGTAACATTATAATTATCTTTTTTTAATTATCTCTTTATAAAAATTAAAGATATTTATGATTATCATCTTTTTACATATTATCCTATACATACTATTATCTATAGCCTTTATAAAATTACTTGCTATTTTGAACATGTCTAATTACCCAGTATGTCATCTTTATTAAAAACAAAATCAGAAATAAAAAAAAAAAAAACAAAACATGCGTCTCCTATCAAGTCAATAAATAATTAACTAGAAGAGTTTGATCTTTTCAAAGGAATTGCATCATTAATGTTAAGTAGTTAGATTATTCATGACCAACAGCACTTGCGCTCTAATAACTAGTATTCTTGTTATTTTCATGCAATTAAAAGAAATTAAAAAATTTGGAATTGTGTGTATATCATATTAATTAAACTTGTTCATTTCAATTTCATACTTCACTTAAAATTGGAAATCAATAACTCCAAATTTAGAGCTATTGTCAATAACAAGTGTCAATATATATGTTAATATTTTAGATCAAAATCATCCAATAAATTTAAAATCGCAAGTCATGATACTTAGGCTACAAAAATTGAGATGGTATAAAAGTTTTAATTAAGTGTTTGGGTGAAAATTAAGTTCAATAACTTTTAATTACTATTAATGTTTATAAATGTTAGAAACTTTTCTTTTTGGTAATTGCCCAATACTTCTTACTTTTAAACTCTTAATAAAATTATCAAATATATATATATTAAAAAAAATTATTTGAAAACATATTTAAAAATGTTGATTCTAATCCGACTCTTATTCTTTGAGATCTAATATATATAATATTATGGTTATTCAACGATGAATTTATCAAACTTTGTAGAAATATATACTTTTAAATGTAAATAAAAAATAAAAATGAAACATTACTTCACATTATTCCCTATGAAAACAAACAATTTTCCAATTCTAGTTTGACGTAGATAATTTGTCGTAGTTAATTAGTTGTTTATCTTCTGAGATAAAATAAGTTTGATACCTGAATGTATTTTAAGATATATAATTTTTAGAGTATATTTTTTATTAAGTATTAAATATTTGTGGTGTTTAAAAAAATATTATTAAAAAAACTTAAAACTTATAATTTATTAACCTAAACTATCAACTCATCGAATATTTTAATATTTTAATTTAAATAATTAGGGAAGCAGAGGTTTTTAATTAACAAATGATTATTATTTAGGTAGTTAATTTTATTTGAACAAAATTATTTGTTATTACATGTTTTGAAGTTGTCCAGGCTGTTACAACAACAATTGACTCAATATTTTTCGGTCGAGTCTATGAGAAGGTCGCATGTGACCGACAATAAATTAACAAGACTAATTATATATCCATCGTACATCTTCCCCTTCTTTATTTATTTATTTATTTATTTATTCTTCCGGTTCTAAGAAAACGCTGTCATTCTATCCAAACAAAACAAAACAAAACAAAAAAACACGCTATGTATGTATTCGTTCATACTTCATTAATGTTTATAATTGTAATTAAGGAGTAATCAGATTCTTGAAATATTTAATTAGATGTATATCATAACTTTTTTTCTTAGTTTTTATTATTTATCAGATCATCGCACTTATGATCCTCTTTATCTCTATTTGCTCACCTATCAGCTCTCTATCTCTATCTATGCTCAACTCTCACCCAATCATACACATAAACAACGAACGAGCATGAATAACATTATGAATGTTTTATATATGAGAATTAGTGGATTTTGTCGAGTAAATCATTACAATTCCTTATTATCTATTTGACTTATTTTAAAAAATTTATTATACTAAATGATTGGTATGAATAATAATATTAGTTAAGTGGTTGAAATCTAAATCTTTAAATTTAAAAATATAATAAAATTAAAATTAAAAACTATAATGCAAGAGATAAAAAAGATTAATAAACAAAATCCAATAACAAAAAAGGTAAAAAAAAATTCTTAATCCAACTCAAATAAAAATAAAAATAAAATTTGGTTCCAATTGGATTGATTTTTCACATTTATTAGTTTATATTGGTTCTCATTTTTCAAGAATAGATCGTATTAAATTAGTTTTATGTTTAGTATAAACTCAAACAAATCCATATATGTATACCCTTATTAATTTATATTGGTTCTCATTAACAAGTTCTATCTCTTAAAATCATTATAAAAAAATTAATAAAAATATTATAAACGTGGGTAAAAAAAAATATTCATTTAATTAAAAATAAATTTAATTGATATTAATTTTTCAAAAATTCTCTATTAATTAAAATTGGGTTTCTTGAATATCTTAGTTGGAAATTGGGGTGCTTTGATCAGGTAGGAAAGTTTAAACTTGGTAGTTTAAAGATACTGAATCCCAATATTAATATTAAATTATGTGAAAATTTTAAATAGGTACCAATTAATATGGATTTGAATATTAATTAAGAAAATAAATGCATTTAATCCTTATTAAAATATTTGTTAAATCTCAAGCAATAATGCAATGTCTTGCTGCTTAAGGCACAATACCCAAAATCTAAAAAATGATGTGTTCACATTCTCGTAAATTTCGATTGGACGAATCTGTAAGAAACAAAAACAAATAAATTAAATTATACAAAATAAATTGATGACAACCCACTCTGACACTTATGCATGTTATCAATAAAACAAAAGTTTTAGTTAAACGCATAAAGAAAGTAAAATAAATCTAATAAACTTAACTGTAATAATTGTATATTAAGGTTGGCTTAAATCACCTGCGGTTATATTCATGTTTTATTTACGGTTATACCCATCCATTAAATAATTGGATTCACGTCTCCCATATTGTTAATAAATCATTATTCTCCCGTATATATATCATGGGTATATGAGTAAAAACAAGGGTGAAAATTTAAAGGAAAAAAACAATATTTCAGTTAGGACTATTATCAATAATTATTTAAATTTATAAAATAATCAATACTCAATCAATTAAATTAATTAACGATGAATTGATTTAATTATTTAATTATATATTTAAATAAATTAATGCAAATAAAACTGAAAATTAATATATAATTAAAAATAATAATTTAATAAAATATTATATGTCTTATTAAATATTACAATTGATGTCTAAAGTTTTGAACCCACAATTAATTATAAAATTAGTTATTCATAAAAAAAACAAAAAATTAAGAATAATATTCATACAAAAAAATGACAAAAAATATTAGAACTTTTGTCTTTAATTCTAATCTTTAACTTCTTTGATTGTATCTTAAATCTAGTTCTTAATTCTTACCTTTAATTTAATTCTATAATTTATATATCTCCGTCTCTTTAAATTTGTATTCTTATATTCTCCTCCAGTTTGTGTTGTTTTGTTTTGTATATATATAGGATAAAAGTCAAATCCAATTGGATTAATGTGTACCACATGTCAAAAAGATAGGATAAATTGCAATGGTTAAAATGATATAATAAATTGTCATGCTTAAAATGACAAGATAAGTTACGAAATATATCCTTTTTTTCAAAATTAATTGACTTATAAAATAAAAATTCTAAAAAAAATATCAATATTTTCTTGATAAAATCAACACACATAATTAAGAGAATAAATTTTATGACATTTTATCTATGTGGCTTAATAATATTATGGTTTAAATTCTAATAAACTGCATATATTATCTTTAGTCATCCCTCTTGTATAACTACTATACAATAATGATGCTCAAAGTGTGTGATTGTGTGTGTGTGATGTAATATCGATTAATAATAGTCAAATTATCTAACATAAACAAGTTAAAACATTATTATTTTCTATAAAATATCACTATTTTTTTTAGAGTTGAATTAGATATCATAAGTTTTTTCAAAAGTATTCTTTAAAATCAAAATGTATTTCATTTGGTTATAATATAGCTATTCTTATTGGTTCAATCAAATAAAAAAGAAAAAAAGAGAAATAAAAGTTTATAAATCCATGTAGTAAAAGAAATAGAACTATAAATAATATTATAATAAGAACAATTATATCAATAAAATAGGATCAAATTTCATTATTTTAGATCCAAGCTTCATCATTAGTTTCTTTTATTTTATTCTTGTCATTTTTTTATTTTTTATTTTTTTACTAACACAGACTCTTTTTATATTATTTTTTTCACCTTGTCCCTTTATCATTATATATATTTTGTTTTTTTTTTGTGAACATATTATAGTAAAGTCTATTTTTGTTTGTTGAGCATATAATTAATTATAGTATAATTGAGACTCTTAAATCTTATTCTAGCATTTTCATAAAAACTATTCTCTTTTCATGAACTTTACTTATTCTTGAACTATAAGATATGTACAATGTATTTGGTTCAAAGAGTAAAAAATGAGTACAAACAATCAATTCATGCAAGCTCAAATTGATTATCTAAAATGGTTATTCTTGAAAAAACAATAACATTAAAGTTTGGACAATTTAACCAAAGAAATTAATCTTATTTCCTTATGATGATTCAATGAAAGTAAAGTCATTAATGCATTTTTTTAATTAAATTTTTTTCTTTTTTATTCAATAAATAGTATTTTTAGGTTAAAATTTTAAAATATTAACTTTATAATGAAAATATAATTTTTGAGATTTTTTAGAATTTTTTATAAATGTTTAACACATGACCAATTAAAAGCTACCACAAGAATGTCACGCAAGCAAAGACACCTAATCGTAGATCTCCAAGTTCGCAATGTGATGCAATGTTATGCCACATGTCAACACGACATTCGATCAAAGTTCAACGTTTGGTAAACGCGCTTATCATGTGTCATCACCTTATTCGTCCATTCTTTCCACCCGTGCACCACGCAATCCATAACAATCAATCAAGTTACACCACATGGTGCTAACTCATCTTTTATTGGTCGGACCAGTCTTCCTTTATCATGCGTCGCACTTTGATTTTCCCCTTTTTCATCTTGTCCTTGATCTAAAGTTGATTTGACGGTCCATATTTCATTTAAGTTATATTTAACCTCCTATTTATCCCATAAATCTGATCGAACTTAAATTAACATAATTTTTATCAGTTTTTGGAGTTAAGAAGAGAGAAAAATATAAAAAAAATACAAAAGAACTACAATTTTGGTGTATATTTAAGAGGAGATTGAAACTATAATTCAAGAGATTAATTGTATTTTTTTTTCAATTTTTAGTCTTTCTTTATAAAAATATGAGTTTTATGAATAAAATTATATATATTTAATTTATTAATTTATGGATCTTATGAACCCAATTTTAACCATGTGATAATTTAATATTTTATCTCAATTATGATTTTAATTTAATTATATTATTTAATATAATTTTTATGCTATTAAATAGATTTGAGAGAATTATTTAATTATTTGTCTTGATTAAATAACATGTATGATTTCTAAGTAGAGATATATGATTCTTATGTGTATAATCCATAATTAGTAAACTTAATGAATAGTATGTAGTTTAATTGACATAATAGCATGATTAGGTTAATTATTATATGATGTGTAATTTACTTGAGAAATGAAAACATACTAGATCAGATTTAATTGATAATTATATTGGGAGATTTTAATGATTCACATATTTAGAAAATTAGAGGATTAAGTATTCTTAAATATTCTCTCATATATATTTTTAGCTACCAAATCTCATTTAATTAATTATTGTTATTTATTTTTAGTTCTTTAATTTTGTTTCCTTAAAATATAAAAAAATAATTTTTATTTTTTTTATTTTTAAAAATTTGTTTCTAATAACATAAACGATATTTTCTAATTATTATATTACTTATTGCGATATATATACTTACATATTTATTGCACGTAATTGGTGTATGATCACCTTAATCATGTTTGAAAGAATACATTTAACATTTGCTTCATAAACTTAAAGAAAGGTTTTAGTAACATATTTTTATCCATTAAAAGTATAGCAAAGTTTTAATGGATTCACAACATTTTTTACATGTTCATACATATACATTCTTCTATTACTAATTTAACTATTGTGCATATAAATTTTAAGTAAAATTATCATAAAGTTATCTTCAGTTAGGGACAACGTCAAGACTCTATCAACATTTATTATCATTTTTGACCTAACATTGCTTAGCTAATTTCATCACAAATGTTAGAAAACAAAGAGAACTTGTGATTGATTCTAAGCCTTTCTATTAATATAAACTATCCTAAGAATGCAATAAATAAAAATGGAAAAAAATTATGATGCCTAAAGCATACTAATCCTAAAACATGTTAAACTAATAAAGCAAAAACTAAAGATAGTGATATGTTAATTCTCTCCATGTCTAATCTCAATGTAAGCACATGTATATATGTAATGTAAAACGAAGTAAAAAGGAAGTAGAAAACAAATATGATGGTCTGCCTTCCATAAAGAGCTTGGTTTAACGTCGTTAGAATGACACTATCACTTTTATTATCCACCATCATCAAAGATGTTGAATTGTTTGATGTTAAACTTCTAAGCTAGCAGTTACTTATTTACATCTTTGCAACTTGATAGTAATCTCCTTTGAAGAATACTAAGCGCATTCTCCATCACACATATCTCTTTGTTATCTACAGGTTGTCTTTGGTAAGAAAAAGTTTCTAATATACTTTTCATTCCAAGGTTTCTTCTTCATGTCTTTCATAAGAGGTACGTGGATTTGTACCTTGAAAAATGTCTCCAAATTTTCCTTTTCATGACTCTGCTCCATTGAATTATCAAACATGTGCAAAAAAGGTAAAACAAGATCATCAATAAAAAAAAGGTTTGAATACTACCTTCGGTATCATATTAGATTCCTTAGGGGTGATGGTATTTTTCTCCTTTTTAGTCTTTTCTTTGGATATATTATTCGTAGGTATTTTTTGATGCTCATCTAATTGCTTACTACTCTCTATAACAATAATATTGATTATTTGTCTAGGTTTAGCATCTATTTAGGAGTTGAGCTCAATAAGTGCTTGTGCTTCTAGTCTATCCAATACTGTGATTATTTGATCAATTTGAGTCTCAAAGTTGTTGATAATAGCATTCTGTAACTAGAAATACTTATGGTGGAGATAGAATTATTGTACTCCATTTATCAAATAATAGGATAAGCTACAATAGTTGTAAACATAGGATAAATTACAAAATATATTCATTTAAATAAAAATCAATATTTCTCAATAAATACAAAATAAATAATTTTAGCTCATTATAATAATAATATATACAAATATAAATAAAATAATATCTAAAAATATGTATAAAATAAAACTTATTAAATCATTTTTTATCCTAAAATACCCTTTTGGTCTTTTGGTGAAGGGTTTTTCTTTTAAAAATTAACTAAAGTTGGAAAAAAAATTATGCTAAAGACTAGGTTTAACACTTCTTACTAAAAGATACAAAAAAAATAAAAATTGTTAATTTCACACCTTTAAAAAAACAAATAATATAAATAAGTATTAAAAAACCATAAGATTTCAATAATTTTATCATATTATGATAAAAATATTTTGCATGGTTAATTTGGAGGGATAAATTAAAAAAGGTACATAAATATTATAATTTATGTTTATAAACTTTTTTAATAAAAAACCTATCATACAAGATTTATTAATTTCTTAAAAAGAAGTGTAGGTGCCAAATCTTTAGAGGAAAAAAATGTCAAAATTCAATTATATATAAACAAATCATAAACCAACTATGTTTAGAGTATATACTCTTACCCAATAAAAAAGTCAATTTATATTAATAATAATTTTAGGAAATAAAAAATAGCTTCTCAAAATTAACAATTTATTTTTTATTTTTTGAACACTAATTAATTTTATAAAAAAACTTTCACTAAAAGACCAAAAAAGGTTTTTGTTAAATACCCAATTTAATCACAAAAATTAACTAACGTGATTTTCTTTTATGCATCTGCATTAGAACATAATTTTAAAATAAAGTCTTTGTAAAGAGAAAAAAAGACACTAACAGGGACCTACACGGCTCTTGCCACTCCCTCCTCCCCTAACACGAAAGCTAGCAACAACACCTCTCCTCCTTCGAGCCCAAACTCCAATGCGCAGCCAATGAGAATATCAAAGATGAGGCTCGGCACCACCGCTCAGCGTCCAACGATTTTTCTATCAAGTATGTTCCTTTTACGTCGATTTTGACTCGCCTGAGTAGTATTCACTTGACAAAGTCGTTTATCGCAGTGGTTCTAATGGCCATGTAGTTCTGATTTTGCATGCTTGGCTTTGTAATTGCCTACATTGTTGGTATTGAGTACTACTCTGACATTATTAGTGGCAGAGAAATGGTGGGTTTAGTACGCAAACCCTTACCCCTACGATTCTAATGCCATTATAGTCGTCAATACAAGGATGAACAGGTTGGTCATATTGAACGCACTGTTGTTGCTATATTGGCACCATTTGTAGACTTTAATATGATAGCTATTGGGGGGATTATGCCCAATTCGCATGCTTTATCTAATAGATTTAAAATTACTTCTCAAATTCACATTTTTGTGCAAATTGAAGCTTATCCAATATAAAATAAAGGATTTCAAGAGGTGGGTTGCAGTTGATTTCGAATTCTAATGCATTGTTAAAAAAAAAACACTAATATCTATATATATATATATATATATACTATCAACGATGAGGAGTATAAAGGGTATTATTTTTTTTAAATATATTTTAATCTCATAATTTTTAATTTATATATTATTAATTTTATTATTATGAATAGTGAATATGTAATCCTATAATTATTAAAAATAAATATTTTAAATCCTATAATTATTCCATAAAAAAATTTTAATTTCATGAGACCAGTTTTTACATTAAAATATCCAACTTTAATAAATAACATTATTAAAATTACTAAATTTATAAGTTACGTTATTAAAGTGTAGTTTTACCTATTATGAACAGAAGGAATTAGGTTTTTTTCCATTGTGAACTTAAATGACAAAATACGCAAATAAACTAAAGAAAACGAGTAGAAGTTTAGAACACTAGCTATTCGAATAGTCTAAACAACTCAGTTGGCATTGGCTTGGGCCTTGGCCCCCCTTTTTTTTATAAACATACTTATCCTATTTGTAATTATAGTTCAGATTTAACCAAGAATGAAAATTTGTTTTTACCAAAAAATAGGGTCTAAATATATTTAAAGAAAAAATAATTTGAACACCAAACTATAAAATAATGTTTAAGTAATCAGATGGTGTATAAATTAGAATTTAGATAAACTTCTAAATATTTATAAATTTTAAAGCTAGAATTCTATGAAATTTTAAATACTTCTATATTTTACTAAAATAATGTATATTGAAATATTTGACTTTATTTCATGAATTCTTAGAAATTTATATATTGATAATAGTTGAAGTAATAAAAAATTAACAATATTTGAACCAATAATTAAGAATCTTGGAGATAAAATTAAAAATAATTGTTTTTAAGCATTTAGAGTTAAGCTAAGTATAAGTATAAATTTTTCTATACATATATTTTTTTACTAAAAACTTCATCAAAATCCTTAAAATTTGTAAGTTTTAAAAATTCTTTAAAATCAATAATTTTTTAAAGAATACATAAATTTTTAGTGTTTAAAATTTTAATTGTATACCCTAAATTTAAAAAAAAAATTAAAATTATTGAAATACTCAATTGAATACACTTATTTAAGTAGAGTTGTTTAGCTTTTGGAAAATATAGGAGGAAGGATTGTTTGTTGCTGCAAGCAAAAGACTAAAGAGGGCTAACTATAAAAATAAAAGGAAAAGAATATTAAAAAGTAAAAGGAATTATATGTTATTTAAAAAAAAAGGGAATTAAGGCAGCAGTTTAAGAGAGAGAGAGAGAGAGAGAGAGAGAGAGAGATAACCCACGTAGATGATGGAGTTGTATTAGGTTCGCCTTGCGCATTAAGGGCTAAAGTATGCCGGCCCAACTTCATCCGGTCCACCACATCCGGCCCACATTACAATGTATTCTAAATTATCAACTTTTTTTAATTCATATCATGTTTACTAATATACAATTAGAATTGAGTTACATGTAATGATTTTTTTCCCAACTTATTTACTTATAAAATAAGCTTAAAATTAATTATAACCCCCACACAAATTCAGTAATTAAATTAATGATTTTTCAATAACTTGATTATACCATGCAGAAGTCATGAATCAAATTTTCTGAAAAGAATTTAAATCTTATCTTTTCAACTTAACATCTTTAAAAATATTTATTTTTTCAATTCACAATAAATTTTATTCTAATAAAACAATCATTTTTATTATTATTCTACAATAAAATAAGTAAACACGATCAAAAGTAATTTAATTCTAATTATTTTTGTTTCTAATTCATTTTTTCCAATTTCTTTCAAATTCTATTAAGGGTTAGTAAACATGCACTCAATTCTAAAACTATCACTTTCTTTTGAGAAATGCGTTGGTCTGACTTTGAATCAAAATTAGAAATAACATAATTTAATATTTTTTTTTAAATAAAGTCAAATTGAACCAATTTAAGCCAAAAAATAATCTAAATTGAGTAAAAAATTATTGGTTGCGTTAGATCATATGGATCGATTTATGAAGTTTTTATTTATTTCAAATAGCTTAATATGCTACCGAACTAAGATGATATCGCAAGTGTGAGATTAGAAAGATGTGTGAGATAGTTTTGATATGAATTAGATTTTGGTTTTTTTTATTATTTTAGAATAAAATCATACATATTTGATTTGATTTGTATAATTTTTACACACTAATTCTCTTTTCATTTATATATAAATTATAGAATGCATGCTTCCATTTCATGTTTGACTTGAATCGTTTATATGATAAATAATTTTTTGTTATCGTTGTAAATAATGATATGGCAAAAAATATAATATTAGTATAATTAATTTTTAAAACAATATTAATATTTAAGGTTAAATTATATCATTAATTTATAAATTTTGTACATTTGGTTCTTCATTTTTTTTAATATTATTTACACAATATTTTAAAATTTAGCACACGTATACAACTTTAAAAATTAGATTAATTGTAACATAAAAATCAAATTAATATATTAAAAAACCTTATATTTTTTACATTATTTAGTTCCTTAATTTTTAAAATTTAACATATTTAATATATTATCTTTAACTTTGGATTAAAGTTGTTAAATTTAAAAAAATATTATTAAATTTATCCTCAATTTAATAAAATTTTATGATATTTTATACATAAAAATAACGATCGACATCAAAATGACATGATTTATAAATATAAAATTAATTTATATATATTTAAAAAATACAAATATTTAATATTTATAAAAGAAAATAAGTAATACGAATGATCATAAATATATTTAAATAATAATAAATAACAAATCGAAAGTTAGCACTGGTAAGAGAGATTTGGCGACCAAAAATATGTGTTACTATAAATTCTATCACTTTGGTTAAAAATAATACTGAGTATATTTAATAAAAAAGAGAAAATTAATTCAGGTGAAAATATTTTCATAAAAAAGATTACTGAAATCATTAGATGTATTATAATTAAATTAATATTAAAAATAATAAAAATTCTAATACAAATGTTAAAATTCATTAACAAAGTAAGAAAATTTTGTTTATTTCGTAAAATTATTAGATTCAATTCAAACAAAAAAAATTAATTTTAATAATAAATAATGTTTTATTAAAATAAAATTAATTTATATATGATTCTATTTCAGTAATATTTTTTATAAATTATAATTAATATGATAATTAATTATAAAAAAATTATTATTTTAATAAATAATTATTTATTCGTATCATAATTTATGGTTTTTAATACACGCAATTCGGGTAAGAAACTTACTCCTTCAATATTTTTGTATGGGCGCAATTGCCCTTTTTCCAAATTCATAATAATATCACAGCTTTTGTGCCGTTCACGCGAAGGCAGTTGGGACCCTGACATCTGTACCTCTGTTCTGAGGTGGTCCACGTTCAGTCAACTGTCTCATACATCTCAGAATTTGCTAAATTCCAAATCATATTATTAACAATGACTCTTCGACTTTTTCACGAAAACTTTTGTCTATAAATATTTGGTATCTCTTAATAATTTTTTAAAAATATATTACCAAGATTTATATAAAATAGTATTTTTTTTACATTTAAATAAATATACTTATATAAAACAATCAATATTCACTATATTTGTAAACCTTATTCATGTAAAATTGATCTCTATTTCTAGTTTTATGTTTGTTTGTTTGTTTTTTCTCTTAATCAATTAATTCAATGTCTTCCAATAATAAGTTCATTTAATCTGATTAGCAAATAAAAATACAAGATGAAATTGACATATTCAATCCCAGACGGACAGCAAATTAATTTGTTGTGAATATGAATAAATTAATATTGTTGGTCATTATACCTATAATTTTAAGTTATCAAAGTATTGTTGACGTACGGACACTTTTTATTTACTATCAAAACTAAAAATTAAGTTGTTTAAATCTCTACAACCCAAAGTATTGAATTTGCTTATATTTAGTATTTAAGCTCACATTTAAGCAGAAGTATGTAATAAATGTATAGATTATTTATTTTTATTTAAAATAATATTTTTAAAATTTATAATCATAAAAATAATATATTTTTATTTAACCAATCATTTTACACTGAAATACATTTAATTTAAAATTATTGATTAAATCAAATCATATTCAATATTATCGAGATATTATTTTTATAAATTTTAATATTTTATATTTTTAGATAACATTTCACAACTTAGGTTACCATAACATAAAAAGTTCATTATTTAACATTGATACATTTATTATTTATATGTAAAAAAATTATTTTAATATAAAATTAATAATATATTCAATTAATAAGTTACGAGTGTGTACCAATTAATGATCTTGAACATAATTATGAAATACCACAGAATCTTGTACAACTTACATATATTGGCCATCTATAAGTCGTAACCATAAAAGTTTTGGTATTAATTACTTAATTACTGCCAATGGAACAAATATATGCATGAATTGTTAGCTCTTATTTAAAAGAAATTTATACAAGCATGATTTATGAGATACAGAATTTTTTTTAATCGTTACTTAAAAAATTGGTATATTTATTTTTATATAAAAAAATTATTTTAATGTAAAAATCAATAATATATTCTTATTAATTGGTGTACTGCCTACTTAACTTATATAATTTGTTTTCCTTATTTAACTTCAACATAATGATGAAACACCACCAAATCATTTGTACAACTTTATTGTTTTTTCATTAACTTCATTAACGAGTTTAAGAGCAAAAAGAAAATAAAATCATTAGTTAGTTTTTTTTATTTTCTGCATCAAATAAAATCTGTTCCTGGCCATTTCTCTGTACATATATTTGCACGTTTCTTTTTCTTGTCTGCAGTCTCTTCTTCGGTCCAAATTTTCGAAGCATGAGTCTATGTATTGAAGACCATTGTTTACTTCTGAACTAGACAACCTCAACTTTGTCCTCTTGTATTCTCTTTTCCCAATGCAAACCGCACTTTATAATCTCTCTATAAACAAATCCATCTTTTGTTTTTGGTAACCATAAACATTGATGGAGTAGAAGGTCACCTAATCCATTAACCCATTTCCTTAAATCCTCGAATTTCACCACTTTCATCTCTAATAATCTCTCTTACAACCCAAAGTTTCAACCTTTAACGTTTCAGTTGCTCTGTTTTAGCTTCGCCAAGAAGTTCTCTCTTCTGGGTCTATTAAATTTCGTCTCTGATCGAAAATGTCCCATTTTGATTTAGAACAAGGAGCTCATCGCCTTTCCGTCGATGAAAGTGAGATGAGCTCCGACGAGAGCGTTAGCTTCTCTGATGCAGAAGATGAGTCTTGTTATTCTCAGTTCTACTCAACGAATGGTGGGTCCTACGACGAGTACAGGTTTTCTTTTGTCTATGATCCTGAAGCTGTTGCAGTTTCAGATTCTTGTAGAACCTCTTCGGCATCTTCAGAGTGTTCGGTTGAGGTTGACATGGAGACTGAGCGTCCTGAAATTAAGGTGCATTTGGATAAGGCAGAGAGAGACTGTAGAATTTGTCACATGGGTTTGGAGAGTCATAGTCATGAATCTGGGGTTCCGATTGAGTTGGGCTGTTCTTGCAAAGATGATTTGGCTTCTGCTCATAAGAATTGTGCTGAAACCTGGTTCAAGATAAGGGGAAATAAGTGAGTTAAAAATACTACCTTTATAACTTTATGTCTGTTTTATTTTCTTCATAACATGATTTTATTTGTAAATTTTAATGTATTGTGATGATGGCTTTAGATAATTGTTTCATGGTTTGTAATAATATCCAAATATGTGTATCTCACGAACTCATTGTGTTCAAAGTAATGGATTCTCTTTTTGAATCCTCAAGCTTAGATTAGATTAATCATTAATTACCAACAAAACAAGGGAGTTAAAACTTGACCATATGAGGATTAGTCCAAGAGATCTGTAGTGCAGTAGCATAATGTACATTCTTTAGGTACAACTATTGAAGATACGGACACTAATAGGGAAAACTAAACAAGAATGCGTTGCTTAAAGAAGGTAATAGAAAAAGATAAAGCATAGAGAAAACTTTAGGAAAGTTGCGGTTTTATGTCTAAGTGCAACTTTGACTCCTTATTGTTCTGCCTTCTTTTGAAGTCTTTATTACGAAGAATATTTTAGGATACTGTGTGTTGTAATTGACTCGGGATCTTCTATATTAAAAACCTGTATTAATTTTTATCTTATTAATAATATCACGTTAAAAAGTTACCTAAGTTTATAGTAACTTTATATTAATGATAATATTTTAAACGATGTGTTATAATTCATAAAGATTAATGCATGATTTAAGATCGTGAATTCAAAACCGTTGTAAATATGAATCTATATTCTCGAATAATCCATTTATGTCAATTTTCTATAAATTTCTACCAAATTGTAGTATTTGGCACACACATCCATCCATGTTGTGTGGCTTGGAAAGGAGAAAGTAGAGTCCATGTAAAGTTGTTTGAAGTTCAGTAGCTCCTTTTTTTGTTTACCAAAGTGAGGATGGGACCTCTTGTAGTTGTTCCCAGTTGATTTGTCGTAGCAAAAGTTATTGCTCGCTGACTGTATGAATTATAAAGATACACATAAAACTTCTTATGCAAGCTTTTAAGAGCTTTATCAAATAGCATGTGCTATACAGACTAATTAATATAGTTCCTACTTTCTCTTACGTCCTAGGTAGATTCCTAAGCTCTTGTTTATTGGTGATCAATTATGCTCTTTCTTATATTTATTGGTGGCAATCACAAACGAAGGGGCCATAAAAATCTTATTTGGTTTGATTTTTGAATATATATTGGTATATTTCAGACACCTCTATTCTTGTTTTGGTATCTTTTTTTACTCCAATACTCACATGAGATACGTGAATATTTCTACCTAGGTTACTAGCATATATTTTAGGCAATTTCAATAATAATGGTATCTTTAGGTTACCTCAATTCATTGATACTACTATTAAATTTAGGCAAAAAATACATCAGTAACTTAATAGGAGTATTTTATGTGTTTCAGTTGAAAATAAGGGTCAAAAAGGGTACTAAAACAAGAATATGAGTAATCCAAATCGATCCATTTGATATTTTGAACCTTAATTGCAATTTTGAAGTGCCTGTAGAACCTACATAATAGAAATTTACACAACTGACAAACTGAGATGAGATAGTTTATTTGCTACCTGAATTCTTGTTCACCTACATGGGTAGAAACTTGTCTTTAATAGCAGTATTAAGTGTACATTTTTGTCCTTGGTATTCCAAATGGTTTTTTTTCAATTTATTTTAACTACAATCAACATTTCTTACTTATGATTGTTATAGCATTGTGGTGAAGAAAGAAAGACTTGATTTGTATTAATTTTATTTTAATGTGTTAAAAACACACTTAATCTAATAAGATCTCATTAAGTTAAGAATTGTCCAAACTTATAAGCAGTTTTGCTGTCTTGTTCCTAGTTGATGTGGGATAAGAATACTTAATAGCCCTCTTACACACGGCGAAGAAAGGTACATAAGCGCCATGGTGAGACTGTGGTAGAGCCCAAGATCCAAGCACATAGAGACTAGGAGCAAAGCTCTGATACCATGTTAAAAACCTAGGCCTAACTTAACCCAATAAGATCTCTTAAGTTAAAGGTTGCCCAGGTTTATAAGCAGCATTGTTGTCTTACTCCTAGCAGATGTGTGACGCGGATACTTAACAGCCCCCCCTCCACACGGCGGACAGAGGTAGACATTAGCGCCACGTTGAGATTGTAGTAGAGCCCAGGGTTCAAGCACATAGAGACCAGAAGTAGAGTTCTGATACCATGTTAGAAACTCAGGCCTAAGTCAACCCAATAAGATCTCATTGAGTTAAGGGTTACCTAGACTTAGCGATGACTTGGGCTTTGTTTTTAACAATCTCACCGTGGCTTTGTGAGACCACCTCTGCCCGTATGAAGAACTGTTAAGTTTATTTCAGTCCCACATCGATCATAACAATTATGTTTTTAAGCCTAGGCAATCATTAACTCAAAGAGATTTTATTAGGTTAATTTAGCCTTGGTTTCTAACATAATGAATTTGAATTGAAGCAATATTTGATTATTTCATTTTTTTTGGTTCATAGTTTCCTTGTTTCTTATAGGTCTTAAATTTTATTTTTTATTTTTGTTTCAATATATACATTTATTTTTCTTTGTTAACATCAGTCTAATTATGTTTGATCGTGATTTCACTAGTCATCTAACTCAATTGTTGTATGTAGGACATGTGAAATCTGTCACTCTACTGCACGCAATGTTGCTGGAGTTAGTGAGGTGGAGTTAACAGAGGAGTCGAATGAGTCCAATAATGACACTAGTACTACTGCTGCAACAGCTTCAATACCATCTACAGAGTCTCGAAGCTTTTGGCATGGCCATCGCATTCTAAATTTTCTTCTGGCTTGTATGGTATTTGCATTTGTCATATCATGGCTCTTCCACTTCAATGTGCCCTCGTCGTAAGAAACCTGAAAATGAGTTGTAAAAGATATGAAATAATTTAAAAAAAATGAAAAAATAAAGTTGGTAGTATTGAGTGTGATGATGCTATGTTGATTGAATAATGAGTAAAAGTACCAATTCTTGCTGCAACATTTTTTATCCTAAAATTACTACCATGTTTAATGTAATATTTGGAATTATCATTTCATGATCATGGTTTTCTCGAGTTGTGATATGTCTAACCAATAGGACACCCAAGATATCATAAAGTCATCTATATGTTACCAATTATGCAGCTATTATGGTTTATTTAGTGATTTGATATTAAGACTTATTTTTCTTTTGTTTAAAGTCACGTATATGAACCCAATGATCTATATAAAAGAAAAAACTTTACAACTGTTATCTTATTTAATGTTGTATTTTAATAACTTAGTTATTGAATTGATATCTATTATGTTTTATGTTATTAAAATGTATTAATTTAATACTATAATTTAAATATTGGTATCTTTTGTGGGAAAATTTAATTTGAAATTTTAGTAACGAATATAATGTGACATGAAATAAAAGATAATTTGATCTTTTTTAGTTTTTATTTATTTATTCTTTTTTTACATATTCTCAGTTTCTCTCTTTTTCCTATTACTTTTTTTCACCAAACAATCATCTTTCTCTTTTCATTTTGAAAATATTTTAGAAAATTATATAAAGGGTTGGTAGTGATTATGGTTCATGTTACTCATAAGGATTTAAAGTTTAAATATGATTTAGATGGTATTTGTATATTTAATTATATAAAAAAAACATTGACATACCTAAATAATTTAATATTTTAATGATACGAAGAGAACTTATAACAGTTTTATAATTTTACACTAAGTTTACTTCAACAGGATTGGACAAAATTATTGTTTTTTAATTAAAAAATGAAGTTTAGGCAAGAAAAATTCAAAATAATAAAAAAGATAAAATTATGCTATATTACATGTCACATGCTAGAAACATTATCAAAATTTTAAATTAAATTTTCAATTTGGACACGAGTACCAAATCATGAATTCTAATTCTAAATTATTACATTTTAATAACATAAAATATACTAATAGATATCAATCAATCAATTATGACACAAGTAAAATTGTTAACACATAATTTAATTATGACAACTTTATCAAATAATAACCATATTAGGACATGAATAATAATAAAACAAACATTTGTGACAACAATATCATTACCCTTAATTAAAGTTATTGAATAGTTTCCCCCTGAAGTTAAAAGCATTAAGAGTTCAAGCAATTTGATTTAGTTTCATTGACTTTATTATTTTTTGAGATCTCACCCCTTTTTCTTTCTACTTTCCACTGGTACTACCATCCATCTCTTATGCTTGCCTACAAAGTAACCAGATCTTACCCTACATTTCCATTTGTTGATGAAATATATATAATAATCCTCATTTTTTTCCTTGGTAAAAATACATAAAATATGCTGACTAATATGTTTTCTGACGCTCACTCACAAAATGGTACATCTTTGCACAGCAAGACCAGAAAATAGTCTTCTACCCAGAGGCCAGAAGAGGGAGAATAAACCAGTTTGACGACCCGTGTGTTGGTGAGAATCATCCGAGTCCGATTCATTGCCATCCAAATGCTCCTGCTCATCTCTCTTTTGTTCTTCCCCTATTTCCTCTCTGTTTTGTTCAGTTCCAACGTCTGAAATTTCCCCTGGCTTCTTGTCAAATAGTCCCTTAAATTGTTTCCTTACTTTCTTCTCAGTTTCCTACTTGTAAAATGAAAACACGTTAAAGAAAATCGTAGTATAACATAAAGCATTTCCACCAGTGATTTAGTTGATGCTCAACCCACCTGCTCTTTTTGCTTTACTTTTTGAAGAGCAGCCTTGGCATCAGGTTCAGATGACTTGTCGAGTTTTATCATCTAATAAATCCAGAAGCAAATTTAGAAATGGTAATACCAATCCAATTTTGAAAATCAGGAAAGCTTAGAGTTACCATATTGAAGTCCCTCTTTGCTTCCTCGAAATCTCCAGCCGTCATATAAGCCATGCCACGACGATATAGAGCCTTGATATGGGCAGGATTTGCATCTAAAACCTACATAATTCCATTAAGAACAAGACCAAAACCAAAGTCAGAAGCTTAGAACAATAATCAGTTATATAGATCTGGTAAAGATATACAATACAGCAGAGGCCCAATACCTCAAAAAGCATATCATATATCTTCCAATTCAGATCAGAATTTTTTTTCCCCGTAATTAAGTTCAGTTTAAACTTTTGAAATATCCCTTGTTATAGAGAAAAAAATAGTTTACCGAAATAGACAAAGACTACTCTGAATTTGATGTACCTTGTTGCATGTCTCGATGGATTTTCTGCAATCTCCTGTCTTTTGGTAGCATGCAGCAACATTCAAATGCAACAAATTCTTCAAACACCCAAGAACAAAGGACATCAATACCAAATATGCAACTTATTTAATGAAAAAGATGAAAAATAATATTTCAATAGATTATAGAACATTCCCAACTGCCCCTTCCCGAGGTGTAAAATCAAGAGAAACAAACACAATGCTTACACGTGTAGAAGCAAACACTTTCCCTTCCTCGTCATCTTGTGGATTCACATGATTAAATTCCCGAAGCACCTGAATTACAATAACCACAAAGCATTACATGAAAAAATGAAAGCAAGATGCATATTTAACAAAATTAAGAGCCATGTGTAAAGTTGATGATTAATTAGACAAATTAAATTAGTACAAATTATTACTACGAAAGAAGAGAAAAACATAGGAGTAGAGGTTTTTTAAAAGTCCTATAATTCTTAAAATGTACACTTTTGTTCTATATCTTTAAGGTTAAAGATCATGTAATTCATCATAATGTACACTTCAATTCTTTATCTTTAAAAATATATCTAGGGTCCTCTTTAAGAGTTCTAATCAACTCTAAATAGTCTTTTTTCTAAGGGTAAAGTCGGAATTAAGAAAAATAAAATACAAAAAGTAATAATTTTTTAAATGAATATTAAAGATTCAATTTCTAAAATACAAGTTAAAAAAATAACTAGATTTGAAATGGAAAAAAAATTATTTTTTTTAAAATGCATAAGTTTAAAAAAAATAAGAACAAAAAATGTAAAAAAAAATATTCACACAAATTAAAATTTTCCATTCCAAATATAAATTGAATATGTTTTTATTTTGAGTGCTTTTACAAAAAGAACTTTTTTGTAAATTTTGATTTTTGATTTTTTGGTATTATATTTTAAATTTTCAAATTTACCCATAAAAAAAACTAATTAGACATTAAAACTTTTAAAGAATTAGAGAACTCTATCTGTATACCTTAAAAGACGGAGAATTAAAGTATACATTTTGATGAATTACAAAATCTTAAGTGTATATCTCTAAAAGATAGAGGACTAAAGTGTACCTTTTGAAGAATTATAGGACTTGTAGAGATTAGAGAACTTAACCCAAAATATGGGGTCCCTCCACCAAAAAAACATTAACAACATCAAATATATATTTTTAAAGATATTTCCCATAGCATGATTGATTTTATAACTAGTGGAACCAGCTTGCCTGGCATTCTATTTGATTCCTTCTCAAAAGGATTTACATTTAAATTAACAACAATCGGTTTGACTTTGCATAAATACAAGTTTTTTACCTAGATAAAACAACACTTTTAAAAGAATGGATATAATAACAAAATGCTTCTAACCGTAGAAAAAAATATACCTTGTCATACTTTGCCTTAGCAAGTTCGTATTTTCCCTCTTTGAAGAGCCTGTTTCCCTGGAAGAATATAAAATAAAAACAGTACCAAAAATTTTAGAATTCCTAACATTAACATTGTATGAACTACGTCAACAAGAGAACAAATAGAAATAAATCATAAATGAGCAACGTGGCATTCTCAGCAGTATTGCATATAAATGCACACAACACACACAAGATAAACATCTTATCACCACTCGATGTTGTAAATGTGGATAAACAGTAGATGTGATAATGCATACCGTGCTTCGAGTCTTCTCCGCATCGTCCATTATACTTTGAAAGTTCATACCAGTCCAATCCTACAAATGAGCAAAAGACCCATAATTAAATCTTGACTACTAAAATAATAAAACACGGATCCAATCATGTGATAAAATTTGCTATCAAAATTATGCTAATCCAACTAAGTAAAAAGGCTCAATCATGCAAAAATTGTGTTAATATCAACTACATCCCTGAAAAAGCGGCTTAGCAGATTCTATAGCCCACCACAAAAAGAGTAATATTATCCCTTAAGTTGACCAACCCAGAAGCTCAATTGTACTCTGGATAAGCCAGTTCTAGGAAATGCCTGAATCCAACCCCAATCCTGATGGACCCCAGAGCCAGATGAAGGTGTTGGCATTATAGCTCAGGCCTGGCTGAAATCCCAATCCCAGAGCCCCATATAAACGGAAATAAGAATGGTTGAGAAAAGGTTTCCAACAACAAAGGTTAAAAGTTATTAACCCCACATCTTCTAAGTTGACGCAAGTTGACTTTCAGCCCCAGGCCGAAACTTGGGGATTGGCTATTGAAGTAAACATGTTATTCTATTTCCAATAGAAAACTCGCTATTTCGGTAGGTGGAAAAGGATGCTCCAAAAAATTACCGTGGGCTTCTCAAACCCAAGTAGTTCAATTTCCCACTGAATATCAGCACCCTCTGGAACATTAGCTGGCCTGAAAATTAAGATAAAAATGGTGGCACACTTCACATCATGCCACATTATATATATTTCTATTGACCAACAAGCATAAAAATTAAAGGACAAAAACTAAATTTAGAAAGTAACCTTGGAAACTTGTCATATGCATAATCAGGAGGACAAGTGACTAGAGCAATCTCTCCAGGCAGCATCAAGCGTACACACATTTCAAATCCCTCAGGAACCTACTAGATAAAGTGAAGAATTTCAGAGCAGTACCAATCAAATAATAAAACAGTGTCTCACAATGTCTTAAGTTCAAATTTAAATAAGACGTTTGTTAAGCCATGCAATGAAAGGAGACATTTAGAAGAAGAAAAAATGTGTAAGTTCATTAAAGGTCTCACCAGTCCTTCTCCAGAACTGAACTCCAAAGGCTGATCTTTGTTATCAATTCTTGTATCATAGAAAACCCTCTTTTCTTCATTGAGAATCATACCTTTGTAATGGACACGCAATCTGCTATCATGCAGAGGGCAATCCATGGGAAACTCACCTAATTGTTGATATGTACAAGAAACATATTACATTTGATACATAAACATAATGCACAGAATACAGAGACATGTAATCGATCATATGATCAAATGGAGGTTCCACGTGAGAAGAAGGAAAAAAGAAAGGGGGAAAGAGATACAGGGAGAGCATAGACTAAAGAAGCTGAAACTATATTTTATAGGCAATATTATTTTAAACAAAACAAAGTTCCAAATCCATACCTTCTCCATCACAAATTCGGCGTTTTATTAGGCGACCGTCTCCAAGCATGTCTCTCACCTGTTATTTGTTACCAGAGTTTGATCACATTCTCAACACTTAAATAACTAACTTGGATGTATAGATATCAACAATGAAAGTACACAAACAAGACCAAACATCATTGGGAAATACTGAAGTGGGTAGAAATCACATTTTCACCTATAACAGAAACCTCATCAACATATTCCACATAATTTTCAAAACCAAATTATTATGGCATCACATATCAGTGGATAATAACTTATAGTTACACAAGGGAGTCTTATTTTACCCATGGCATAATATGGTATGAATATGACTATTAAAAGCTCAAACAGTCAACAAAGAAAAGGGTTAACAGATCTACAAACTAAGGGGATTCATAAGTTCAGTCATATGCATGGCGGAAAAGTAGTTTCATGCATGGCGGAAAAGTGTTTCATGCATGCCTGTAGAAGAAAAGAAAACACTGTTCTTAACAAGAAGAGCTTTGCACAACCTGAATAAAGTGAACAAGCTCCACATCAAAGTGAACTTCTTCAACACCTTCTACCTCAGGCATGAAAGCAGACTGAGATAAATACTGACTGGTAACATATATTACAGCCTTCTCTCCCCGTGTCATTGTACCAATTCCCATCTGAAGTCCTTTGGGTACCTAGAAAAAAGGGTTGTATGTCATCATTGCAGCATAAGTTTATGTAGCCTACTTTTATAACTGTCTAGTTCTATAAAAAATTTAATTGTCTAGCATGTTAAGAGATTAATTTACGACGAACAGAGATACAATCTGATTTTACAATTTTCACCCACTAGTGGAAAGGATTAAAGTATCACATACCAGAATAAGCAACTGAATGAATAAACTACTCTGGCAATAAAAAATAAAATAAATGCATCATGTACCTCTGACTTTCCAAAAGTAAAGAAGAAGGGTTCTCCCTGAGTATGGGAAACAATCAACTTCCCATCACCTGTTGTCGCAGAAATCCTGAAAAAGTCACATATCTAAGGAGTTTTTGAGTGTATTCTAAATTGCAGAGTTCAACCAACAGAACAATTAAAGAGAGACACAGCAGAGGTGAGAAAGGGTAAGGAGAAGCAAGAATTACTTCTTACCAAGCCTTTACTTCATAAGGCTCTCTTGGTGTCTCCCAACCCTGCCCTTGAGTTATAACCTGTCACTTGAAAAACAGATTCCATCTTAAAAATTGATATAGCAGATATCCATACCCTTGTCCAATCTGACACTGTCATTAAATTATAACTCACCATTTATGCCAACCTATTGCAGTTTCCTTTTTTAAGGGGGGAAAAAATCTTAGTACGCTTATAGAAAAGGTAGCCAGCGTCCAAAAAAGCAAGAGTTTACTCGTCAGAGTATAAAGAGATAGAAGATTAGCCATAATGATTAAGATTAAATAGTTTAGGCAACAAACCAATATCAAGCATACTTAAGTGAATGAGTTAAGGTAACTAAATACAAAGCATTTTTGAACAGTTAATATTTTCTTACTTCACTCAGGTTAAACTTTTTTCTTTAATTCAATTTTTTAATGACAAAGGTACTCAAAGACACAGATATGATTAGGATGTACATCACTTTTAAAATTGTTCATACGTATAACAAAAGCAGCTGTAATAGATCTATAAATAGTATAATTGATTGTTTTTCTGATAACCAATGAGTTGAAATGAAAAACATAGAGACTCATGCTTGAAATTGCCTACAAGGCAACAGGATACTTACACAACTTTAAAAAACCGAAAAATTAAAATTGAAATTGAATAAAGGATTACCTTCTTTACAACTCCAAAATCATCACTAATGACCTGAAATCGGCACCAAAAGCAGATGGTCAAAGAAATGAGGCAGAGTGTGGTTCGGTGCAACCACTGAATTGTTCTCAATTTGTTACAGCAAGTGAGCAAAAACTTTAATTAATTCCACATGACTATGAACAGCATTCGGCAATTTTTGGAGAATGGGATTTCTAAATGGGTGCAACAAACCACAAGACTACCAATTGAACAAATTCAAAATTTATAGAGATCAGCTTGTTCTTGCCTTGGCTTTGAAGAAATCTATCAACTCAATCTCAAAATGAAGGTCGTCATCCTTTGGAAAGCCACTTGGAACTGATACTGGACAATCATCCTCCCCATAATGTAATTGAGGCTTCATTTTGAACTGAAACAGGAAAGGCAATAAAAATAAAATAAAATAAACTAATAATCGATATAGATGGTGAAAGATCTTCTGGTCTACCTATTTTCTTTTCTTTTTATAAAACATATACACCCTAAAAGAAATTCCTTGAAAGGCCGAAAGAGAATACTTAAACTGTTGAACCATGTTTATGAGGACGTTTCCCCTATATAGAGTAACTACAGAGCATACACACAAGAACATAGAAAACAAATATAAATATATACAGACACATACATAGAATTTAGAAATTATGAAGACATTACCATGGCTACTTCACCTTTGAACATTGTTGGAATTCCTTCCAGCAAACCCAATAGCATCTTGTTTTTTCCCAAAACATGTCTTATTGGGATACCCTTACCTGTTAATTAATAATTCGCTCAAATTCTTCAAAGCATATATTATTTGCCTTGGAGTTCAATGACAAAATTTAGTATATTCAATACCGACAGGGAGGTCCAACATGAATATTATCACTGAGTATTTAAGGATTCAGTACCAAAAAGGCCCATCAGTCAGTCTACTACAAGAATCTCAAGCTTGTAATCTCACTGCCGTGGCCACTTGGTATATCTTGATTTCATTTCTATTCCTTTTTCTTGTCTATTTGGTCTATTATATTTTCTGCACTTTTAAACTTTGAATTACTTAATATAAAGACCTTCTTCACTAAGGCGAAATATGTTTTTTGTTAATCAAGATGATAATGTCCGCAGATAATTGAAACGCACTTAGCAAGACAATGAACTTACCTCCACATTCTGATCTACTAGATTCAACTAGAACTCCATCCAAAGTTCGAACAGAACAATGGTATATGATCTGCAAAATATAAAGAACGCAATATCATGACCAGCCAAACCAGTCTTAAATGTCACGAAAATTGCTGGATGCAACATTAGAACAATTAATGATTCAGCTTTCAAGAGCAATGAAACAAGAATAGGATAACCTGATCGCCATCAGAGGGCGTTAAATCGCCTCCACCAGGCCTTATCAAAGCTTTCATCAAACCCCCAGGCACAAGTTTCTTTCTCCTTAATAGTAATAAAAATATACCATCAAGATTCGATTAGAGCAACATTTTACTATAATGTCCAGTAAAAAAAACACACAGAGATGAACAAACAAATCAGGAAATGGAACTACCTCTTATCGTCCTCTGAAGTTGATTTCTTCTTCTGTGGCATGAAAGCCTGCTCTGCTTCGTCAACAACAGCCATTGTAGATCTCTATCCAATTAGGTCACACGTTCACTCTGAATCAGCAACCGGACTGTCCAAAAATATAGTCGTAATTATAGATAGCATATAAAGTTGTTGTAGCTACACTAACGAAGTGATCTAACGACTGTTTCGCGAAATCTAATCCAGACATTTTTAAATTTAAAGTTTGAAGTGCCAGGAGAGAAACAAAAGAAGTTACAATGCCTACAATTGAATAAAAAGTTTTGTAATTAAAAACTGATAGATGTTCAATTTTCGCAACCAAACTAATTGATCACTGTAATACACAAGAACAAGAAAGATGAAGCAACAATAAATAATATACATCGAACTCATAAATTATCAGAAAAGAAATTGAAATTACCTCAAGGTCGAAGTTCTATGAATCGAGAATCGAGAGGGATTAAGTGAGATTCATTGATTTCAATTAGGGCGGAGCCCCCAACCTAAGTAGTTAATCTTCTGATGAAGAAATTTGCGAGCTATATTTGACCGTTGATTTAGCGTATAGAAGATAGGTTCTAAATATATTACAGTGGGGACTCGCGTGTGCGATTAGCTTTTCCATTTGGCGCCTTATTCCCCCGTGACGTGCCGGCTGGTTGTATTACTATTAAGTGATAAAAAGATATTATAAATGATAACTTAATATTATTAATAAATATAATTACGTTTATAAATTTAAAATAAATAAAAACTTATCTTTTAAGTTCAACTTATTATAAAGAAAAAAATTACTTAAAGTTTCTTCTTCGAGATTTCATTAAAAAATATTCAAGAAATTTGGGACAATAAAACAATAATTATGGATCCTGTGATATCATTACCTACTTTAAAAAATTGCGTGATATTTTTATAATTTTTCAAAATTCAATATAGTTTTCAAAAAATATATATAAGTAAGAGTTTTTACTCTTATATAATTTCGTAATTTCGTTCCATTTGGATTCTTTTATCTTTGATTTATTACATTATCTAACCTTGAGTTTCTTGAAAAAATAGTCTACTGGGATGTATTTTAATAATCATACCAAAAAGTTCCAAAAAAATAAAACAAAGAGTAGTTAATTAGCCATGTTGTACGCCGGAAGAGAACAAAGTCCAAAACGAGGAGGAGTTAGCACCATCAATTTATTTCATGTAAATGAGTTTCTCATTATAAATATATAAAGAGTAAATGACTTCCTCCTATAAACCGGTTTTTTTTTTTTTGAATTAGTATACACTTCCAATAATTCATATAAAAGTCATGATATAATTTATATAGTATGGTTTCAATATATCTTAAAATGAAAATAAATATATATAGATAAAACGAATAATATATCTTATTGTTCCAATAATATTTAAGATTAGTATATATTCGACTTATAATTAAGTTATCATAAAGAAAAATTATTTTTAATTATATATATGAAATTGATGGAGTATAAATGACTGATTAAATAATATGTAATTGAAATATTGATACATAATATATAAGGTATTGTTCGAATCTAATCAATTATACATGTACCTGTTTGTTCAATAAAAAATTATAAATCTCACCATAAAATATTATATAATATATGAGATCATTGCTACTTAGTTAACTTTTCAATTCCAACCTCATGCCCAATAAAAGCCACATCAAAATTTGAAACTACCCAGCACCTGTCTGCATCAACTGCCAAAAATGTTTCATTTTTATTTTGAAACATCATTCTACCCGTTGAATGTCTCTTGATGGTCGCTGAGTAAAATTATTCCTCTTCTATTCTTTTTTTAAAGATTTAGAAGGGAAATCTCCAAAATATGTGTTTGTTGGTTGTTCGGTTGGTTTGGTTGAACAACCTTTGAATTTGGCAAAAAGTTAACCTAAGCAACTCCGCTTAAATAATATACCTCTTTGGCATATAGTGCATTAGTGGTCTGTGAACTGGTGAATGAAAGTATAGTTCCAAGTTAAGACCTTATTTATAATGAAACACAAAAATCAAAGAGTCCGATACTAATTGGAGCAACAAAACTAATTAACGTTAATAACAAGAACAAAATACGACTCTCATTTTTACTAGAGATTATCGATTATTAAGGATTATCTTATATTTTAGACAAATAAAATTCAAAATTAATATAACTTTTTTCAATCAAATAAATACTTAATACTTGAAGAAAAAATTAATATAATTTGTGTTAATTATACTCTAAAAACAATATATAACACATCATTTTTTATACTATCATTTACAATTAGAGACAACATGCATAAAACATAAGATGGGCCGATGCACTAAAAAAATTTAATTATAATATGTTATAAATATTTAATGATTATATTCTATTCTATAATTCAAATAAATACACATGTTCTTTTATATAAGAATTACAATAAAATAGATATGTCTAAATTAACTAAATATAGATATCCTAAAATAATTAGATATATATTAGTAGATATATATATACATTAATATGTTACTAGATATACATTAACAACCCCTCCTCAAACTCAAGGTGGATGTCAGACCAACTTAAGGTTTTCAACTAAATTACGAGTGCATCCTTTGGAAAGTGTCTTAGTGAAGATATCTGCAAGTTGATCGTTAGAGGAAACGGAGAAAAGCTTGAGAGCACCATAGACAAGATGAGAGCGAATAAAGTGACAATCAATCTCGATGTGTTTAGTCCGTTCATGAAAGACATCATTGTAAGCAATATGAATGACACTCTAATTATCACAATAAAGAGGAGTAGTAGAGGATGTGGACACATCCAAATCATTAAGAAGTCATCGTAGCCAAAGAAGCTCAGATGTGGTATCAGTAAGAGCACGATATTTTGTTCCAGTATTGGAGCGGGCCACGAAGGTTTGTTTCTTACTTCGCCAAGAAATAAAAGAAGAACCAAGGAGAAATCAATAACCAGTAGTGGACCTGCGATCAGTGGGATCTCCTACCCAATCAGCATTAGAGAATGCACGAAGTACTAAAGGAGAATCAAATGAGTAGAAAAGGCCATGAAAGATAGTGCATTTCAAGTATCGTAGAATACACATAACAGCAGCATACTGAGTTGATCGTGGAGCACACAGATACTGGCTCACCTGATGAACAACATAAGAAATCTTTGGACGAGTAACTGTAAGATAAACTAGACTGTGAACCAAACATCTGTAAAGAGAGGGATTAGACAATGGTTGCCCCTCTGATGATGTGAGATGCGCATTAAGTTCAACTGGAGTGTCAACAGTCTTGTTGTCAGTGAGTCCAGCTTGAGATAAGAGGTCATATGCATACCTAGCTTGAGTAATATAAAGACCATCTGTGGAACGAGTGATCCCAAGACCCAAGAAGTAGCTGAGATGTCCAAGGTCTTTCATCTCAAACTTCTTACTAAGAAAATCCTTGAGTTCTTGAATATCATTGAAGTCATCACCAGTTATGATCATATCATCCACATATAGGAGAAGCAAAATGGTGCATTTATCATTACGACGAAGAAATAGGGCAGAATCATAAGGACTGGCAGTGTAACCCAAGCGAAGGATGATGGAGCTGAACTTGGCAAACCATGCTTGTGAAGCTTATTTAAGGCCCTAAAGTGCTCGTCGAAGGCGACAACCCTTATTTGTTTCAACAGAAAGACTAAGAAGAGGATGTATATAGACTTTTTCATGCAGATCCCCATTAAGGAATGCATTTTTTACATACATCTGAAAAAGGTCCCATTTACTAGCAGTGGCAATAGCTAAGAGAGTACGAACAGAGGAAATACGGGCAACTGGAGCAAAAGTCTCTTCATAATCAATCTTATACTCTTGTGTAAAACCTTTTGCTACAAGACGAGCCTTGTAACGATCGATGGACCCATCAGAGCGAGTCTTGATCTTATAGATCCACTTACTACCAACCATAGACTGACCAGGAGGGAGAGTAACCAGATCCCAAGTATAGTTTTTGGTTAATGCATCAATCTCTTCTTTCATTGCAATCTGCCAAAAAGGGTTAGTAGATGCCTCACGATAGGTGTGAGGCTCATGAAGTGTAGCAAGGGTAGTGTAACAATGATAGTCAAGTAAATGTGTAGGAATGGATCCTACCCGGGTTGAGTGGCGAGGTGGAATGTCTTGAGGAGAATCTTTAGGCGGCGCAAGAGCAGGGGACCTATGTTCAAGGTGGGATAACTCATTATCAACATGTTCTTCTACAATCTGTCTAGGATAATCATCAAAAATATTTGAAGATTGAATAGTGAA
The DNA here is from genome assembly GCA_037013495.1 of Hippophae tibetana. Lineage (NCBI taxonomy): Eukaryota > Viridiplantae > Streptophyta > Magnoliopsida > Rosales > Elaeagnaceae > Hippophae > Hippophae tibetana. The sequence continues at coordinate 88,150,168 of CM072803.1, read as the reverse complement.
GTCCATAGGTGGATTAGGAGTATCTTTAGAAAGAACATGAGACACATTTGGAAAGAATTCTAAAACATTTGAATTAGTTAGGGAAGAATGAAAGTGAGAAAGTTCAACAAATAAACGATGTTCCCAAAAGACAATATTTTGGGAAATACAAAGACGATGTGAGACAGGATCATAACATCGATACCTTTTTTTGAGTTTCACCATAACCAAGAAAACAACAAAGTCTAGATCGAGGCTCAAGTTTATTGTGTCCATGAGGCTGAAGAAGAACAAAACAAGTATATCCGAACGAACGAAGGGAATGATAGTTAGGAGATGTCTCAAAAAGGCGCTCATACGGAGTCTGATTATGAATGACAACGCTTGGAATGCGATTAATGGCATGAACAGCATGGAGAGCAGCTTCACCCTAAAATGGGCAAGAACTTTGGCAGAAAGAAGAAGAGCACGAATAGTGTCAAGAATATAACGAAGTTTTCTTTCAACTCGACCGTTTTGTTGAGAGGTTCCTGGACAAGTGAGATGATGTACAGTGTCATAGGAGTGTAACACAGCTTGAAAAGCATTTTGAGTATATTCAAGAGCATTATCAGATCGAAAAGTTTTGATATGTTTGGAGAATTGTGTTTCAACCATTTTTGCAAAGTTAGTGTATATTGGTAAGATTTCAGAACGAGATTTCATTAGAAAGATCCAACTATAACGAGAATAATCATCAAGAAAAACAACAAAATATCGAGATCCACCAATATTAGTAACAGGAGAAAGTCCTCAAACATCAGAATGAATTAACTCAAAAATACTATTAGAGATAATTTTACTATTATTGAAAGGTAAAGCTAGTTGTTTTCCTAACTGACATAAAGTACAATCAAAATTGTCTTTGGACACAGCCTGAGTTATGTTCTTTTGTAGTTCAGTGGATATAGAAGACTAGGACTCTGCTGAACTAGAAGGCATTTGCGAAGTAGGCTCAGTATTAGCAACAGCAGCAGTAGATTTGTTGCGACGGTAACAATTCTCAATGGTGTGGCCATGACGCTTGCAATAATTGCAGAACCTTTTGTTGTTCTGCCTACGATGATTGTAAAAGCTAGAGGAATCACCTGATTACTGAGGTTGCTCAATGACAGGAGTATGAGGAGTAATAGCAAAAACATTGAGCTTATTCTGGGCTTGAAGGGTTACAAGTCGAGCTTCTTCTCTAACCAACTCATTTACAACAGTATCAAGATAGGGAGGAGGACTACGATTAAGAAGCTGACCTTGGATTGGCTCAAAGTCTTTGTGGAGTGACATCAAGAACTCATAAAGACGAAATTCATCCCTAACTGTAGCATATTGCTGAGCATCTGTTGAGCATGCCCAAACTAGATCACAAAGGTCAATTTGGTCCCAAAGGAAGCAAAGCTGATCAAGGTAGTCATTGATAGATTGCCCTGGTTCTTGTTGAAGTCGATGCAATTCAACTATTAGCTGATATTTCATGGATCCGTGAGTAGTGGAGTACCTTTTGGCCAACATATCCCATGCTGATTTGGCATCATCAAGGCTGCCCAACAGATTGGAGATAGAGGGAATGGAAGTATTCTAAATCCATGTGAGGATCATGTGATTGTGACTATCCCATTCAGTTATGCGAGGAAGGAAAATAACATCTTCTTCACTTGCTTCTTTTTTATCCATTTGAAAACACAATATACAAAAATGGACTGCAAAAACAAGATCTATGCGAAAAACTGGGTTGGGTGAACCTGTATTGCGAAATTTCAGTCAACGGGCAGTACGATCAGCTCGATCACGGTCAACGGGTTCTATGATGTCAACTAGAGGCGATGATGACGTCAACCCTAGGCGAGTTATTGATGATGTCACTAGTAGAGGGCGGCGTGCTTGGCGCATCAGATCCACGTGCAGTTTCTATTAGCGGCACGTGAGGGCGCGTGCGAAGGCTTTTGATTGTGATACTTCCATAGTTATGTAGATCGGGTCGTAGCGATCACAATGGTATCTGCAGATAGATCGTCAGGTTAAGATTAACGGTGACGGAGGCGCGTGAATGGATGTGCAGATCATTTCAGCGGCACGTGAGGGAGCATACCGTGTCCGATGGTTGCGTTACTTCCACGGTTGTGTAGAACCGGTCGAGCTGATCACAGTGGTATATGCAGAAAATTTTTCAAAACAATATGCACGGCGGCGGCGGTGATAGCAGTGGTTTGTATGGTGGGAAACTTCTTAATAACGGCGAATGTAGTTCCGGAACCTAAGGACAACGACTGAAAGATGTCAGAGGTTCAACGGTGAATGATTGCAGCTGTTATTGTGACAATGGAAACTATAAAGGTTGAGTAATACCAAAAAATAAAACACTGCTAGAAAGACAAGAATAGTGGCTCTGATACCATGTTAGAAATACTTAATGATTGTATTTTATTCTGTGATTCAAATGAATATACATGGTTCTTTTATATAGAAATTACAAGTAAAATAGATATGTGTAAAGTAACTAAATATATATATCCCTAAAGTAAGTAGATGTACATTAGTAGATATATATATATAAATTAATATGTTACTAGATATACATTAAATAATATTTATTAAATTATAGGCAAATAACATGCATAAAATATAATTATATTCTACTTAAAATAAAATACATATAAAATATTTAAAAATAACTAATATTATTTTTATCATGTAATCCACTTCGAATGTTATTCAAAAATGAAATAGGTGAGTTTTTAAATTATTTCATTTATAATAGTCAATAATGAAAAAAAAAGAAAATTTATAAGCATTGTAAGGTTTATAAGTATTGAAGACATTCGTAAACAAAATATCTAAATATAATTTTAGTTTCTAGGTGTGTCTTTTAAGTATATTTTGAAGTCAAAGAAACTATCAAGCTTCAATGGACACATCTAATGTATATATCTTTATTCTCACGCATATTAGATTTCATATCAGATACATAGGAATATTTTGCATATAAGTCACTCGATCAATCGAGCCATGTATAGATTAATCGAGCTTAATTAAAACTAGTGGAATTAATTTTTTATATAATCATATCAATCAAGTTATTAATACTCGACTAATCGAGCACTAGATCAATTGAGATTAATGAGTAGATCAATATATTTCTTTCAAAATTTATTATTTGTTTCACTAGATTGATCAAGGAATTACTAAATGGAACAAAATTTTCAAGGTCGATCGATCTTGGTTTAAATCGATTAAATGGTTAGGTTTTTAATTTTAACCTAATTTTTACTTGAGCAAATTTGTTTCACTATCATATTGTCTTCACTTTTTAAATATTTTTAAGGACATGATTGTAATAAACCTTTGATCCACAGCTTTAACTCATTGTATTTTAAAAAAACATTTAACTCACAATTTTCTTAACCACAACTGAATATAATTTTCTTAAAAAATCTGTTTTGCATAAAACTCTTTGGTAGGTTTTTTTTCTTTGTTCATTACCAAATCACTTCCATGATAAGGTTACTATTCATTGATGAAAGTAATAATGTGGACACCATCAAAATAGAGGAACTCGTTGGCTCACTTTTAACCTTTGAGATGAGCTTTTGAAAACCTTCAAAGAACAAAGGTATCACTTTCAAAACTGCAATGACTGGTGATGTTGATAATGACAATGATAAGGATGATGAAAAACTCATACTCTTAGACAAAATATTTTTGAAACTCTTAAGCTAGAACAAATCATAGAGTAACTAGCAACCAAATCATTCAATGGATCATGTTCCAAGATAACTCAAACTTATGAGGTCTAAGTAATTAGGTCTGTAATTAAACAAGAAATTTCCAAGTATCAACTCAAAATTGATCAATATTAATTTCATTGATTATTTATAGCTCAAAATCAAACTAATAAAGGTTAATAATTTCCTTGAACCTCCTAGTGATAATTCCTTATGTTCACTTATAGAGATTTCAAGTTGTATTCTTGCTTATAATGATCTTGTTATGCAATGTGAATTTACTCGAAAAGGTGTCAAATTGGTGGTTTAGAAATGACAAGAACATACTCGCGATCAATGATGTGGTTTCATGTTTAGTTAAGGTTATGAGGAAGCTTTTGAAATCTTCTAATGGTATAGTAAATGTGTTTTCGAATGCAAAGACGCTCGTTGGGGTTTCAAATGTGCATGCACATTTGGCATTATTCTTGGCCTCGTCGTTAGACTCTACTTTGATTTGTAAAGTAGCAATCAACATGTTGTACTTTCTTTTGTTGAGACTGATATTGATTCATCTATTTATTTATGAAGCAATCAACAATCTTCGAGTCGTCGCAAAGATAGATAAGGCACGATAACCTATTATTTTGAGGGCAAATCAATCTTTCAAGATAAGTATCGTGTTCTCACATAATAAAGGGTTTTGTGTTGAGGAATATAAACTTGACAAATATTAAGTCAAGGCTTCACTAAAACTGTCTGATTAGGCTGGATGTTAAAAATTCAATGATGATTGTTAAAGCTCTAACAATAAAACTATCATTGGATAGTCTTTTGACAATGGATAGGAAGAATGCAATGATGCTTGGCCTTTTTCGTTCTTTGATTTGTGATACTAGCATAAGAGAATTTGTCATCCATTCTTGTTGGAAGGTGAAGATTGCGTTCAACACTCAAAGTTTTTGGTAACCATGAATATGGATTGGAGATCCTCTGATAACCACAAATGTGCTATTAGTGTTCCTTGGCGATTAGGTTTTCATTTTTTCTGTTTTGTGACTAAGAGGAGACGAAGACAACCTTTTCTTTTTTCATGGTATCGTGTTTGGTAATCGCAAAAAAGATGAAGTATGCGTTTAGGCATTTGGGATTTGGACAAGTTTTTAGGTTTTGGTTAGGCCTTGCATCTCCTTCATGTGGCCTTGACATGGCCCTTACTTCAACATTTTTGGGCTTTGTCAATGTTGAATCATAGAGTCATATAAATGGGCCAATTGAATTTGAAAATGGTCTTTTTTTAACCTCATTTGGTCTAATTCAACAGTATTAAAAAAAGGAAGGAAATAAAACAATATGTTTGTTTTGGTCTTTTGTCTTCTTCATGTACGTTTTCACACTCTTTCCTTTCATTATAAAATATTAACTATTTACCTTTTGGCATGGTTGATTTTGTTTCGTCTCCTTTAATCCTTTGGTTTAGAATTTTTCATCGTAAAGTATCAATGATAAAAAAAATTGGTATGATTAATTCTTTTTTGCCTCTTTTGATCTTTTGGTTCAAAATTTTCATTATCCAAATTTCTTACTATATTATGAGTAATTGTATTCGCTTATATCAATATTTGAGAATATGAGTTTTACTTCATTTTTTTATAGTATTTTTTCTTATTCATTGAGATTAGGATCTTGGCATTTTTTTATATTTACTTAAAGATGCCTATTATGGTTTCTTTTTTAACGGTGTTATAAATCACTTAGTTTTATAATTTTGAATATTATTGGTTTATGTTTATAAATGTAACTTTAGTTTTTTTTATTAATATTTTGGATCATTTAGTTATTGTTATGTTTCCACATTATTTGTTCTTACATGAGTGTATATTAGATTACATAGTATTCACTCCATTTTTTAGATTACATAGTATTCACTCCATTTTATTCTTGGTAGGTGTTTAAAGTTCTTCGATTACCATTACTTTGAGGGATATTAGATAATAATAATAATATGTTATTAATTCATCTAAATTTAATGAATAAGTTTAATTATTAGTATATAAGAATTTTTTACTTATAATTTTATAACATAAAATATTTAGCATTATTTTAATACATTATAATTTATCTTAAATTCTCTCAATTTCAATATTCAACAGAGACACCTATAAAAATAAGAAAAGTATTAAGACATTTCGAGCAAAGATATCAAATTTAATTGTTGTTTAATATGTTTGGCTTGTAAAAAGTATTTTAATTCCCACGTAAAATTTGGAATCCCAACTTGAAAATTTTAAAATTTTATAAATGAGAGTAATAATAAAAAAAAAAAATTCGTCCCATAATTATTTACTTCTAACATAAGAAAAGATGATTATGAGGTTTTATCTATGCCCCTTTGATTGTGCTAATATAATTTAGACTCCATTTTGTGAACATTTTAAGTAAAGTAAATAACCACACAATGATCAAATTTTCACGCGTAAAAAGAGTAATGGTATATATCAAAATTATAATTTATTCTAGCATTTTATAAATGGAAAAAAAAAGTTAGGTTAAAGGATATACTTATTTCCAATAGAAAATAATTATATTAGATATTCAATTAAAATATGTCAAATGGATTTAATTTGAGATAAATAAAAACAAATCTAGGAAAAAAAAATTAATCAATAAAATAGACACATAATGTAGCGTGGTTAGGCATCAAGCTTGTGTTGACTAAACTGAGTAATAATTTATCCTTCGAATGGCATGATTGATGATACAAGAAGAAGAGAACCACATTGAGTTTACCCACGTGTCCGAAGCGCATCCAATCTCGAAAATAAGCTATCTTAATATATATCTTGTAACAAAATTTTAAATAATTTGCAAATCAATTCTTACAAAAAAATAAAATAATAATAACTAACGCTTGTTTCTTTGGTCGTTATGAATTAAATAATACTTAGTAGACATTTGTTGTTATTTTTAGTAGCTGGTTCGTTAGATGTTTGCTAAAAGCAAAGTGAAATTATATGGTTTGTCAATTGTTTCTACTCCTCTCATCTGTTATATACTGTATACTTTCTCTGATTTTTCTTTCTTTTTTTTTAAACGTTCATTTAGTGATTATTTTCAATTTATTAATCTTATTATTTTTTCAATTAATTATTTATATTATTAAAATATTTTTCGATCAAATATTTTGATCAAAACTGATAAATTTAATCAAAAAATTTAAATAACATATACCATACATTAAGTTGTAATTTTATTAAATTATCTATAAATTAACTTTATAATAAATAATAAGATTAAATTAATCATTTTTCGGTTAAAATAATATATCTAAACATATTTCAATAATTAAAATAAAAAAATAAAAGTATAAAATTGGAAAAATTTAGCTGAGTGAATTAAAAAATTGAACGAATCTATTAACTTACTTTCTAAGGGGGCTAATGCTAAGACAAAGAAATGAATAGAAATAAGTGCACATGATAAAGAATACACTTAGCTCAATATAATTTTAATTTTTGTATAGTTAAGAAAATATTTTTAATGTACATGTTGAATCGATATTTTAAATATTTTTTTGTATTTATAAAAACATATTTATATTAAAAATATGTTTTAAAAAAGAACATAAACGATAACAAACATATGTACGATGAGGATTTTCGAGCAAAACACATGTGCACAGTAAATTAGGTGAAGAAAGGAACTACGAAAGGACTATATGGCGCTCAATATACTTAAAATAAAATAAAATAAAATATATTTAGAAAATCACGGGAATAACACTGAAATAATGAACTATTACTATTAGAGATGAGGATAGGACCCAGTCAAAAACACGAACCCCCACGAAACATAGAAAAGGTTACGCACATCCACTTTCTCTACTACTCTATATTTCTTAAGAAACACCATTAAAGTGAACCACACAGAAAAATAAGCGCGTGACATGCCACAATGGGAAAAAAGGTGCGAGCCATGTGAGAGAAATGAAGGCATTTTAGGTGGCTTGTGTACGTGTTTACGTTATATTGCAAGTTACAACCCACACCTCCACCCTAACAATGCATGATCTGTTATACTTCCACTACTTTCTACTTCATCGCATTATCGTGCTTCGATATGGACACACTATAATTTAAGAGTAAAGGGTAGAGGGGTCAGGGGTGTATAACTTGGATAAGAAGTTGTGTGTGTGTGTGTGTGTTTTTTTTTTAATACTAAATGGATTCTTTTATTTTCATAAAAATTAATATTAAGATTTTATTTTAATTATTAACTGAGTAACTTCAAAATTTTCTTAACTTTAATAAAATTATTATTTTAGAAATATTATGACAAATTTTATAATATAACCAATAAATAATAGAATATGATTTAATTTTTAAGTTAACAATAAAAATAACAAGATATATATATATATATGATCTATTAAAAACTATAAAATTTATGTATTTTAGGTGTATAAATTACAAGATTACTAACGCCTTTCATATTTAATTTAATAATATTAAGGCCTAAAATATGAGAATAATTGTATAAATTATATGTTAATTATTAATTTTTTTAACTTTAAATATCTATTTTAAATTTCATAGTTAAAAGTGTGGAATTGAAATTTAAAACTTTTAAATACCAAGTTAAAAATGTTGATTAACAAAGCTATCGTTGAAATACTTAAATAAATTATATAATATTTATGTACCAATTATGATAAAAAAAATCCTAACCTAAGATATTTATTGAAGAGTTTATAAAAGAAAGTTGAACAAGAAAAAGTTTATTTAAAAATTTGTGTTAAATTATAAGTAATATTGTGTAATATTATTAATATTTATAATTAAATTTATATAATTTGATTATACTTTTATTTTATATTGATAAAAAAATGTTAAAAAGAACCTAAACAATCACATATGTATGTACGGTAAGGAGATTTTTTTTTTTTTGAAGAATAATATATATATATATATATTCGGGAAGATAAAACAGAATTAGGTAAGTGCAAAATATCAGAGTCCAACACGTGTACTTGATAAATTTTCTCTCTTTTTGAAAAGAAAGACTTGTCACTTAAGCGAAGCAGCAAAGGCAAGTGCTTACCGCATCACTGAAATCTCACTGAATCAACCCTACCACTCTCTATTTCTTATAATAATCCAGAATCTTATAAACTTGCAAAATTTTAAAGTACCTACAAAAAGGTTCATAGATAAGTGGGTATTTTGAGCTACAAAATTATTTTGACAAATTTTCCTAAAGCACATTTACTGTTACGAATCATTTTTAAAGATTTCAAAAATAGAAGCAAAAACAACGCGATACTGAATTTCAATACCTCGTTTAAAATAGCGTAAATTAAAAATTTACCATTAAATTTATTTATTGAACTCTATGTGTAATTTCTTATTGTAACAAATACAATTATTTTTTATTGTAATTTTACCATAACTTTCGATTGTGCCACCAATTTATCAAAAGTATGATCTTTTTACGAGAAAATGATCTGTGAGTTAAGCTATACTAACATCAATCGATATGGCTAAAAGGACTAAAATTACAAAACAAAAAACCTTTTAATTTATTATTTATCAATTTCCAAGTATATAATCGGAAGACAGATGAAAAAATAAAAACAATGCCTAAATTCTGAAGTTAAACACATTTTTTTATTTCGGTGACATTCAATGCACTTTTTCTAACCCAACATATTATTATCACAAAAAGTAGATATAATAAAAACAAAATTCATAAAATGACAAATCAATCAACGCTAACTCTTCCAGGTTTTTGCCTGAACCACCAAAACGACTACCACAACAAAAGCTAATGTTATTGTTTCACCATCTCCAATAAATGACAAAATAAAGACCCTTTTATTTCCATCTAAGACAACACAAAATAAATAAATATTTAATCTTCCGCTGGCTGCTTCTGTATTGCTAGCTATTCTTCATCTGTTTGTTGAACTACCTTTCTCTTAAAAGCTAATGTTTCTTCTATACTATATAATAATAACAATCAAATACTATATATTTAAATAAAAAAAACTACTAATAACCTTCCCAACTAATGTCTACTTTTAAAAATCCATATTATCTTCTAAAGAAATCCAAAAATCCAAGGCAAGAAAGTAATGCCATAGGAACCCAATAGAGGAATAAGCTAATAAGTCCACTCCTGCGGAAGCCGAATCTCATGATTAACTACTTGTGTGTGGTGCTGGGGTCTCATGTAATTCGGTTTCTGTTGAGTATGGTCATTATTGACACGCAGCCTCAAGGTAATATCTGTACATTATTAACCCACGGGAACTAAAAATTAACATCATTTGAAGAAAATTCAGTATGATTACAAGTCAAAAAAACAAAATAGGCCTGAAATGTGAAGAAAGCATTAATACCACTTTCAATGTTGAATCTTCCATTCGAACGATTAGAACTCTGGTGCTGCCCATACATTTCATTTAAGTTCAGGTTCAGTGCCTGAGCCACTCTCGCTGGAACTAAAACAGTTGAACAGGCTGAAAAATAAACCAAAAGTATTAGTAAAAAAGGCGTTACAGAACTGAATAATAATTAAGACGAAACCGGACAACGTGAAAACTCTTTAAAAATAAAGGAACCTTGTTTCCGGCGAGAATCTGTCTGATTCCCGATATGGCGAGGTAGGAAGACACCAGTTCCAGTAGATTCCCTTTTTGTAACATGGTTGCCGAGAAAGATGGCTCTCATCCCTAAACCATTTTGCTGAAGCTGAGGCTGTGGTTGTAACTGTGACTGTTGCAGGGAAGGCCATGCAGATGATGACAAACCCAGAGGGCGGTTGTTTCTGAAACCAATGTTCTCGTTGTTTCGTTCTCTGTTTTGTACTGGACGAGTCTGAGGTACTGGGTATCGACTACTAGACTTTATTTGTCCTCCCCAAACATACGAATTTTCCTGCTTCAGTACTTGTTGACTGAGCTGTTGAAACTACAACCAAATGAGCAAAATATGATTACTATAAAATCAAGAATCCAATGGATAAATAATCGACAAGAATCAACTAATAGTTTATTAGTACTCCATCAGAACATACCTGATGGGCCTCCAACTGCTTCTGAGAAAGCGACTGCTTCAAGTAAAACTCAATATCAAGATTAGACTTATTCAAAGGAACAGAAACAGGAGAAGGTTTTACTGGAGTACCCAATAGGCCTCTGTTCTGGTACAACCTGTAACCTCCTCCATTTATCCCCATCTTTGCGACTTCTCCGGCAGCAGCTTGCAACAGATTCCAAGTTGCCGGAGGGGAGGAGACCCGTGACTGAAAATTTGGACTTCCACAGCTTGAACCTTGTCCACATAAACAACCACTTTCCACCGCACTGAGTGTTGAATGTGGCGAACCAGACACAACCTTGTGCTAGTAAATGAACAAAAAACCCAAATCAAAAAAAATACTTCAACGCTGCAAAAATTTAAAAAAAAATTCAACCAAGCCCACTAGGCCACTACATGGTACACACCTTTCCCACAGAGATAGAAACAGGGTCAGGGTCAGGGTTTTTGAAGGCTTCTTGAAGAGTAGAGCGAGCAAATTGATTATTCAAACCAGTAAGGAGTTCCTCTTCGTCACTCTCGGTCTCGCTGGAACCGAGAACCGACTCCCCCGGAGAACTGATAACAGAAGCCACACCAGAAGATCCAAATCCATAAGGAAACTCGAATGAAAACAAAGATTTCGAGACGTCAGTTTGAGAGGCAAAACCGTCCCCAAAACCATCTTTTTTGTCGGTCTTACTACTACTCTTCATAACGTCCGTGAATATGTCGTCGTCAGTGAGAAACTGAGACGGTAACCAAAACTCAGCGTCATTAAGAATCTCGGCCATGTCCTAAAAATATTGAAATAGCGGGAGACTACTGTGTGAGGAAAAGAAGCGGCAAAAGCAATATCAGAAGGGGAGAGATTTGATGGGTCTGAGAAGGCTTGCTTCTTCTTTAAGATATAATAATAGCAACCTTAGTTGGCTTTGTAGTTGTCTCTTCAGTCCTACTTTAAGAACCCCCACAAAACCCAAGAAAAAAATATATATATATATAAGAGAGACCAGAGTAAATAGGAAAAAATAAAAATAAAAATAAAAATTCTATAGGAAGCCGAAAGAAAACGAATGAGAAACCGGGAAGGATTCGTTTTTGATTGAACCGAAAACACCCAAAAGGCCTTTGGGTGTTGGTTGATTATTTATAAGTGAAGAAGAGTAGCGAAAGCGACTGGTTTTAGCAAAAACAAAGAGCGGGAAACAGTGCTTTTTGGGAGGTAGAGAAGATGAAAAAATGTAGTGCCCCTAGAAAAGCGCAATAGTCTCTCACGCGAAAAAAGAAGATACCAACACACGCGCCAATTGTATTGGTCCAATCAAAGTCGTACGTTGTAAATAAAGAAAATTTATTTATTAATATTTGGTTTCTTCTTATTAGATGAAATATAAACATTTTACCTCTATTTTATCACAATAATTTTTATACCATTTCGAACTACTAAATGAATTATTATTAATACTTGATAAAAATACTAATAATAGCATAGTACTGAACCAATAAACGACAACCTATCAAATAAGAGAAATATTCATTAAAATATATATTGATACGACTTAGTTTCAATTTTATAACATTTAAATAAATTAAATTAAATTATTTATATGTATTAAATTAATGAGATTATATTGTTAATATCAATTTAATTTGATAACAATTATTTAAAATATATATTAAAATTATTTTATATTATTACTAATTAAATAATAGTTTTTTATATATATTATTAACCTTTTTAAATATCTCATCCTAATAACAATATTTTTTTCATTTATCTGTTCTTAGTTAAAATAAAAAATTATTATTCTCAAGTGTTAAATTTAACAACATTTGATAAATATTAATAAATTTAGTCAATAAATTATTATATTTATAAAATATGAATTATAAATATAATAAGGTAAACAGTTAAATCTAGCTTTAACAATTTAAATTTAGCAATTTAAGTCGAAACAAGCAAAACTTAGTTTTCACCGATCATATATCTATATTTAATTAATGTAAACATTTTTAAAAAATTATATAATATATTTATTATCAAACTAAATTTTATTATTTTTTAAAATCTTAAATATTAAATTATAAAAAAAATGTTTAATCATTTTAAAATCAATATTTTTACCTCTCAAAATATAAATAAAAATTATTCTCAATGAATAAAAAATATATACAGAAAACTTACTCATAAATAATATATAATTCCTCCCTCCCGGATAAGAACACAAATAAGAATGAAGTGAAACTGATTGAATATTGACCAGCACTGAGGTTATCATGTGACTCTCTCTATCTCTCTACACACGGCACTTGCAATTCGAGGGAGTGCAATTTTTTGAATTTTTCTTTTGCACTTACGAGTTGCAAAAAGTTTATTTTCTTCGAAAAAAAACCTAATTATTTTAAATTATACAATTAAATAAACTCATTTTTTTAATAAAAATATATACAAATTATAATGATAAGACATAAATAAATCAAAAATCTCATTATCTATCAAAAAGAGTGTAACTTAGCTATTTTATTCTCCATGTCTTATATACAACTCACACCTCCAACATGTTTTGGATATTTTTTTTCTAAAATAAATATCAATATATAAGATTTATTAAAAAAATAAATATTTAAATAATATGATGTAACATATTTTAAAAAATTATTAACAAGTAATTATTTTACAATTTCGGGTTAGGTAGTGGTTTAGCTATTTTCTTATATTTTTTTCTTTTTTCCGTCTTTGCCACAGGGTATAATTGTAATTGTCATTGTAGGACAGTGACACTGTATAATAAGGAAATTAAGGAAGTATATTTCACAAATAAGTAAATGAAATATCCCATTGAATTAAAAATTATTTAAATTATTTTAAATTCTCTAGTTAAACCTAGAAGGATATTTGTTGTTAATAAAAAAGACATGTTTCTTTTATCTAATATTAGTAAAAAATAGAAGAAAAGTAATCGGACAAAATTATGACAGGTAACTTAAAACAAAGATTCATTTAATTTTACGAATATTGGTACCATATTCAGATCAAAATAGAATATGTTTTAAGATATAACCAGATTGTGCTTCCACATGAATCCGGATATATATATATATATATATATATATATATATATATATATATATATATATATATATATAGTTGAAGGCATGGGATGAGAACATATTGACATATACTGGCATCGCATACTTAGAAAAATTATTCATTCTTGATATTCATGTTAATAAAATATATTATTGGTGTAACTATCTTTTAAACAGAACAAGTAATATGATTGATAATAAATATATTTCAATATTATATTTAATTTGTAGAATGAAAATATAAATGATAATAAAAATTGAATTTAATAAAAAATATTACTATATTATTTTGTTAGATGAACATTGAAATCGAGCTAATAAAAAATATTAATAAAAAATTATAAATTATATTATAAATGAAATAAAATTTAAAAATATATTTTTATTTATTTTTAAATAGAATAACATAAGAAAAAATAATAAATGATTGTAAAAGTGTGTAAGAAAAGCTAAGCATTTTAATTTATTCTTGGAGGGTGTAAAATGAATTAACGTTCACATTAATATTCGAATCAAGAACGAATCTATGCGATGTTTAGGAGATGTATCTCTCTTAATTTGATTAAAGATATAATTTTACAATTAGAATTTTGTTATAAAAGTTAGATCTTATTTAATATGCATTGTTATCTGCATGTTTAATTTTTAATTTTATATTCTAAAAATAAAATAAAAATTAATTTAAAATTTTATATATAAACTGTGTTACTTTTTAATTAGAAAGCAATCAAATTATAACAAACTTTTATGTATTTGGTGTTAAATTTTTAATTCTAATATTTAATTTATTATTTAGTATGCATGTTTTTGGTGTAAATTTTACATTTTTAATTATTAACTAGTGTCTCTTTTGAATTAGATAAAAAAAACTACATTATTATTTTATATTTTATTTAAAATTAACATATGAAATAAATATATAAATATTTTAATCATCTTATTATCAATTTTATTACTATTAATTAAATATGAATTTAAAATAATAAATAACAACTAAATAATTTATGTGTAATGAGAGATAGATAAGAATAAAATCCAAGAGGTAGGGAGGCATTTAATGAAGACACAATTTTGGTATTTGAATCTTAGAAGAGACTGCCCAGTGCCCACTCTTCCAACTCAACCAAATATCTTTGTCTTATTCCGTGGCGTCGTTGTATGGATAGAGCTAATATTAATTGTAACGTTAGTTTCTTTGTGTGTCATGTGATTCCTCACTGTTTCTGTATTAATGATATATAGCAGCAATAATATCGATTAATTTCAACATCATTATCATACCTACATTATTGTTTCTTTTCCCTTTCTATTTAATTTTTAAGCCATTCAAATTTACTACTTACTTTGATTTTAAAACAATTCATTTATAGCACTTATGACGTGTTTTTTTTTATGCCCGGTGCGCCATGCCAATTGCCAAGGCTCGGTGACTAGGGGAAATCATTAGGTGTTTTAAATTTAGTATAATTTTTTCTACAAAATAAGTATTTAATATTTAATAAATAGTAAAAAATTATTATGTATAAAAAATATATTTTAAAAATAAAGAGTAATATCTCTATTGGATCAAAGAGTTAACCATTACCTGGTAATATCAACTGCTTTTTTTTAATTATTATTTTTTAATTGTGTAAGTTTAATTTGATTCATTTATTTATAAAAATATAAAAAATATAACATTTAGTTATTCCTATTTTAAAATATATATATATATATATTTAATAATTTTAAAATTATTTTATAAAAAATTATTATAATAAAATATTTGATAGAGTGTGAGATAACTGACGATAAAAAATTTATCAATAAAATATTTATTAATACTACTAAAATTTCTTATGTATTATTTTTTTATATAAATAAAATATTAATTAATGTATTTCTTAATTTAAAAGATTAAATAATATTTTTATTCAAAGAAAATAGACCCAAGAGTTTAACTATTTTTTGTTTATGTAATTCATTTATTTGATTTTAAGATCCATAATTATGAAAAATATAGTTAAAAATATACCAAAAACAATAAAATTTAATATTATATCAATTGGTTTTGAAAAAATAAATACTTAATAATAAAAAAACTAAAAAGGATAATAATATCTTCAGTGACTAAAAATAAATGATTAAAAGTTTAATCAACACCTTGTAATATTAACTACTTATTTTTTATTCATATTAAATCATATAATTCATTCTTTAATTTTAAATTCTATAATTATTAAAAATATAGATAGAAATGAACATAAATCCTATAATTGCAATATTTATTTCACAAAATCAAAATAATTATAATATTAAAATAAAATTATAAATAAAAAATTAACCTTTTAATTTTTAAATGAGAAAATTAATAAATTATTATATAAAAATGCATAAAAAATTGAGTGGGATGAATGAATATTTTTACTATTATTATAATAGCTTACATTAATTACTTACACATTAACCATTAAACTTAACATATTAATACTCATAATCATTACCATAATAATTTGTATTATTGACAACTAAACGTAACCATAATTAAATTATTTATTATCAACTATTCAACATAGAAAGAGATGGTAGATACTAAAAGTCATATAATTATTTAATTGAAATAATTTAATTTTATAATTATTGACTTAGGTAAGATTTCATTATTTTTCAAAATTAGTAATTTAATTTTTAAGTTTGACACATTTACTTTCGTTATTTAACGAAGATGGTCATAAAGATCCTCGTCTTTTTATATTTTTAATAGACTAAAAGTATTTATATTAAAAAATTAAAAAATTAAAAATACTTATTTTTTATAATAATATTATTAATAATGATTAACTCATAATTACGAGATTAAATTTCTTATTTTAAAAATTTATTAGACTCGAATATTTAATTTAATAATTATAAGATTAATATATTTATACGATAATAATTGCATTATCTATATCACTTTTTTTTTCTTGTTTAGTGTTTCAAGGTTTATGTCGCTTTCAAATATCATTTTTATCTTCTTTATTTTTATTTTATTTAAACTATTCAATAACTTATGTAAATAAACTTAATTATAATAGAAAAACTATATATAACAATATCAAAATTTAAATATATGCAACTTATTAACACACTTGATTAGATATTATGAGTATATCTTTTGATTACATTTAAATAATAATTTGTAATTTATATAAAAGATGGGATTTAAACTCTTACTTTTCTTATATTCTAGTCATGAATGATTTTTGTTCATAAAAGTTAAATTTATACTAAGAATTTGAAAAAATTAATTTTAAATTATTATTTTATCTTAAAACTATACATGATGATAATAACACTTAAATTGTCGTATAAATTTTGAAAAACATTACTCATATATATTAGAGTAATTATATTCATGATTTTATCAATTATATGATAAATTATAAATGTTTAAAATATTAGTAATTATTTTTTGAGACTATTTAAAACATCAACATAAATATATGAACAACTTTTTAAAATAATAACAACAATATTAATATTTTAGATAAAATAAAATTTAATAATAATTACACAATTTAATAAATTACAGGTAAATATTTATAAATATAATATATATATATATATATATATATTATCTAAAATAAAGTTTTACACTAACAATATTTACATACTAAATATTTCATGTATTTATATGATTATGTAATTAATACTTTATAAGTATAAATAATTAAAAAATAACAAAAATCATATTTTTTTTTTAAATAACACTATTTTAAATATATATTATATATTTTTACTATTAAAAAAATTAATTCAACATTTTACGTTAAACATCATTCGATTAGATGTAATTCGATTTTAACTACATTTATTTAAATTTATTCACATTTGAATTTCATCTAACTTCATTTTGTAATATTATTAATATATTATTTTTAGTATTAGAAGTATTAAAGGCATTATTTTGTGTAATTTTTTTTATAAATAATTTCATTGCTAAGTTGTTTTTAATATAAAATTAGATTTTATTAATAAATATTAAAGATATAGATAAATACTTATCAATCTATATATATGTATTAATAATTAAAATTTATAAATAATAACTAATTATATTCATTGGTTTACAAAGAAAAATCTAAACTTTAATCATTTGTTTTGTTGTAAGGTTTTAGAATCGAATATTTAATAATTTGAATTGATGTATTGAATATCTTAATAAGCACTTGAATTTTGATGAAATTTTGTAATTTTTAAGATATTAAACTCAATATATCTATATAAATATATAAATTTATAATAAAATACAATTAAAATAAATACAGATATAATATAAATCATCTTAAATTATTATTTAAATAGAAAAATTACTTTATGATAAAATATAGGTAAAAAACATAAATTTATAATAAAAATAAAAAAATAATGAAAGTTAATTTATTGGAAAAGAATATCTCAAGTAGAAAATCAATTTTAAAAATGAAAAAGAGAGAGTAACGGTTGTGATTTATCTCAAAGGTTTGATAAAAGAGTGCAACTCCACAATTTTCCATGTAAAAGGACATGTCATATGATAAGATAAAGAGTAAAAATCAACCTCTTTTTTAATAAAATTATATTTTATTAATAAATGTTAACTATATAATTTAAATTTAAATTTATTAAATTAAATATATTAATAATTAAATTTAAAAAATAAAAATTAATAATATTCGTTGGTATATATAAGTTTTAACTATCCACTCAGTTATAAAGTTTTTGAATTAAATATTTAATTGTTTTAATTAATATATCGTATATTTTTTAAAAATAATTGAATAATTATATCGTCTTATAACCCTTAAAATCATCACTCAGTGATTTTTTGTTTTTTGAAAATCTTCTAGTAAAAATTACTCTATGTATTCTCATTTTATCCTATCTATACATTTATATTTATATATTTTTTAAATTAAATAATAATTTTATGTGATTCAAACATATGATTTGAAACAAAATAAATGGTAAATCTTATCGGACAAATCACATTTTTATTTATTTCATATTTTGAATTATAGTATTTTTTTTATAATATAGTTACAATTAATATAAAAATAATTACTAATTAAAATAATAATATTTCTTTTTAATATATAATTAACACTTTTTCATTTTGATTGACTTATAATATATAAATAACTAGTAATATTTGGTTGAAACCTGCTGAATAAACAGAGCACTCATGAAATTTTATGTTATTAATTTAAATCATATCATATATGTGTCCGGCTATCTGTAAAAATTTATACATAAATTAAATATAAAATATTTTTATTTATAATAATATATTTATATCACTATGTTTTAACTAAATTATAAAATAATTATTAATTTACAAACCTATAATATTTAATTTAATTTTAGAAGTGATATTTTATCACTGAACTTGAATATTTAAAATTAACATTATAAAAAATTAAATATAATAAATAAATAAGATACTTTTCTTTATCAATGTTTCATAAATAAAAATAAAAAATATATAAAATTTATATTAAGAAAATTAAAAATTACTTATAAACTTCTAAAAATATATGTATATTTTTAATTATTATGAATATTGTAAATCAAGTAAATTTTTTATAATAACTAATTTGATAATTTCTTACTTTTTAGTATTAAAATTTATATATTTTAAAACGAATGAAAATAAAATGACAAAAAAAATTTGGGTTCAAACATGCGTGTATAGCTTTAATTTTCATACATTTTTATTCTCATGTCATCAAATAAACTTCATTGTATCTTTTTAATTCACATATTTGAATTATATCAAATATCGTTGATATAAAAATTATCAAATAAATTTATTATAAATTTGAAAAATAAAAAATCATTGTCATACTAATTAGTATGTTTGATATATAATAATAATTTAATGTTGGGTTGGACACAATAAAAATACATTAAAATAATTATATATAATTTCTTTCTATGTTAATTTTATAAAAAAAAAAGTTAAGAACGTGTCATGTAATAATCAAAATAAAAATTTATAATTCTAATTTTTATTTTTAACTAACTGATTTTTTATTATTCAACGAATAATTAATTTTAATTAAAAATATTAAAATTTAAAATATTTTTACCCAAAAAAACTATATACAATATGCTATTTTTTTAACGTAATATGTCATTTTTAAGATTATAATAGTCACTTTTAGTTCTTTTAAATTTTGAATAAATGTGAGCAAAATAATTATAAATAATATGTAGCCTTTTTAATTTTAAGAAAAGATGCATGATTAAATAATTATATAACTAAATATTTTTAAAATGTTAGTTTTTAATTATTAACTAAACCATTATATTTATAATTCATTATTTTAAAAATAATTAATTTTAATTAAAAAATTAAAATTTAAAAAATGATATTTAATATATAGATAATTAATTTAAATTATATATATATAAATGTATTGATAGTTATAGTATACCTTATCAATTAAAAATTAACACGTCATTTTTTGGACTATGATTATCTTTTATGAAAAAGTAAAAACTGGTTTATTTATAATAATTATAAGATAAAATAATAAACAATATTTAAGAATGATTTTTCTTGGTACAAAATAAAATAAGTAAATGTATATAGTAAAGAACAGTTTTTTTCCATTCAAAAGCAAGAAAAATATAATTATTCATCATTTTGTGAAAAAAATTATTTATATTGCTGAAAACATATATAAAAATAATAGAAAGATGACAATAACTTTAAGAATGAGATGTAAGAAAAAATTAAAAGAAAAACTTGAAAGATTAAAACAATAGTTCTTTTTACAGCATAACTAATTTGAAAACTAATAATTTGGTTACAAAGGCACGTAAAAGCATGCGCTAGGAATGTAGAATATACACACTAATAAGTTTGGTTATTTTGTAAACTAAGTAAACTAATTAATGATATTGTATTTGGTTAATTTGTAAACTAAATCAGTTAATTATTTATTTAAAGGTACAATAAAAATTTAATTTTAATTTATAAAAAATTATAAAAGTGCATATTTTGCAATTACATTGTAACTTTATAATTAAATATCTAACATGCTAACAAAAATAATGGGATTTTAATAAAATTAGATTTAGTTTTATAATTTTTAAATAAAATTAATCTAGTCCAAATTTTTAAAAATGTGATTTTTAAAGATAAAATTGAATTTTACTTAAAAAAAACTATATATCTTTTCTAAAAAATATTAATTTTCTCTCATATCAAGTTATTTTATTTTTTATCATTTTAGTCTCTCTATTATCTAATTTCATATTATATTATTTTATTTATGTATTTCTAATTAATTTATATTCACATTATAAATTTTATTTTTATTTCTTAAGTTGTTTGAATTTACGAACTATAAGAGAGAAAAATAATATTTTTAATGATGAAAGATTAAGAGATTGGGAGAATTCAAATACAACATAAAATATTTATATTTGGCAATAAAGGAGAAAAAATGTATTTTTTTTTAAATATTATAAATGAAATAATATTTTTAATAAAAACCAAAATTTACTCTTAAAAATACAATTTTAAAAAAATTAAAATAGATTGATTTTATATAAAAATTATAGAATTAAATTTGCCTACTTTAAAAAATGGGATTAAAATACCCTTGTAAAATAATTAGTGGACTATTTAAATCTTAATCCCAGAATAAACAATGATGTTTTATTGAGGAAAAATATAATATAATTATTTATCAAATTTAAATTAGAGTTAAAAACATAGAAAAAATTACAAAATAAATTAACTAAGTTTAAAACAAAACATTAATGACCGAGAATAATATCAATTAAGCATGCAAAAAAACATATATCGAATCCATAGAAAAATTAAAGAAAACAAATATATATACTAAATGATAGCTTATCTCTAAAGAACAAAATAAAAGTAGTTGATATTAATTGATGATACAACCAATCGTTGGTAAAGTAGAAAAGAAATACAAGTAACATTAAATAATAAAATTTCCAAGAAAACTTAAATAATCCAAGTACCAACATAGAGTTCATAAAACTAAAATAATAACATACATAGGTCTATCTATGCATCTGTGTCCATTTACTACTAAAATTATGGTTTGATTTTTCACATTTAATTCTCTTGTATACAATATATCTAAATATGTGATAATTTATTTTGATTCTCATTCATCTACCAAAAGAAAAAAAGGAAATTTAAACAAGCTTAATAATAAGTGTATAGGATGTCAAAACTACATTCTACTTATGATAGGATTGTAGGGATTTTTTTTTTAAATGAAAATAAAGTATGATTTAGTTGTACAATTAAATATATTTAATATCTCACCAAAAGTTATTTTAAAGTATGCATAATATTAACCCTTAAACGACTTTTTATAGTATAATAAGTTAAAATGGTATGCTTGTAAATAATAAAAAAGTAAAGTTAAATTAGTAATTTATTTTAAAAACTGCAAACTCATGTTTTTATATTAGTTATAAGATAATAGGATTAAAACGGGACATCAGTAATTTTAATTAATAAGTTTAATTATTCATATCTAATTGTTAAATAATTTAAATATTAGATTATATATTATTTTATTTTTTATTTATTTTAATAGTTAAGAATTAAATTTAAATTTAAATTTAATAATATCTAAATTATTCCTTAAGCCGTCCCTCATAATTATTGCCCTTGACTTTGAGTAATCGTTAAGCTTGCCTCCGTTATTCTATCTCGTTCATTTTGCTTTTCCAATTTCTTTTTCTTTTCTTGTTTTCATCGTGAATTTTGCTTTACTAGAACTGGGTCACGCTGGACGCTTTACATACGTACTATACACAATAACCTAATCTTATTTCTTTATTATTATTATTATTATTATTTTTACATTAACAATATTTTGACTTTAAATTCTAAAAAATTATGTTCATTAAAAACAACATATATTAATTAATACATACGTTCATCAGTCATTAGATCAAGATAATAAATATTTAAAAATAAAGTTTTATTTATTAAAAACTATACATATGCCACTCACTATGTAATTTTTATTTTTATTTGTTATGTTTCACTTTTTAATGATTACATCTGCTTTTGTAGGATCCTATAAAGATTAATTAGATGATTAAGCATGTCACTGCAATGATTTATCTGGGATCTTATCTCCTAAATTTCTTCAATCAATGCCAACTTTAATTAGTCTAATTTTTCACCTAAAAAAAGGGTTCTAAGAAGATTATTAATTGATTCACAGCTAGCATAACATTATATACGCTGCCACAATAAATCACATCCCCAGAAGTCTCTCTAAATATGCATGAAATTATAATTATATAAAATAAAATAAAAGAGTTAACATTTAAAATAATTTTTAAAATTTATAATTATAAAAATAATTTTGTTATATATATTAAATTCTAATCAATTAAATACATTTTAATATTTAATACTAAATGATTGAATTTTATTCTATTATTAATTTTATTGTTGTAAATTTTAAAGTTTTATTTGAGATGTTTAAAAAAAAAATCAAACATCCAATTAGATATGAAAATTGATGAAAAAAGTTACTCAAAAGAATATTGCATATAATGAATTACAAACATGAAATTATTTTTTACTTTTAAAAAAATAAAAAAAATAAAAAGATATTAACGAAATCAGTAGAATCATTTAACATACTGTATGCTTGATTTTATGCAAGTCTTGTAGTAGAGTGGCATATATATATATATATAACTTTGAGAACTGGTTTCCATCATGAAACGTGTGCGTGGGCTATTTGCAGATTGGTTTGTAATAGTTATATCATATGAGATATGGACATATGGTTGATATTGTTGTTAATTTGTCCGTGAAGATTCTTTGTTGTTGATATATTCTTATTTCTATTAATAAAATTGCAATAAAGAAGTCAACATATTACACTAGTTGACTCTTCTCTTTGAAATATGTGTAAAGGTATTGGAGAATTCGAGACAATTATTCAATTTAAATTATTTAAATTTGAAAATTATCTTTATTTTATTTTATGATATTACATTTTAATTATATATTTAAATATAAAAAATCACCATTAATATTATATATCACCGCTAGTAATAAAATTTAAAGTGAAAAACAAATAATATAATCAAATTAAATATTATCATAAAGCATCGAAATAAAACACTAGTCTACAGTTATCGTTACATGACATTTTTGCTGCGATAAATATTAGCAAGTCTTCCACACATACAATGATAATAGTAGCCATACTGTTTACCAGTAAATACTTCTGACGGTGACTTTTAAAGTCATTTTTGATTGTGTGAAGATAATATTTTAATAAATTTATTTATATAAATAATATTTGATTATTTTTTAATAAAATAAGATATATTATTTATTTTTTAATAAAAATATATTACTTTATTAATAATTTTTTATATAATAATGAAGTATATTTATTAAGATAAAATTATCTTTTTAAAATTTAGTATTATTTATATTATTTTTTTATTTTTTATTTAATTTTATAACATTTTTTAGTTTTAATTGAAAATATCATTATTTTTTAGTTATATTCTTTCATTTTTCATAAATTAAAATATACCATTAAATTGCTTTAAACATTTAAGAATTAAATTATATATTTTAAAAATTTAGAGAAATTTAAGAATAAATTGTACAATTTAACTTAAAATTTAATAATTTGTATATATTTTATTAGAATGAAATATATATATATATATATGATTTCGGGAAAAGGAAGGAACATGTCACCTTGATTAGCGTTGAGGTGTGGGGTTTGTGAGTTAAGCTTGTTGTATGCCTTTTGAAGAAGTGAGTGTCTAATGGCTTATGGCTCCATGCAATGCGTTGTTGTGGGTGCGGCAGATTCTTGTTTTGGAAAACTTTGACCATCTGTCCCCATCCGTACCCTTTGCAGCAAAGGGCACCGGATCAGCATCTGTCATTTTGACTATTAATCCATCAAGACAAGTAACACTGTTATATGTATTATAATAATAATTATTATATATAATTATATTTATAAATACTATTAAATCGTATTATTTATAAATAATTTTTTACTGAAGAGAAAGATTGGTCTAAGATTACCTTTCCTCTTTTTAAAGTCATAAATTTATAATACATAAACCACTAACTGATTTTTTTTAAACTTATTTTGTCTTTCAGATTGAAAAAAAATTGTATCTGTGTACTCTTTAATTTAAAAAATAACTAATAAATTACAATAATTTAAGTTAGAATCATTGAGTACTGCACTACATCCGTTTAGCCATGATATGGAGGTGGTGTGATGCACGTAACTAGAGGTGAACAAATATTTCGAATATTTTATTTAAATTAAAAAATTTGATATAATTGATCGTATTTAAATCAAATTAGATTAATAAATTTTATAATTAAATCGATTTTGAATTAAAAATTATACAATTTATTTGTATTTGTATCGAATATGAATTGATAAATTTTATAATCCATTATATTCGATCTGTATCAAATTACTACTAAATTATAAATAAATATATATTTAAATATTATTCTTATTATAATTATATTAAATTATTATTTTAATTTAATAATTGTAAAAATATATTTCTTATTCTTCTAATTTTTTAGTTGTGATTAAAAATAATAATATTTGTTACAAAAATATCAATTTAAAATTTAAATTTATGTTTTTATATATGATAATAATTAATAAATAAATTTTAATATTAATATGATCTTATACGATCCAAAAAAATATAATCTATTCATATTCAAATTAGTTCGGATTAATTATATCATCAGATCAGATTCAGATTAAAAATCTTAAAATTTGTTCATATTTAGATTGATCAAAAACAAAAAAAATTCGATTCACTTCTAAACTTAGATGTAGAGGCATAATAAGAATTAAATTTTTAGTTTTGTTTGCTTTTAAATAATTATGAAATCCTATCTTGAGTTGGCCAAGATAATTGAGTTTGTTAGGCTTCATTGCTTGAGTATGTTTGCTTTGTAATGCTTGATTGAGCTTGTTGACGGTGAATACATAAGAAGGGTTCAATTAACGAATTGGTTCCAAAATCTTGACTAATTTAGTTTAAATTATTATTTTTAAATTAAGTGTATTAGAATTGATATTAGAACAACGTTTAAACTAAGTTCTAAATAGTTACGTTAAGGAAACTTATTACATATAATTTTAAACAATCCTCTAACTAATGAAGTGGTTTTTGGGGTATGAGTTATGTTTGTGTTTCTATTCTTACTTATCACTCTCGAACACCCTTAAAGCTCATCTTATATTGACACTCAAGACAAACTCTACTTGCTTATTTTCGTTGACGTGAAATGCGATTATTAAAAAACTTAATTCCACACGTCAATCAAAAATTTAACAGCAATATTCATTTAAGTTTAGTTAATGTTATAACTTAAAAACTAATTTTTAGGTTATGAATTAGAAATAAATTTTTATCGTATTATTCCCGGTGACAATAGCAATAATCTCCAAGATGATGGAAGTGACTCGATATACTTTGGGCAGCTCTAAGAGATATGTAAGCATAGTGGGAATTGAAGTTCAGTGACCTATCTTGGGATCTTCATCATTCGTTGACACATATTAACCACTTCATCGCGACCCAGAAGTTTCAGCTGTAGCTCAACCACCTCCCCTAAACTGCCGCAAACCTTAGGTTTACAACAATCGACCACCAAATGTTTGTGAGTGTGAATCTGATTTTGACTGGGATGACACTCTGAACTAGAGAAGAATTATTCCCCACCATGGGTGTGCTAAAAATGAAAGCAATTAGCCAAATTATAACCCCATGTATGGTCGAAATCAACCTCATAGAAACATGTAATGAATTAATTACAAGCTCCACATCGATCTACCTTGTTTCTCTGGCCATATACATTTAGAGGAATATTTGAATTGGGTTAACTATGTAGATAAGTTCTTTGATTATGCTGATGTACCTGATGAAAAAATAGTTAAACTCATTACTTATAAATTGAGAAGTGGAGCCTCTGCTCAGTGGGACAAAGTGCAGTTTGAGAGGAGATTAGCTAACAAACGCCCAATCACTAGCTAGAACGATATGAAAAGAGAATTGAATAACATATTTTTACTAGTTTAATTTGAATAGATTACCAGAAATATCATCTGGGGACATGTTTAATCCATAATTACACAGAAGAATTTCTTCGATTAGGAATTCGAGCTAACACTTGGGAAAGGGAACCATAAAAAGTATCATGGTACATCCAAAGATTGAATTCATCAACTAGAGAACGACTTGAGCTTAGCCAGACCCGTTGGACTATCAACGAAGCAAATAGTAGGGCTCAGAAGGTTGAGGAGCAAATTACTCGAATTAAAAAAATCATGGTACCTAGAAAATAATCTCTAGATGGATACCAAGACAAATCAAAGTCCTTTTCTGCCCCAAACACCCCACGATCCCAAACAGAACCCTTTACTAATCCCAAACCTCCACAAAAATTACCTAACCCAACCTAAAAAGACCATTACCCAAGCACTTAATCCCTATGCAAAACCTTTTCTTTATAAGTGTTTTTGTTAAAATCAACCTGGGCATAGATCTAATGGGTGCCTTCAAAGGAGAACAATCAATTTAATTGATGATTGTGAAGAAGAAGTATGGGAAGAAGCTGATCAGCCTTTAGAAGAAGACTAGGATGGTGGTGTTCCTGGAGATGAAGGGGAGAGAGTACTATCTTATATTATTCAAAAGCTTTTACTAAAACCTAAGGCTATTGAGCTATCTCAGAGACATATGTGCATAACAAAGTGTGTGACATAATTATAGAGAGTGGTAGCTCAGAAAACATAGTATCAAAAGCTTTGATGTAGATATTTGGGCTGGTAACTAATAAACATCCCCACCTTTACAAGATTGGGTCGATCAAAAAGAGAACTGAAGTCCGGTAAGTGAAGTGTGGAATGTTTCATTTTCAATTGGCCAATACTACCAAGATGAAGTCACTTGTGATGTAGTAGAGATGGATGCATGTCAAATGTTGTTAGATGGGCCTTGGCAATTTAATGTCAATGCAGTGCATAAAGAAAAACATTATGTATATGTCTTCAACTGTAAGGTTCAAAGAATTGACCTACTACCTACTCCTAGCAATAATACTAAAAGTTCTTACAACAAACAAAAGAGAGCCTTAGTCCCTTCATTACCAAATTGACTTTATCCCAGGTGCCAACTTACCACCATCAAGAACATGAAGAACTGCAAGGAATGGTAGATGAATAGCTGCAGAAAAATTTAAGCCAAGAGAGTCTTAGTCCCTATAAAATGCCAGCTCTTTTAATTCATAAAAAAGACGTAACTATGAGGCTATATGTTGTTATTCTTGCCATAAACATGATTACGATCAAGTACAAGTTCTCTATACCAAGATTGAAGGATATCACAAGTATTCAGTAGGCTGGACCCAAGGAGTGGGTATCATTATATTCAAACAATGGGTATCATTATATTCAAACAATGGGTATCATTATATTCAAACAAGGTTAGGGGACAAATGGAAGACAACATTTAAAACCAAAGAAGGCTTGTACCAATTAGGTTATGCTTTTTGGGCTATGTAATGCGTCAAGTATATTTATGAGGCTTATGAATCATACTAAAACCATTTATCCAAAGCTTTTTATTTGTTTACTTTGACGGTATTTTAATCCAAGCATAAATAGGAACATGTGCATCATTTACAACTAATGCTACAAGCATTGAGAGATAGCAAGCTGAATCTTAACCTCAAAAATGTGAGTTTGTCACAAGTGAGTTGCAGTCTTTTGGTTTCATTATTAGCTCAGACGGGGTATCAGTTGATGAACAGAAGGTGATTGCAAAAAGAGAGTGGCCTACACCAATTAGTGATCAAGAAGTCAGAAGTTTCCATGGCTTGATTACTTTTCATAGAAGATTCATCAAGAGATTTAGCTTCATTGTTGCACAAATTACCAATTTTTTGAAGCAGGAACTATTTCATTGGGGAAGAGAACAGGAAGTCAGTTTCCAAATTGTTAAGAAAAAGCTAAACATTGCCGCAGTACTTACTTTAGCCAATTTTTAGAAGGTATTTGAAGTGGAGACTGATTCTTCTATGGTAGAAACTAGTGCAGTACTTACTAGTGAAAAATTAAATGAGACAAAGACAAAAATGGGCCACACACCGGTAAGAGTCTATGCTATAGTTTGAGCTTTCAAGAATTTGAAGCATCATCTTAACCAAGTTTTACAGTGATCATTGATGACTCTTTTTATAGAGTTATTAATACAATTGTCTACTTAATATTTACTTATTTTATTCAATAAGTAGTATTTTTTGAGTTAATAAAATTTAAATATGAATTTTTTAGTAAAAATAGATGAAAATATAATTTTTATTTTTTTTTGAGAATTTTTATAAATTTTTAACACATGACCAATCATAAGATATCACATGGACGCCATGCAAGCATAGAAACTGACTGGGCAAACCACGTCAGTGGAGAGGCCTAATCACAAAATGTCGCGTGTGTAATATGATGCAACACGACCTTCATTCTGACTTCGTCTTGCTTGATATACGCGCTCACCACGCGTCTTCACCTGATTCGTCCAACCATTCTACATGTGCGCCACGCCATCCGTAACCGTAAATCATGTTACGTCACATGTAATTAACTTAATGAGCGTTGATCGAGACTAGTCTTTCCTGTCACTCATCATGCTTTGATTTGCCCACTAAATTTCACATGCCACATGTCACTCTCCTATTGGTTGACATTATTAATTTTCCTCTTTTCATCTCAACTTTTGATTTGAAGTTGATTTAATGTTTTAAATTCTATTTGAGTTATATTTAACTCCTAATCACCCTATAAACTATAATGAGTCATAATTAAAATAATTTTTATTAGTTTTTGGAGCCAAGAGAAAAATATAAAAAAATTCAAAAAAAAATACAATTTTGATAAAGATTAAATAGGAGATTAGTATTACAATTTAAGAGATTAATTGTATATCTTCTTCTACTTCTTTTTTATAATTTTTTATGTCTTTTTTTTATGAAAAATATAAGTTTTATAAACAAAATTATGTCTAGTTAATTTATTAATCTAGAGATTTTATGAACTCAATTTTCACCATATGATGATGTGATATTTTACCTTAATTATATTTTCAATTTAATTATATTATTTAATTTAATTTTTATGTTATTAATTGTTTATCCAACAATTTATCTATAAAGACAATTAAATAGATTTGAGAGAATTATTTAATTGTTTGTCTTGATTAAATAACATGCATAGTTTCTAGATAAATATATATGATTTATAATTGATGAACTTAATAAGTAATATGTAATTTAATTGACATGAGAATGTAATCAGATTAATTACTATATTGTGTGTAGTTTACTTGAAAGAGACATATATAATAAATTAGATTCAATTGATTATGTAATTGATTTATAATTATATTGAAAGAATTATAATGATTCATATGTTTAGAAAATTAAGATATTAAATATTCTTAGATATTTTCTCATATATTTTCTTAGTTATCAAAACTGATTTAATTAATTATTATTATTTATTTTCAGTTCTTTTAATTTTGTTTTCTTAAAATATAAAAACACAAAAAAATTGATTTTTATTTTTTTGTTTTAAAAATTATTTTCTAATAATATAATTTTCGTGTGAACGATTTTTTCTTATTATTATATTTTTTGTTGCGATACGTATAATTACATATTAATTGCACATAGTTCGTGTGTTCGATCAATCATCAAGCTTCAAAGTTTATGAATTCTCAAAAGAATGTGTGAAGAGCTCAAGCATGTTGGGTGATATATTTACAAAAAAATCACTTAGTAAAAGGCATGAGATAGTTATTTTGAGAAGTGAATTAAATATGGTTGAACAATATGAATTTGATGTTGATTGTCAAGACATATGAAAGAAATGTCACAATTATGAGAATATCAGGGATTATCATATTCAAGAAGGTTTTGTATTTAAAGGAAATCATATTTATATTCCTCAAACCTCTCTTAGGGAGCAATTGATGAAAGAGCTACATGAGAGTGGTCTCTTTGAACATTTTGATAGGGATGGATTAACCTCTTCATTGGAGAAAAAATATTTTTGGCCACACTTAAGGAAAGAAGTTGGTAGGTATGTTCACGTAGTCCAGTTTGTCAAAGAGAAACAACACAAGACTCTACACTCCACCTCCAGTTCTCAACACTATTTGGGAAGATTTTAGCATGAATTTTGTCTTAGGTTTACCTATGATTCAGAGAGATGGTGACTCTATTTTTGTGGTAGTAGATCGATTTTCAAAAATGGTCACGGGATACCAAAATCCATAATCTCGGAGAGGGATGTCAAATTTGTGGGGCTTTTTTGGTGTGAGTTATGGATAAGGTTTGACACTATTTTGAACTTAAGTAGTGTTTCTCATCCTCAAAGTGAAAGGCAAAATGAAGTAATGAATAGGAATGTGCAAAGTATGTTTAGCTGCCTAGTTAATGATAAGCCTGAATCATGGACATTGTACTTCTCCAAGTAGAGTTCACAACCAATAGTTTGGTCAATGGAACAACCGGAAAGTCTCCCTTTTCAATTGTGTATACAAAGGTTCCTAATCACTTAGTTGATTTGCTCCAACTTCCTGAACCTTTGAATAAGCAAGCTACATATTGGGCCAATGATTATGCTAAGTTTCGTGAAGAAATTAAAGAATAGATTGAAAAGATGAATGCTTAATATAAGGGCAAGGCTGATTTGAAAAGGAAGAAAGAAAGCTTCCAAGTAGGGGAACTTGTAATGTTGCATCTCAATAATCATTGTTTACCTACAAAAACTAATCCAAAGTTACAACATAGAAAATATGATCCTTTCCCAATTCTGAAGAAAATAAATTACAACAGCTATATTATTTCTCTCCCATCCGAATGGCATATTTCCTTCATTTAATTTTCAATGTTTCAGATATCTCCTCCTTTCAACCACCAGAAGGTAGTGTAGTTTCTGTTGAAAATTTTGGGAAGAATTCTTGTGAAGATACTGTTGTGGGCGGAAGCAATAAATATCGGTATGTGAATATATCAAAGCGATAAAATGAACACACAAAATTTACGTGGTTAAGCAATTCGCCTAGGTCCACGGGAGGCAACCGATATTATTTGAACTGAGTAGGAAATATACAGAATACAGATACAGATTTCCTCACTAATAATATCTCCCAAGTGTTTTCCCAAACTTATAGAAAACTCTCAAACTCACAAATATTTTCTCTCTTTGAGTTTGCTTATGCTCTCTTTGATTTTTCTGATTTTTGCCTTCTATTTAATGCATGAACTCTTCCCTATTTATAGATGAAGTAAGGCTCCCTTTTCCTAAATTGTGCCATAATTTAAGCCTTAAATTAGGCCACTAATTTCCTTAAATCATGCCACTAATTTACTTAAATCATGCCACAAATTAGGCCATTAATTTCCCTAAATTATGCCACTAATTTGTTACTTTTAGAGCCAATATTCAACAATCTACACCTTGGCGAAAAAGTTCATAACGCTGCCTCCAAATGCACCCTAGGCGCTCTAAGCTCGAGAGATTTTGATCAAGTTCAAGCAGTGTTGAAACTTGATCCCTGTAACCACCTTTGTAAGCATATCCGCAGGGTTATCTATAGTTCCGACTTTCTAGAGTATAATATTCCCTTCATCGACGATTTCTCTAACAAAATGAAATCGAACATCGATATGCTTGGTGAGACCATGATGAACTTGGTTCTTTGCCAAACAAATGACACTTTGGATGTCGCAGAAAACCTCCACGTTCTTTTGAACAATACCCAAATCCTTAGTCAACCCGAGAAGCCATATAGCTTCTTTGAATGCTTCTGTTACAACCATATACTCTGCCTCTGTAGTAGACAAAGCTACAGTTGACTGCAATGTTGATCTCCAAAAAACTGATCCTTCTACCATTGTGAACACATAACCAGTTGTAGATCGACGCTTATCCAGATCTCCAGCATAGAAAGAATCCACATATCCAACTAGGTGTTTGCCTTCAGTCTTGTCTCTTTCAAACTTCAAACCAATATCCACAGTACCATAGATGTACCGTAGAATCCACTTCACTGATTGCCAGTGTCCTTTACCGGGATTATGCATGTACCGACTCACCATACTAACAGCGTGGGAAATATCAAGTCTGGTGCAAACCATTGCATACATCAAGGCACCAACAACATTTGCATATGGAACACGTTCCATTTGCTTATTCTCATCGGTGGAGCTAGGTGACATCAATGCATTCAACTGAAAATGAGGAGCAAACAGTGTACTTACTGGTTTAGTTTTTTCATCAATGTCAAACCTTTGTAGTACTTTCTTCAGATACTGAGTCTGTGTCAGACAGACTGTGCTTGCAACTCTATCTCTTGTGATTTCCATCCCAAGAATTTTCTTAGCTTCTCCAAGATCTTTCATTTCAAATTTTGAATTCAACAGAGCCTTCAATCTATCGATCTCCACCTTGCTCTTAGATGCAATCAACATATCATCAACATATAAGAGCAAATAAATGAAGGTATCGTCTTGGAGTTTCCGAAAGTATACACAGTGATCAAACTGACTGCGTGTGTACTTCTGCTCTCTAATGAAGCTATCAAAGCGCTTGTACCATTGTCGCGGTGATTGCTTCAAATCGTAAATTGACTTGCTTAGCTTGCAAGCCCAATTCTCTCGTCCTGGAATTTTGAAGCCATCTGGTTGAGACATGTAGATTTCTTCGTTCAAAGTATCATGGAGAAAAGCTGTTTTGACATCGAGTTGAGCTAACTCGAGATCAAACTGTGCTACCAAAGCCAATAGTATCCGAATAGATGAATGCTTAACAACAGGTGAGAATACCTCATTGTAGTCTATTCCTTCTTTCTGAGCATAACCTTTTGCTACCATTCTGGCTTCGATCTGATGTTGTCTTTACCAGGAACACCTTCCTTCTTGGCATAAAACCATTTGCAGCCAATAGTTTTCTTTCCTTTGGGAAGTTGAACCAACTCCCAAGTCTAATTCTGGTGTAGAGACTTCATCTCTTCATCCATTGCCATCTTCCATTTCATACTATCAACTCTTTGCACAGCTTTTCTGTAAGTGCATAGGACATCATCATCAATTACTGGAAGTGCGAATGCTATCATGTCTGTGTATCTGGTAGGCTTCCTAATCTCCCTTCTCAGTCGAGTAGTGGCAATAGATTCTGGCTGCTGATTGATAGGTGGTGATGGTGAGAAAGCCTCCACCTCAACTGAGATCTCTTCTGGATCATCAATTTCATCTTCACCATGATCGGTAGTCGGTGCAATCTTTTCTGGATCTTCCGGAGTCTCAAGCATCACCTTAGAAAGAGTATTTGGACTTTCATTCTCTTTCTCTGAATTTGTCTGTCTCAGCATAACAGACTCGTCGAATGTAACATCTCGGCTTAAGATGATCTTCTTGGATTCACCACACCAAAGTCAAAATCCTTTAACTCCTTCCTTAAAGCCCAAGAAAACAATTTTTTTTGCTCTAGGATCTAGTTTGGATTCACTAACATGAAAATATGCTGGACATCCAAATTTTTGCAATGAATCATAATCAGTAGTAGGTTTTCCAAACCATACCTCTTTAGGAGTTTTCCCATCTAATGCAGTCGCAGGAAGTCTGCTAACTATATGAGTTGCATATGACAAAGCCTCAGCCCAAAATGCCTTGCTCAATTTGGATTGAGATAGCATACATCGAAATTTCTCAACCAAAGTATGATTCATTCGTTCTGCAACTCCATTCTGGTGTGGTGTACGAGGAACTAAAAAATGTCTGATTATCCCTTCATCTTGACAAACTTTAAAGAAGGGATCTGATTTATACTCGCCACCATTATCAGATCTGAGCCTTTTAATTTTCCTACCTGTCTGAGTCTCGATCATTTTCTTCCATTTGAGAAAGATATCCAGAACTTCATCTTTGTGACTCATAGTGTATATCCAGACATATCTAGAGAAATCATTAATAAAAGTCACAAACCAGCGTTTACCTCCAAGTGAAGCATTCTTTGAAGGTCCCTAGACATCCGTGTGAATATAATCAAGAGATCCTTTAGTACGATGAATGACAATGCCGAACTTGAATCTTGTTTGTTTTCCCATTACACAATGCTCACAGAAATCAAACTTTCCAGTCTTGGCACCTTTCAAAAGACCTTGCTTCATTAAGCCTTGCAAAGCCTTTTCACCGACATGCCTTAAGCGCATGTGCCACAGGCGGGAAGAATCATTTGTCTTTTCTTCAGAACTACTTGAGATAGCTGCTCTTCCTATAACTGTACTCCCATCTAGGAAATACAAGTTCGCCTTCCGAGTACCCTTCATCGCTACAAATGCACCTCGTATAACTTTCAAGACTCCATTTTCCAATGTTACCTTGTAACCATCAGAATCTAGAACAATTAAAGAAATAAGGTTTTTCTTTAGGTCAGGAATATACCTTACATTTGTAAGTCATCTGATTGTACCATTGTGCATCTTTAGTCGTACTATTCCGATCCCTTTTGTCTGACAGGCATTGTCGTTGCCCATAAGCACAACTCCTCCATCGAGCTCTTCAAAACTCAAAAACCAATGTCTATTTGGACACATATGATAAGAACATCCAGAATCAAGGATCCACTTATCTGAGTAGGTTTTTGATGATGAAACTGAAAAGGCCGATTCTTCATCTTCATCGGCCTTCTGTGCAACATTTGCATTTGACTTGTCCTTGTTTGGACAATATTTCTTCTAGTGCCCTTTCTGGTGACAATAGGCACACTCGTCCTTCGTAGGACGTCTTCTGGATGACTCTCCTCTTGAATTTTATCTGGATTTCCCCTTATTATTTGATCCACCAGATTTTTTGTTGTTAGTCCTACCTCTAGCTGCCGTCAATGCTTCTGATATTGAGTCTCTGTGATCATGTTGATCCTTCTTCCGATACTCGTTATTTACCAAAGCATTTGAAACATCTACGAACTTAACCTCATTCTTTCCATATAACATGGTTGTGGTTAAATGCTCATAGCTCTCAGGTAATGAATTTAGCAATAACAAAGCTTTATCTTCATCGATAATTTCAACATCTAAATTTTGTAGATCGGCCAAAATTTTATTGAAATTATCTAAGTGCTCAATCATAGGGGTACCTATCTTGTACTAGAAACGGAAAAGTTTCTTCTTCAAGTAGAGAATGTTCTCAATACTTTTCGTCATGTACTTGTCCTCTTGTTTCTTCCAGAGAACTGCGGCTACATTCTCTTTCATGACAAAGTACTTCTGATCTTTTACTAAGCACAGTCGAATTGTGCCACATGCTTTTCGATTTACATAATTCCAATCTTCATTTGAATAATCTCCTAGCCTAGTCTCCAAGGCTATATTAGATCCTTCTCGAAACAATAGATCTAATACCTCACATTGCTACATGCCAAAGTTATTGGTGCCGTCGAATTTCTCCACCTTAAACTTTGCGTTGGACAACATAGTTTTTCGAGTAGAACAACTTGGCTTGCCATAAATTCTATGGTCAACTTGTTCACCTTCTTCGATCTCTCTTTTATCAGCCATAAGTACAAGCACATAATAGAAATTTTGTACTTACAACTTAAAACAATGTTTTTTCCAAATTTTATACCTTATTTGAAAAAAACGGAGTCCCTAGTTGAATCCGGAATGGTCAAATTAGTTAAGAATAGATCCAACTCTGCTGAAAACGGATGAAAAACGGACCAACTCGGTCCAAATATCACTAGTGACTGAGTTGACTCGGTCCAACTCAGTGAGTTGACTCAGTAATGGTAGCAACACTCCGGCAGCTTCTGGCAGCGATTCTAACTTCTGATTTGAGAGATTCTTTAACCGTTGTGTTCGTCTCGTCGAGAGCTTCGATTTGATATATAATACTGCTATATTTGGCTCTGATACCAATTTGTTATGAGCGGAAGCAATAAATAGCGGTATGTGAATATATCAAAGCGATAAAATGAACACACAGAATTTACGTGGTTCAGCAATTCGCCTAGGTTCATGGGAGGCAGCAGATATTATTTGAACTGAGTAAGAAATATATAGAATACAGATACAGATTTCCTCACTAATAATATCTCCCAAGTGTTTTCCCAAACTTATAGAAAACTCTCAAACTCACAAATATTTTCTCTATTTGAGTTTGCTTATGCTCTCTTTGATTTTTCTGATTTTTGCCTTCTATTCAATGCATGAACTCTTCCCTATTTATAGATGAAGCAAGATTCCCTTTCCCTAAATTGTGTCATAATTTAAGCCTTAAATTAGGCCACTAATTTCCTTAAATCATGCCACTAATTTCCTTAAATCATGACACAAATTATGCCACAAATTAGACCACTAATTTCCCTAAATTATGTCACTAATTTGTTACTTTTAGAACCAATATTCAACAGATACGATCTCTAGTACAGGGCCATAACAGGAATAAGAGTTTTGTATTTTGTTTATTATAATTTTTCTTATTTAATGTTGTTAAAAAGTATTTCATCGATTAGACATTAAATATCTATCTCATATATAAAATAAAGACAATATTACGTCTCCTAAAATGTGTTTTGAGATAAAATTAAACCAAAACTCGTTTGATTTTTAATAATTATTAGAGCCTAAGTTGAGTTGGTCAGGGAATGCTAAAAGTTTGGATTGATTTGGTTTAGATTATTATCCTCAAATTAATTATATCACGGTGGGTATGGGTTTTGTTTGCAGGAAGTAGGAACAATCAAACAAGTGTTTTGACAATGGTGGTAAGTTTTAGTAAACCTTAATTATCTCCGTTGTGTTGGATGAAGGCTAATAATTTATGTCATGTCATTATTGAAAATGGCTGCACAAAATACTACAAATATTTTTACTGATATGAAACCCTGACTAAATATCCTCATTTTTTCCCGATATTTCTATTGAACTTTCAAGTATCCACGTAGAAATGTTCTCAAAATAATTTTCCCGATATTCATAAATCTTTGAATATTTCCATGATAATATGAAAAGTATCGAAATTTTCCCGTGAGATGTTCTTTAATATTTTAAATTTTTGATAAAAATTATTGAAATACCAAAAATATTTCTTACTCTTTAAAATAAAGATACACATATATAACTTATTATTTATATTATGTTTAACTTATAACTTCTAGGGAGATATAAATTTAAAAAAAATCATTTTTTTTCAAAATTAAACAAAACAGGATAGCATTATATATATATATCATGTGTTATATTTGAGATATAAATATAAAGTATAAATAAAAAATTCAATTTAATTAATATGCCATTATTTATTTTAATATTATTAAAAATTCATAATAAGTTTTTAAAAATAATTATAATTTTTTTTAAATATCTATTAAATTGATAATATCTTTTATATATCCATAAAATAAATTACAGTCTTTCCTCCGATAGCATGTTTTCATCCCTGCTTGCAGTAGAGTCCCATTCAGATGTAAATCTATTTATTTAATGCTTTGGAATCCTACGTTATCCTTATTTATGTATTTAGCTATATTTTTTACCCTCTCTTATTTAACACGTACGTACGTACGTATATATATATATATATATATATTGTTAAATCTATAACATTTTAGTTCTTATATATATATATCGTTAAATTTATAACATTTTAATTCATTTTATACACACATTATCTTCAAAACATTCTTACTTATCTTTCTTTTTCTCTTAATATATACACAATAATGTTGTAGATATATACAATTATTTTTAAAAAATTCATATATATACAATACATAAAAATATCATAATTTTTTTTATATCAAATCATTTGTATAATTTAATTTATTATTATATTAGAAATGATATTACTTATGAAAAAAGTGTACAATTAAGAATGAATTATATTATTTTTGAATCACACATGTAGTCTAATCCGTTCAACCAATACCTGAAAAGTTAACACAATAATAATATGTGTCCTAAAGCAGATTTAACAATGAACAACTCTAGTTAAAAGGTTTAAGAATATATTAGTTAATGTTAAATCATCTAAAAACCTTAGAACAAATAGATTAAACACAAGTTCAATAATAATAGTCTATTTAAAGATAAATAATCAAATTTACACACACAATTATTTGATCTAATATTCAAGAAAAAAAATAAGGAATAAGTTATTTGAAAATTTAATCAAAATATCATAAAATAATTAGGTTTTTTAACCAATTAAATTCAACCTATAATGTATGACAAATTTATTAAAGAAAGAAACCTAAAGAAATATGATTTTGTTTTTACAAAGAAATTTGAAAGAGAGAACTTAAGTTGAAAAGATGCATGTTTTTATGTTTGAAGAAAATATAGAGCATTAGCTTCTTTATATAGGAAAAATAGAAGCCCTAATGATAAGTTAAATTCCAATTATGATTATATCCTGTTAAATATTGACTCTAAAAGTAACAAATTAGTGACATAATTTAAGGAAATTAGTAACTTAATTTAAGGTTTAAATTATGACACAATTTAGGAAAAGGGAGCCTTGCTTCATTTATAAATATGGAGGAGTTTATGCATTGAAGAAATATGCAAAAATAAAAAAATTAGAAAGAGCATAAGCAAACTCAAAGAGAGAAAATACTTAATGAGTTTGAGGAAACCCTTGAAAGATATTATTAGTGAGGAAATATGTATCTGTATTCTGTATATTTTCTACTCAGTTCAAATAATATCTGCTGCCTCCCATGGACCTAAGCGAATTGTTGAACCACGTAAATTATGTGTGTTCTTTTACCGCTTTAATATATTTATATATCGCTATTTATTGCTTCCGTGCACAATAAATTAGTATCAGAGCCAAATATAGCAGTATTATATATCAAATCAAAGCTCTCGACGAGATGAATGCAACGATGAAAGAATCGCTCAAATTGGAAGTCTGAATCACCACCAGAAGCCGCCAGAGTGTTGCTGCCAGCAATTGAGTCAACTCACTAAATTGGACCGAGTCAACTCAATCACTAGTGATATTTGGACCGAGTTGGTCTATTTTTCATCCATTTTCAGTTGAGTTGGTCTATTTTTCACCTGATTTTAGCTGAGTTGGTTCTATTCCTAGCTAGTTGGACCATTTCAGATTCAACTACAAGCTCCATTTTTTCAAATAAGGTATAAAATTTGGAAAAACACTGTTTTTAAGTTATAAGTGCAAAATTTCTGTTATCCGTTTGTACTTATAGCTGATAAAAGAGAGATCGAAGAAGGTGAACAAGTTGACAATAGAATTTATGGCAAACCAAATTGTTCTACTCGAAGAACTATGTTGTCTAACGCAAAGTTTGAGGTGAATAAATTTGACGGCACCAATAACTTTGACATGTGGCAAAGTGAAGTATTGGATCTATTGTTCTGAGAAGGATCTAATATAGCCTTCGAGACCAGGCGAGAAGATTATTCAAATGAAGATTGGAATTATGTCAACTGACAGGCTTGTGGCACAATTCGACTGTGCTTAGTAAAAGATCAGAAGTACTTTGTCATGAAAGAGAATGTAGCCGCAGTTCTCTGGAAGAAACAAGAGGACAAGTACATGACGAAAAGTATTGAGAACATTCTCTACTTGAAGAAGAAACTTTTCCGTTTCTAGTACAAGATAGGTACCCCTATGATTGAGCACTTAGATAATTTCAATAAAATTTTGGCCGATCTACAAAATTTAGATGTTGAAATTATCGATGAAGATAAAGCTTTGTTATTGCTAAATTCATTACCTGAGAGCTATGAGCATTTAACCACAACCATGTTATATGGAAAGAATGAGGTTAAGTTCGTAGATGTTTCAAATGCTTTGGTAAATAACGAGTATCGGAAGAAGGATCAACATGATCACAGAGACTCAATATCAGAAGCATTGACGGCAGCTAGAGGTAGGACTAACAACAAAAAATCTGGTGGATCAAATAATAAGGGGAAATCCAGATAAAATTCAAGAGGAGAGTCATCCAGAAGACGTCCTACGAAGGACGAGTGTGCCTATTGTCATTAGAAAAGGGCATTGGAAGAAAGATTGTCCAAACAAGGATAAGTCAAATGCAAATGTTGCACAGAAGGCGGATGAAGATGAAGAATCAGCCTTTTCAATTTCATCATGAGAAACCTACTCAGATAAGTGGATCCTTGATTCTGGATTTTCTTATCATATGTGTCCAAAGAGACATTGTTTTCGAGTTTTGAGGAGCTCGATGGAGGAGTTGTGCTTATGGGCAACGACAATGCCTATCAGACAAAAAAGATCGGAATAATACGACTAAAGATGCATGATGGTACAATCAGGCGACTTACAAATGTAAGGTATATTCCTGACCTAAAGAAAAACCTTATTTCTTTAGGTGTTCTAGATTCTGATGGTTACAAGGTAACATTGGAAAATAGAGTCTTGAAAGTTGTACGAGATGCATTCGTAGCGATGAAGGGTACTCGAAAGGCGAACTTGTATTTCCTAGATAGGAGTAGAGTTATAGGAAGAGTAGTTGTCTCAAGTAGTTTTTAAGAAAAGACAAATGATTTTTCCCTCCTGTGGCACATGCACTTAGGGTATGTCAGTGAAAAGGCTTTGCAAGGCTTAATGAATCAAGGTCTTTTGAAAGGTGCCAAGACTGGAAATTTTGATTTCTGCGAGTATTGTGTAATGGGAAAACAAACAAGAGTCAAATTTGGCACTACCATTCATCGTACGAAGAGATCTCTTGATTATATTCACACGGATGTTTGGAGCCCTTTAAAGAATGCTTCACTTGGAGGTAAACTCTGGTTTGTGGCTTTTATTGATGATTTCTCTATATATCTGGATATACACCATGAGTCATAAAGATGAAGTTCTGGATATCTTGCTTAAATGGAAGAAAATGATCAAGATTCAAACATGCAGGAAAATTAAGAGGCTCAGATCTGATAATGGTGGCTAGTACAAATCAGATCCCTTCTTCAAAGTTTGTCAAGATGAAGGGATAATCAAACATTTTTCTGTTCCTCGTACATCACAGTAGAATGGAGTTACAGAACGAATGAATCGTACTTTGGTTGAGAAAATTCGATGTATGTTATCTCAATCCAAATTGAGCAAGGAATTTTGGGCTGAGGCTTTGTCATATACAACTTATATAGTCAATAGACTTCATGCGATTGCATTAGATGGGAAAACTCCTAAAGAGGTATGGCATGGACAACCTGCTACTGATTATGATTCATTGCGAATATTTGGATGTCCTGTATATTTTCATGTTAGTGAATCCAAACTAGATCCTAGAGCAAATAAAGCTATTTTCTTGGGCTTTAAGGAAGAAGTTAAAGGATTTCAACTTTGGTGTTGTGAATCTAAGAAGATCGTCTTAAGCCGAGATGTTACATTCGATGAGTTTGTTATACTGAGACAGACAAATTCAGAGAAAGAGAATGAAAGTCCAAATACTCTTTCTAAGGTGATGCTCGAGACTCCAGAAGATCCAGAAAAGATTGCACCGATTATCGATCGTGGTGAAGATGAAATTGATGATCAAGAAGAGATCTCAGTTGAGGTGGAGGTTCTCTCACCATCACCACCGATTAATCAATAACTAGAATCTATTGCCACTACTAGACCGAGAAGGGAGATTAGAAATCCTACCAGATAAACAGACATGGTAGCATTCACACTTCCAATAATTGATGATGATGTCCCATGCACTTATAGAGAAGCCATGCAAAGAGTTGATGGTATGAAGTGGAAGATGGCAATGGATGAAGAGATGGAGTCTGTACATCAGAATTAGACTTGGGGATTGGTTCAACATCCCAAAGGAAAGAAAATTATTGGTTGCAAATGGGTCTATGCTAAGAAGGAAGGTGTTCCTGGTAAAGACAACATCAGATACAAAACCAGACATGTAGCAAAAGGATATGCTCAAAAAGAAGGAATAACCTACAATGAGGTATTTTCACCTGTTGTTAAACATTCTTCTATTCAAATACTGTTGGCTTTGGTAGCACAGTTTGATCTCGAGTTAGCTCAACTCAATGTCAAAATAGCTTTTCTCCATGATACTTTGAATGAAGAGATCTACATGTCTCAACTCGATGGCTTCAAAGTTCTAGGATTAGAGAATTGGGCTTGCAAGCTGAGCAAGTCAATTTATGGGTTGATGCAATCACCACGACAGTGGTATAAGCGCTTTGATAGCTTCATCAGAGAGCAG
Source organism: Hippophae tibetana (assembly GCA_037013495.1). Lineage (NCBI taxonomy): Eukaryota > Viridiplantae > Streptophyta > Magnoliopsida > Rosales > Elaeagnaceae > Hippophae > Hippophae tibetana. The sequence continues at coordinate 88,106,974 of CM072803.1, read as the reverse complement.
AATTACACACGTAGTTAGTTTGATCACTATGTATACTTTCGGAAACTCCAAGACGGTACCTTCATTTATTTGCTCTTATATGTGATGATATGTTGATTGCATCTAAGAACAAGGTAGAGATCGACAGATTGAAGACTCTGTTGAGTTTAGAATTTGAAATGAAATATCTTAGAGAAGCTGAGAAAATTCTTGGGATGAAAATCACAAGAGATAGAGTTGCAAACACATTCTATCTGACACAGACTTAGTATATGAATAAAGTACTACAAAGGTTTGACATTGATGAAAAAAACAAACCAGAAAGTACACCGTTTGCTCCTCACTTTCAGTTGAATGCATTGATGTCACCTAGCACCATCGATGAGAAGAAGAAAATGGAGCGTGTTCCATATACAAATGTCATTGGTGCCTTGATGTATGCAATGGTTTGTACCAGACCTGATATTTCCCACGCTGTTAGTATGGTGAGTTGGTACATGCATAATCCCGGTAAAGGACAATGGCAAGTAGTGAAGTGGATTCTACGGTACATCTATGGTACTGTGGATATTGGTTTGAAGTTTGAGAGAAACATGATTGAAGGAAAACACTTAGTCGGATATGTAGATTCTGACTATGTTGGAGATTTGGAGAAGCATCGATCTACAACTGGTTATATGTTCACAATGACAGGAGAACCAGTTTGTTGGAGATCAACATTGTAGTCAACTCTAGCTTTGTCTACTACAGAGGCAGAGTATATGGCTGTAACAGAAGCATTCAAAGAAGTTATATGGCTTCTCGGGTTGATCAAGGATTTGGGTATTATTTAAAAAAATGTGGAGATTTTCTACGACAGCTAGAGTGCCATTTTTTGGCAAAGAACCAAGTTCATCATGGTCGCACCAAGCACATCGATGTTCGATTTCATTTTGTTCGGAAAATCGTCGATGAAGGGAATGTTATACTCCATAAATTCGAAACTGTAGATAACCCTGTAGATATGCTTACAAAGGTGGTTACAGGGATCAAGTTTCAATACTGTTTGAATTTGATCAACATCTCTCGAGCTTAGAGCGCCTAGGGCGCATTTGGAGGCAGCGTTATGAACTTTTTTTCCAAGGTGGAGATTGTTGAATATTGGCTCTAAAAGTAACAAATTAGTGACATAATTTAGGGAAATTAATGGCCTAATTTGTGGCATGATTTAAGGAAATTAGTGGCATAATTTAAGAAAATTAGTAACCTAATTTAAGGCTTAAATTATGGCACAATTTAGGAAAAGATAGCCTTGATTCATCTATAAATAGGGTGGAGTTCATGCATTGAAAGCAAGACAAAAATCAGAAAAAATCAGAGAGAGCATAAACAAACTCAAAGAGAGAAAATATTTAGTGAGTTTGAGGAAACCCTTGAGAGATATTATTAGTGAGGAAATCTGTATCTATATTCTGTATATTTCATACTCAGTTCAAATAATATTTGTTGTCTCCCGTGGACCTAAGCGAATTACCGAACTACGTAAATTATGTGTGTTCTTTTACCGTTTTGATATATTCATATACCGCTATTTATTACTTCCATGCACAACATATCCATTAAACAATTCATAGAACCGTAACTAATAAGGATAAAATAGTAATTAAAATGTTTGACTTGAGTAAACAATTATGTTAAAGTTAAAGTCTTTATTGCTCGATTGATTCAAGCAACGATTAATAAAACATTGATCGATGTAAACAAATCTTGATCGATCCACCTTATAAGAATAAAAAATCAAGACCAAGTAGATTGAATGTGATCGATTCTCAATATATCGAACCCAAAACTTTGATCGATCTATCCTACATTAAAACTAATTTCAAGAGTACTTAGATCGATCTAGTCATTATTCGATCGATTTAGTCATTGCTTGATCAATCAAGCATGTATATATTAAAAGTTTATATGTATATAGTATAAAATCTAACGTGTATAAAAATAAAAATATATTTGAAATATGTTCAGTTAAAGTTCGATAGTTTATTTAATTGGAATAATTATATTGAAAAACGTATATAGAAACTAAAATATGTTTAAATATTTTATTTACAAATATCATTAAAATTTATAAACATTACAAAAAAGACTAAAATAACCTAACATAGAATCTCTTTACACATCACCATCAAACCTTCGATGACCACAAAGTCCTTGTTGTTGTGTTTGTTTGGGGTTTGATGATTGTTGTGTTTGTTTGGGGTTTGATGATGACGTAGGTGAATATTAAATGTAAGATTATTTTATTATTTTTAATGTATATATATGTTTTTATTTTTAAAAAAATATTTAATTTAATTATTAAATCTATTATTTTTACTCAGATATAAATACCTAATATATTTAATCTTTTATTCATTATTTACGTTGTAAGCACCGTCTGTCGCATTTGTACAACTCTGGGCCTCATTTTATTTATATTATCAGAGATGGGCGTTAAATTTTGAGTACCTAAAAGCCCACGTTTTTTGAACATTTTGTGTATTAAGTTTATAAACTGGCAAACTACATAAATCACGAAGTTTTTAATCAAATTTTTCATGAACCGAATAATTCTATTTGTTCACATGTACACAAATCTTATTTACATATTAAATTTTTATTATTTTATAAACACAAATTTTGATATTAAATTATGTGAAACTTATTTTTGAATATGAATATATATAAATGCAATTATAATAAAGATAGAGTTTTCCTCAATAACCAGTCTACAAACTCATTAGCAAATGAAGAAAGAAGGAGCCCACAAATCAGTTATTATTTCTATTATAAAATAAAATAAAAATTCTACCCTATTTAAAAACAAATTTAAAAAAAAAATTAAGAATTTTATTCAACTTCCTTAAAACTTAAAATTCAAATGTAGTATTTTTGATGAGTTATTGGTTTAACGATATCAAATTTATTTAAGCATGTAGAAGCAGTTATAAATTATGGATGTGTAAATATTATATTAAACAAAATGCAGTATTGTTCTTGCTTTACCTGTCGAAATGATAGATTTTCGATTTTCTCTAAATACATCTCTCTCTCTCTCTCTCTCTCTCTCTCTCTCTCTCTCTCTCTCTCTCTCTCTCTCTCTCTCTCTCTCTCTCTCTCTCTCATTTTATTTAATTTTACCTGCCATTTACGTTCATATTCATATCAATCTTCTTTTACTGATCAGGTTGAAATTGTCTTTTTATTGTAAATGCCTTTAGCTTTCAATTAATAAGAATTTAAGCCTATGGATAGAGTACATCAATACACTCTTGTTCCAATCAGCGGTGTGCAACGGGAAAATCATACTTAAAGTTATAATTATTTTCAAAACTTTAATTAAATTTAGTTACGGTTTTTTTTAAATGTCTGATTTAATCCTTAAGATAATATGTGATAATATTGTTCAGTCATTAACTAATTGTTATATTTTAACTAATTAATATATATTACATAATTATATCACAATTTATATTATAAAGAAATACTATTATAAATATCACGAGTTTGAGTGCGAATGTTTTCACCGAATATATGTCATTTAAGTACACACATGCAGTGAGTAAATATTTATATGTTGCACGTAAAATAGTTGGCTTGTGTCGCGCAACAAAATTTGTATGTATTAGAATCTTTTGTGCATAACTAATTCTTATTATTCATTGCTTATTTTTGATTGACTTGTTATATGAATCACCGATCTCCAAATTTAATACATACTAATTAATAATTATGTGTTAATTTGTTAATAGAATATTTTTTTTTTATAAATAATTTAAATCCTACGTTACATAATCTAATTTTTTTTAAAATAAATATACACGAAAAATAGTTAATGAAAAGAAAAGGAGAGAAATAATATCCCTAGCTATGTATGTAACGACCTTGGTGAGGTGTTGATGATAAGTTGAACGACACCTATACATGCAATTCGATTGAATCAAGCACGTAATTACATTAAAAACGCTAGCTTTTCAAAATTAAGGAAAACAGTTAGAATAATTTAAAACAATTAATAAAAATGATGTACTACATATATATATGATGTGTCTTTTAAGTCTATATCTTGAAGATAAAGCATCTCTTTCTATCCCTCTTATGGATTTTCAAATCAGAAGTCACGATCCCAAACCAATTTGGTAGCCGTTGAGAGGAGCCTTTCTTTACATTTGTAGTTGGAACAACCACATACCATTATTATCCATTAACAGACCCTTTTCTAAGCAAAGTCACTGTAAAATTAAAAGAATATTATAATTAGCTCAGTCGCAAGATGTAAATAAGATTTCGTCTATTACTTTTATAATACACAATCTATCACAGGCTAATCAACTTATTAATTAGAATAATGTAGAGAAAAAACGTTGCTAGCATTTCATACTTATCTTCATTTTATAGTTTGGTGAGGAGGCATTGATTACTTTTTGGGTTTTATAACTATAATACCTAAGACCGGTGTACATTAATCATTGCCTAATCAATTTTAGGGGACAACTATACCGTTATTTAGTAATTGCTATGTCTACATAATTTAATAACAATACTCGTTAATTAATATATTAAAAATCAATGGGATTTGTGACTATTTGGAAAAATAAAATTACCCCAAAAAAATGGAATAGGCAAAGAGTATTAATGTTTCTACTGTTTCTTATTATTACAATTAATGATATTTGATACAATCATGATTGCTTTGGTCATGCACTAACAAGACATTTACTATAAGTTAAACTATTATTTTAGACTAACAAGAACAACATTTTGACAAGTAAAAAAAAGAAAGAAAGTGAAAATCACTTAAAATTTAGAACTATAAAAATAACACATTTATAATATTAAATGGATTTAATTAATCAAAGTTTAATATTGTAAGAATTTAATTAATAAAAGTTAAACTTTAATGATGTTTAATGTAAAATTTTTAAATTAATTAATTTTTATTAAAAATACATAAACTAAATATAAAAGAAGTCATTTTCTAGTTACAAGTTTCAACAACTTGATATATATAAACATGTTATAATATAATTGATCATAGTTAATAAGTAATTTAGTATTACTTAAATATCTTTTATTTTTAATTTAATATTGAATTTAACATTAACACTTTATTTTAATACATAATATAAATAATAAAAACCTAATCCTTTTTGTTTGTTAAATTTGATCTCTTGGTTTCTTTGAAAATATTCTTCCTCTAAACAACAAAAACATGAGATAATTATATATATATATATATATATATATTTAATTCGATAGCCATTCAATTTTGAATATTGGGGAGGTAAGATTTGAATCTTAGAATATAAAGAAGGGTAATAATCTAGGTAATCCCCCTCAAACTCAAATTGTATTGAGAAGTTGGTAACAAAAGGATGGAAGGGTACATTCGTCGCTTACACGATTCCCATGACTATTGTTTATTATTATTGTTTCGAAAAGAAGCATCAAGTAAACACAGACATCATTTTAGAGAGTAATAGCAAAATCAGTAGCCTTTTTTTGTCTGCTTAAAGCGATGTAAATGATGCTAGGAAGAGGCTCTTAAATAGCTAAAGGGTACAAGAACAGGCTCCTCATGTTTAGTGTGTTTCATCACTTCTAACCCTAAATTCTATTTTACATAAAAAATTTACTCTTTTCAACCCATAACATCAAAATACTAGGTTAAAAAATATATTTCTTCATAAAATATAACATTTATTTTATTTTTCTTTTAATAATTATTATATTCAACCAATTAAACAATTATGTATAACTATTAATTAATTAAAATTTATATTATTAAAAAATTAATAATTCATAAAATAAAATATTATACTTATTAAATGAATTAAAAATTATATTTAATTAAAAAACACAATTAAAAATATATATAGATAGATATTATTTAAAGATTCAAATTTCAGGTGAATTTATTCGGAATAAACAAATAAGAATTATGCAAACAAAAAACAAAAAAAATCTCAAGAAGAAATACATGAATATAAACAATGAGAGGATTTCAAAGTCAAGATCAAAATTTCATAATAATTTAGATATTTTTTATTAATATTTTAATAATATTGAAATATTCGGATATAAGTTACTCAATTATTAAATTATTATTTTTATTTATATTATATTTTTAACTCTATATTATATTAATATATTTTTAATTATTTTGTATTTTGTATTTTGTATTTTGTATTTTATATTTTATATTTTATATTTAATTTTAATTTATTATATATTATATACTTATTTAAATTTTTTATACGTAATTTAAATTTAACTAATATTATTCATATCTAAATATTTTTAAATTTTTATTACATATAAAAAATTTAAATTAAATATATAATATAAAATAATTAAAAAATATTATAATATAAGATAGAATTCAAAAATTAATATAAACTATAATTAAAAAATTAATATAAACTAACACAATAATTAACGAATACTTTAAATTCTAAAAAGTTGTTAAATTTAAAAATATTTAGAGATGAATAATATTAAGTTAAATTTGATGACTTACTCTTTATAGATTTGAATAATATTAAGTTAAATGCGAGATTTGACGTAGGTTTGAAGCAATTTCTTATTAAATTTTACATCGAATATAAAGATTTGAAGTCGGAGTGATATTATTAGTAATCAAATCAAAACATCACAAAGCTTTCACGTTTGTAAAAAACGCTCCTTTCCCAGTTTAGTCACTATCGTTTTCTTTGTGCCTTCTATAGAAGACATGGTTGAGACCTTATGGACAGAGCCTTCACTCACCAAGGGAAAAGAGGAACAAACCAACTACTGTATCAACAACTAATGCTTTAGTTGCCATTGTTGAAGCACAGAGGCTTTCGTTAGGATTCATTTTGCTCCTTGGGTGTCAAAGGCTGTTTCTTCGTTCTTGGAAGGCTTGAGGAGAATGAAATAGTAATAAATAAAAATAAAACTCTGTTTTCTTTGCTTTGCCTGTTTTTGTAATAAGTGAAAGCTGAGATGGAGTCTTGGATTGAGAAGAGAAAAGTAACTGAAGAGAAAAATGAAATCTTTATTCATAATGTGGGTGAAATTGGGAAACTTGCTGATTTGATTGAAGAAAAAAGTCGTGAAAGCTGTTCTAGTTCTGATTTCCTCACGTTCGAGACGACAGGGCATGGAGAACAGAGTCACAGTAGCTCTGAAGAATCATCTTCACAGCCCACATTGGGTTGGCCCGTTGAGTCACCGGACTGCACTAGTTTTGGTAGTGCAGAAGAAAATCAGAATACCCATTTAGATGATAGGAAATTAGAGAAACAAGGTTCAACAATATCAGGTAATTATCCAACCCCTCTCTCTTACAATCTCTGTTCATATAGATGCTTTATGTTTGCTGATTTGGTTTTGCTAATGAGTTTGTAGAGATTGAGATGATGAAGGAAAGGTTCTCAAAATTGCTGCTTGGAGAAGACATGTCGGGTTCTGGAAATGGGGTTTCTACAGCATTGGCTATATCAAATGCCATTACAAATCTTTGTGGTATGTGTTTGACCTTTCATCTCTCTTCAATTTCCAATTGTATTTTTGGCTTGCTTCTTATGATGGTCTCTTTCACTCTTTATTTGGTAGCTACCCTATTTGGACAACTTTGGAGACTAGAACCACTACCTATAGAGAAGAAATTGATGTGGCGGAGAGAGATGGAATGGCTTCTCTGTGTGAGTGACCACATTGTTGAGTTAATACCTTCCTTGCAGACATTTCCAGATGGAACCAAACTCGAGGTAATGTTGCAGTTTGTATTGGTTGTGCATTATAATGTGGATATCAGCATCTAATTTAAAATCAGCATCTATTTTCGGAATCTAAATGACTGATCCTGAGTGTTTAATGACTACTAATACGTTCCCTTTCTTTGGAATGTGACATTTAAATCTGCAGCCTAGAGTACTATTTCAACACAATGTTGCCAGAACTTGCTTCAAGTATACATAACATAAGCTTCATTTTCTTCTGGTTTTTCAATCTATGATTCAGGTCATGACTTGTAGACCCCGCTCAGATCTCTATGTTAACCTCCCAGCCCTGCGTAAATTGGATAACTTGTTGCTTGTAAGATTCTCCAACAATTGTTTTGTAAATTGCTTTCACGCTTTTTTTTAACCAAAGTTTTGCTTTGCTTTCAGGAACTCTTGGATAGTTTTGATGACACAGAGTTCTGGTATGTTGATCAAGGGATTTTGACCACAGATGCTGATGGATCCTCTTCTGTCCAAAGAGTACTTCAACGCCAAGAGGATAAGTGGTGGCTACCTGTGCCACGAGTACCTCATGGTGGCCTCCTTGAAAATTCAAGAAAGCAATTGCAGCATAAGCGTGATTGTGCTAATCAAATTCTAAAAGCTGTCATGGCTATCAACAACATTACTTTAGCTGATATGGAAGTACCTGAATCTTACCTTGAAGCTCTTCCAAAGGTAGTAGACACATTTCATATATCCCGTTTTATATATACATTCAAGTTAAATATATGGGTCTAATTTGTTTATGTGAATTTGTTTCAGAATGGAAAAGCGAGCTTAGGAGATCTTATATATCGATATATTTCATCTGATCAATTCAATCCAGAATGTCTCTTGGATTGCCTTGATTTGTCCTCTGAACATCAAGCCCTAGAAATTGCCAATCGAGTGGAAGCTTCTATCTATACATGGCGCAAAAAGGTCAGCTCAAAATCTGCCAGTAACACAAGCAGGTCAAGTTCAAGATCATCATGGGGAATGGTGAAGGAGCTAATGGTTGATGCTGAGAAAAGAGAAGTACTAGCTGAAAGAGCAGAAAGTCTCCTGCTTTGCTTGAAGCAACGCTTCCCCGGTCTTCCACAGACAGCCTTAGATATGAGCAAGATCCAGTGCAATAAGGTTCAAACGTTGTGCAGTCATAACTTGTTTTTTTAATACTTACTACTACTGTACCAATGATCCATATAATTTCGTCAATTGTGTAATTAACAAAAGATGAATCTGTTCAGGATGTTGGTAAGTCCATTTTGGAGAGCTATTCAAGAGTTTTAGAGAGCCTAGCGTTTAACATTGTGGCACGCATTGATGATCTGCTTTATGTGGATGACTTGACCAAGCATTCTGATCAAATCCCAACAATTTCAAAAGGTTGTGTCACAAATCATAAGGGTACTGGAAAAATATCATACTCAGTGCCGGTCTCAAGCACTCCATATAGAACAGCTTTCCCCACCCCAACTTTTTCTCCTGCACCACTACGCAACCCTGCAATGGGCGAGCACTCTCCATTTATCTCTAGCACCAAGACTCCTAAGCGTGGGGTAGGCACAAGGAAGGTTTTGACGGATTATCTTAGTATTGATGCAAAAGTAAACCATCATGCCAATCATGTTGGGGAGACATCTGATTTGATATCAAGGAGGGAGCATGAAGGGCTATCATCTCAAACAGGAATGGAGTCATTGGACTGTGCAGAAACAGCACCAAGTCCCCTGTTGAGGCATTCGGTCTCAGAATGAATTGTAAGATCCGAGTTCCAAAGTTGCCTTTGGAAACATGTATTGTAGATTGCTCTTAACAGAGCCACACAATGTTTTCACTGCTAATTAGAATTAGCTCTTTCCTTTTTAGCTAGAAATATATAAAGCATATTTGAAACTGGGAATGTTGCGTAGGTTGTATAATTGTTGTTGTAACTAGATATTTGTCTGAATGGTTAGTTGAGGGGCTCATTGATAGCTACGTTTATTTTTCCAAAAAACATGACTTGAATGGTCTAACTGAGTATGCTTAATTGACACCACTACTTCACTGTAAATTGTAAAACTTGTTTGGATAAAAGCAAAAAAAAAAAATTCTGGACTCGCAGCATCTAAAACATAAAAAAGAACAGGAGTTACCATCCAACTGAAAAATGGATAAAGACTTGGTTCAAATTTCAATTGGTGGGTCACTGTATTAGATTGGAGAAGAATAACCTTATACTGAATACCTAAAAGAGAGGATATAAGCAAATGGAAAATGTTATACAACACTACTAAATAGAGTAATAACTCTTATCACTACAACACAACAAATTGCCAACGAATATATGCTATTGAAATTTGTGATGCATTTAATACTTGATATATATGTACCATATGCTTTTATCGATTACATTCTTACACGTTAATAATAATGCAAATCACTGCTCATTTGAGCATTTGCGCCTTAACATTACCCATGATTGTGCATTTCTGGTCCACACCTCCAATTACAATTAGGGTTTAACTAAAAAAATCATAGTGCTTTGTTTGAAATTTGGTTAATCCCCTCCACAACATCAAGCCATATATTGGAAGCATACTAAATATTATTTAATTAAGAATATATTAAAAACAAAAGGCTAACTAGGCATAAATATATATAATATTCATTGAGGAATCTTTTCTCATCCAACAAAAAATTTAACAGGATCCTGCTTAATAAAATCCTTGGTTATTCATTTAACTTTATTTTCTGCTACTATTATGAATAAAAAAAAGAGCAGTCTTCATATGTTTGACAGTTAATACTTTCATCGTCATCTTTAGACCAATAACATTAGATATTCTCATATAGTTTTCTGAGATGAAGCAAATTATTATAAATAAACCCACAAAAGCAAGGGGGCTTGATATTCAAAGTTTCAAGCTTCAACCTCATAGTACTACTTAATGATAACACAAGATTCTAAATTAAGCAGATTTTACATTAAACAGTATCAAGTTCTGCATTCTTTACAGGTAAAGTACCCAAAAAAAAAAGATTTGCTTATAGCTATTGCTTCACATAAGAGCTCCTGTTGTTTGGCTGGGAAAAACAACCAGCTGCCACAACAATCTGATGACTATCATCTATCTTCAGATTTGCTGCTATGCTATGTTCCTATTTAACTGCACACACAAGACTAAGTCGCATGAAATAATTTAATATAATCAAACCTCAAATGAGCATTGAGCAGGCTTTGTGAAGGTAAAATAAAGAAGCTTACTTGAGTGAAGCTTCTAACCTAGTCCAACAAATTATCATTATTATTTTATTGAAATTTGCCCCAATTTGAATGTCCTAATGAGAGAGATTATCATATGATGGTTCCTATAGGAATCGGAAAAAGAAGCACCTCTAAAACAATTTATGCTTGCTAATTTCAAAGTTCTATTGCTTTGACTTCCTCGTGTAATATTCCAAATATGCTCAAAATAAGAGCAAGCAATAACTCTTAAAAACATCTAACTCTCAAACTAATAGAAAATTATGAGAGGGCATAGGGGTATTGTATGATATATGACCATCCACTTGTATAGCACGTGAGACAAGTGAGGTATGATAGGGCATGAAATACCAATTGCCAGTAAACATTTCATAGAGTACCTACATAGGGCATATGCCTTGGAAAAGCGAGCTCTTAATAATAGAGGGACCCTGCAGATAGGAATTTGAGGGGAAAAAACCATAAATTTAAGGATGGAGCAAATAAAAAAAAAGTATATCAAAGTACAAAAGAACCAAATTGTTATACCTTGCCACCAGTTTCCTCTAGAAGCACTCCCCGAATCATCTTCTCCCCCATCTTTCTTGATCTGCCAATTATGTACGAAATTTCAGATCTCTCCTCCAAGGATACGAGAATGAAATTCATACTCCCATAAATATTATAAAAGGACAATTTGGATAAAAAATTCACATGAACTTCATAAGGATTGAAGTAAATACAGTAAACACTATATGTATGCATCTCAGTCCTCTAAACAATGACCAGATACTTCATACATTGATGCTTTTCTTCTTTCAGAATAAAACATGTTTTCATATAGTGCATATGAAGTAGGGATGACAAAATTATTGATGTGAAATTTAGATCCACCTTTCATGTTCTGAGAGATTCCATGTTTCCATAGTTAAATTATGTCAACGGACAATTCTTCAAGCCAAAAATCGCACCTACGAATATAAGATCAAATATTGAATCAAAAACTCACTCACCGTAGAGTTCAGTCCAGGGTTATGGGTACTCTGAGGATGAGAATAGATGTCTTGCCCACCATAGTAGATTGATGAACTCAGATGACATGGTTGTACCCTTTGATCCTGATAAATGGTACTCATGTCCTTATTTGTTATGTCTTGGCTCTTGCTTTCATTGCTATTGAAAGTGTCATCTGCAGAGAGAGCAGACCAGCCGAAAAAAATTCCTCAGTATCATTTAATTGCACAAAGAAAGCCACATATATAATAGATGGCCCTCAAAACTATCTTAGCACTCGGTAGATATGCATAGATCTTTCAAGAATATTGGAAAGTCCTTCATTAGAGACTAGTATTGCGTATATTGACCAGAGATATTTAAGATCATGACAAACTAAGAGATTTACACAGCTTATTGTCCTTTTAATATAAACCAAAGGAATCTATATAACTGTAGATACAGGTTAGAAAAGTTATACATACCTGGACCTCCAGGCTTGGTGTTCAGTGATCCATCTTCAACATATTGCTTTTTCCCAGGCACTTCTGACCGTACAGACTCTCTTCCAAGCACCTAAATTCAGTAGGAGGAAGATAAATCTCAGGAAACTTTTATTCATAATAAAAAAAGAGAGGATAAATCTCAGGAATTTTTAGACCATAAAGGTGTCAGAATGTATAAAAGTATAATTGTTCTTTCTCCCATATCTTAGAAGTATTGGAAACAACAACTTCTAACATAATATCGGGGTTAGAGTTCCTGTCTTCAAATCAAACCTCAATAATCCCAATTGCTGAATTTCAAGCGTTTGAGTACTCTCTACTAGAGCGACACACTGGTGATAAGTGTTGGAATGTATAAAAGTCTAACTTTTAGGAGACATCAACTTCTAACAGAAACCAATAAAATTCAAAAGGCCAAAGTAATTTCAGAAGAACTTTTAAAATATCATGGTTTATGAAGACTATGATTGGAAGTGGGAAAAACAAGAACTAATAATACCAACAAACAAATTCATCACAATCAAATTCGGAGGGGAAGGGGAAAAGAGGTGGGTGGTGTGAATACCAGTCAAAATTTTAAGTTTTACTTCACGCACAAAAATATAGACAAAATCAATACATATTGTATAAGAAGAATATATTATATATATTCTTTAAAATGCAGGAAACCAAAGCAAACATAATAAGAAAGCAATACTTAAGGGCAAATTGATTAATCAAAGAAATTTTAACAAACATCATAAGGAGTCATAGGCTCAATTTCAATTAAACAAAATATTAATAGGATACCTTTGAAGAAGGTGCAAAGATAGACCCAAAAATCCCAGACGAAGAAGATGATTCTTTGGATCCAAACAGCTCAGAAGTGAAGGAAGAAGATGAACCCAGTTCGTTCCTTCGTTCCATTGTCACTTTTTCTATACAAAACACAAAAACCTCTGGAATTGAATGAGTAAAATCTCCTTCTATAAACTCTCTGCCCCTTCAAGAACAGAGTGATGTAACACAATATGGGTGTAAGTTAGGGCCTCTAGTCAAGACAAACCGTCACAGGAAAAGCAATAAAAAGGAGATAAGATTTGCTTTTTGTGATAGAAATACAGAAAAAAGGACAAAATAGAACGAAATGGAAAAGCAGAGGAAAGAGAAAGATACGTGAAAGATCGAACAAAAACGAAGAGACGGAACCCAAATTCAATTTGTCAATCTTGATTCTTTGAATAGCCTTGGCCCTCGTTTTTTTTTACATTTATTTATTTTTTAAATGATTTCCGTCTTTTCCTCTCGCCGACGATTTTTTTTTTATTTCATTTTCCTCCCTATAAGTTTTTTCCTTTGATCCATTTTGATTTGTTAGTTATTAACTTTAATTTTTCTTTCTATTTTAGTTTGAGTATGTGATTACGTCCTAAATTAATTTAATTAATAATAAATATATTTTAAAAATAATAAATAATTATTTCGTATATATTATAAATAGGTAACTCTTTCTTATTTACTATATTACATAAAAGTAAATAAGAGAAATAATAATATTTACTACTATTAAAAATAAAGTTTTACTGTAATATAATTAAATATATATTATTTATTTATTTTTGTTTAATTATAATTTTCGATGTACGTTAAGTCTCAATCTATAATATAGTTAATAAATGGTTGTCCTACGTAAAAAAAATATAAAAATAAAATTTAATTATTATTATCATTTAAAAATTATTTAATTGAATAATATTAAATATAAAATAATATATCATATTTTTTAATGATAAAAAGATATAAAATTAAACAAGATTTAATGATACTTATTTAATATAAAATAATTTTTTAATAATAAAATGTATTATTTTATGTTCTTAAATTTTACATATATATATATATAAATTAAGTGATAAAAGGAAATATAATCCCGGGATGGACGGCTTGATGGCCCCTTCATTTATGGTGTGATTACGTATGGATAAGAACGTCCTTACTTCGTAACTGAAAGCCGTAGAGGATAATTTTGAAACCATGGGCGCAGTTGAAAACAGGTAAAGGAAAGTGTTGACAAATGAGCCAATAAAGGAAATATGACGGTTTTTTATTCTTTCGGAAAATACGAAGTAATGACTTTTATTTTGTATTTGAAAATCATTTTGCAGAGTGTTTTAATATTAAATAAAATAATTAATAAAAACAAAAATCCTCAATCTTTTTTTTAAGGAGTTTGCAGAGTAATTGTAGTTAAATAACACTAATTTTGTCACTTATGTGTTCAATATGTTTGTGAACATTATTCATAAAAAAAAAAATCGTTACGAAAGGTCGGGGTCAAAATGGATAAAGGAAAAAAGTTCCACAAATGGTGGGAGTATCCTGTACGGCACACCAATGAGTATCCCTAAGTGACAAATAGTGCAATACATTTGAGAAATAGATTATATTAAGTTATTTTATTAATAAACATATTTTTAAGTTATTATTTAAAATTTCGGTTATGTTAATTAGACGTATTAAACTCAAAAAAATCAATAAAAATGTTATCTTAATGAAATATTATTTATTAAATTCATTTATAACAGGTTATATTCTTATAAATTCAATGATAAAATAATAATAAAATATTATTTTAACTATTTAATTTTAAATAATATCGTGTGTTATTTATCATATTTAATAAATAGATTAAAATATGTTGTGTCATATTGTGATCGATTATTTTGTGTTTGAGTCAATTTTGCATTGTATTATTCTATCGCGTAAGAAATTATTATCCTTGATATATGGTGGATAAAACTTTATATATAAATTTTTTTATGTTACTTGTTAATATTAATCGTTAATCTAATTCGTATTTATAACATTTTTTCATTTTATAAAAATAAATTGTCAAGATAAATACATTCTATTACGTATGTATGTCTCTATTGTATGTAAGATTATCTTTTTATAATGACACGTATTCAAGGTTTTGCTGTACGAATTGTATAGTCTAGTAGTTTTTATTTTATTGAATTAGTTTATTCATTTTATGTTAGGTAATTTATGTATTTTGGTTGAATTAGTTTTTTTAATTTTATGAATAGTGATTTATGTATTTTGTGTAAAATAAAATTAAAGATGTAAATTTGTAAAATATTATGAGTTACTATTTAACAAGGTGTCAACTAAATCATGATTTGAATTTATTTTTAATTCAAAGATAATTTTATTCGAGTAACACCAAAATTACAAATTTAAACATAAAGAAAATAATACTACCTTATTGCACTAATCCATAACTAGGCAAAATAATTAGTAATTATTATATATAGATTAATTTTCAAATACATACTTAAGGTGAATCAATATGTACATGTTATTTAAGAAGATTGTAATTTTGAATTACAAAAACGTCAATAATCGATACAAAATAAATAAATTAATTAAAATTAAAAACAACAAATATAACACATATCATAATCTTCTCAAGTAAAAATCAAACATATCAAAATTAATAAATAGTAACATGTAAATTATGTTGAGTCTCACATCGACCAGAGAAGCCAACCTAGTTCTGGTTATAAGGTTATGACAACCCTTTCTCTTTGAGAACTCTTTTGAAACGAGTTAGGCCATGACTTTCTACATGGAATCAAAGCAGGTCCCTGGTGCGATGAGTCCCCTCTGGCTCACCTCATAGTTCCTCTGCTATGCGGTGTCCCCGTCAGGTGGAATCGGTCTTTGCGGTGTCCCCGTCCAATGTGAGGGGGAATGTTGAGTCCTACATCGACCAGGGAAGCCAGCCTAGTGCTAGTTATAAGGTTATGGCTACCCTTCCTCTTTGAGAGCTCTTTTGGAGGGAGTTAGGTCATGACTTTCTACAGGAGTTAGGCCATGACTTTCTACATGGTATCAAAGCAGGTCCCTGGTGCGATGAGTCCCCTTTAGCTCACCTCACAGTTCCCCTACTATGCAGTATCCCCGTTAGGTGGAATCGGTCTTTGCGGTGTCTCCGTCCGATGTGAGTGGGAGTGTTGAGTCCCACGTCGACTAGGGAAGCCAGTCTAGTGCTGGTTATAAGGTTATGGCAACCCTTCCTCGGCTAATTCTCCATCTAAATTGTATTTTTAATGGTTTTGCTCAATAGGAGTGTCAATAGGTTTGAAATCCAACATACATGTCTCTGTTAGCATATCAATAATGTACTTCCTTTGGCACAGATATATTCCTTCTCTCCCCTTGGCTACCTCAATTCCTAAAAAGTACTTTAGTTCACCTAAGTCCTTCATCTCGAATTCAAAGGCTAGTTGTCTTTGTAATTTATCCATCTCAATAGTATCATCACCAGTGATTACCATATCATCAACATAAATGATTAGGGATGTTACCATCCCTCGTTGATGTTTGAGAAATAGAGTGTGGTCTGAATTACTCTGTCTGTAACCAACCTTTTGCATGAACTGTGAAAACCTTCTAAACCAGACTCGAAGGGATTGCTTGAGGCCATACAAAGACTTCCTCAATTTGCATACAAAATTACCAGGAGAATCAACTACATACCCAGGTGAAACAAAACTGCGCTCTGACGCAGAAAAAGATGCTCCAGGCAGAGGCTTCGAGAAATACCCACAATCAACAATCTATAATTGGAACTATGGGTATTTCTCGAAGCCTTTGCCTGGAGCATCTTCTTCTGTGTCAGAGCGCAGTTTTCTTCCACCTGGGTATGTAGTTGATTCTCCTGGTAATTTTGTATGCAAATTGAGGAAGTATTTGTATGACCTTAAGCAATCCCCTCGAGCATGGTTTGGAAGGTTTTCACAGTTCATGCAAAAGGTTGGTTACAGACAGAGTAATTCAGACCATACTCTATTTCTCAAACATCAACGAGGGAAGGTAACAACCCTAATCATTTATGTTGATGATATGGTAATCACTGGTGATGATACTATTGAGATGAATAAATTACAAAGATAGCTAGCCTCTAAATTCGACATGAAGGACTTAGGTGAACTAAAGTACTTCTTAGGAATTGAGGTAGCCAAGGGAAGAGAAGGAATATATCTGTGTCAGAGGAAGTACATTATTGATCTGCTAATAGAGACAGGTATGTTGGATTGCAAACCTATTGACACTTCTATTGAGCAAAACCATTGTTTAGCAGAGTATCCGGATCAGATACCAACTGATCGAGCACGCTATCAGAGATTGGTTGAACGTTTGATTTACTTAGCTCATACTAGACCAGATGTTGCATATGCAGTAAGTGTGGTGAGTCAGTTCATGCATAATCCAAGTGAGAACCATATGAATGTTGTTTTGAGAATTTTAAGGTATTTGAAATCGGCTCTAAGAAGGGGAGTAATGTTCTCTAAACACAACAACCTCTTGAAGTATGTGGATTCACAGATGCAGATTGGGCAGAAAGTATTATAGATAGAAAGTCAATATCGTGTTATTTCACCTTTGTGGGAGAAATTTTGGTTACATGGAAAAGTAAGAAGCAGAAAGTGGTAGCACGATCTAGTGTTGAGGCCGAGTATAGAGGTATGGCACATGAAGTTTGTGAATTGCTGTGGACAAGAACTTTGTTATTGGATTTGGGTTTTGTACTCAAAAATATTATACAGATGTATTGTGACAATCGGGCAGCCATTGATATATCACAAAATCCAGTACAACATGATCGCACTAAGCATGTAGAGGTTGATCGTCACTTTATAAAAGAGAAGTTAGATGCCAAACTTATTAGTTTTCTTTTTGTTCCCACAGAAGAGCAGCTTGTAGATATGCTTAACAAGAGAGTTTCTAAGAAGATATTATACGGTTCACTAAGCAAGTTGGGCATGATCGATATCTACGCGCCAACTTGAGAAGGAGAATTAATAAATCATTAATGGTATATTAGTTGTATGCAACTAATATACTTTTCTCAACTAATATACTTGTCGTAAAAATCACTTTTCCAAAAAACAGATTCGTATTTCTTATATTTAAACATGTATCAGTATTCATTGTAAAATGTGATTGTAAATACATTTCCAATATATTCAATTCAATTCTCTTGTATTAAAAAAAACCCGATGTGCCCGCTTCCCTGAGTTCCCTGGTGTCTGGTTGTTGTGCGGCCGGGTATCGGTCTTTGTGGTGTCCCCGTCTGATGTGAGGGGGAGTGTTGGAATCACATATCGCCCAGAGAAGCCAGCAATGTGCTGGTTATAAGTCGGGGTGACCTCTTTCCTAATAAGCGCGTTTTGAGGGAAACATTGGACTGCCGAGCTTTCAATTAATTATTGTATGTATCAATTTATAATTAAAAAAATAGCTTGAGTTATTATAAAAATTTCTTAAATTAAGTTATTTATATCGTTTAGTTACATTAAAAATGATATCATTTAATTTATTAGTTTTGTAAAAAAAAAATTAAGAACAAATTATATTATTTTAATAATTTTT
This sequence comes from Hippophae tibetana, assembly GCA_037013495.1. Classification (NCBI taxonomy): domain Eukaryota; kingdom Viridiplantae; phylum Streptophyta; class Magnoliopsida; order Rosales; family Elaeagnaceae; genus Hippophae; species Hippophae tibetana. The sequence goes on along the minus strand of CM072803.1, from coordinate 88,088,072 downwards.
TTATTTGAAATTTAATTATTATACGTGAAATAATTAAAACGTGATTAAAATATGAGTATTTTAAAAAAATAAAAGTAAAATTTAATATGAAATAGTTAAATAAAAAATAATAATAAAATTTAAACAAAAATTTAATTAAATATATATTTTAATTTTCAATAAAAATTAAAAATAAATAAAATATGTATCAATTAACAAATATTAAAAATAAATACTTTGTGTATTTTTTCATAATAATTTTATTATTGTTAAATATTTGTGTTTTAATTGAGTTTAATGTTAAAATAATAATATTTTAATAAAAAAATTATTAAAATAATATAATATGTTTCCTTTAAAGGGTTTAATAAAAATGTTTTTAATATAAGGGATTAAATTAAAAAAAACTTAATATAAGTAATTTTTATGACATTTTTCTTAAAAAAAATATATTTTTCCTTTGGGTTTTTTCTTTATTTTACCGGAAGTATCACATCAATTTAGTTCTCGTTTTGGTCGAAAAGATCATTAAACAATTAGCTCTAAATCTTTAATAGTTACCAATAACTAATGGCTAACTGTAAGACTTTTGTTTCGGAACCAAACTAACTGTAAGAGTTCAAATATTGTGTAACTCTTACTCTGTTGTGGCAAGGAAAAAGGCCCTAGCTTCTGGAGGTGTAGAATGCTCTGATTAAGAAACAATCACTAGAATCAACATTAATAGATCAAACGAGAAAAATATACATCTTTTCTTCCAACAAATCTTTTAATAAGTAAAGACTAGAAGAAAGAAAGTAGAGGTCAATAGTTAAAGATTGATACGTTACTTGCAATTTTTCATGACATTGAGTAGTAAAATTTGTATACACATAGTATATATTCTCAAATACAAAGTATTTAAAATCGTATTCATATAATATCAATTAGATACGAATATTTTATAAAATATAAAGAGTTCAAATAACATAACAAGATTATACTTATTTATTTTAATCTAAGATTATATTTACAAAATATAAAGAGTTAAACTTTCCTAACCAATCGAAGGTTAAACGTTTAATGGAAATTAAACATATTTGTAAATTATGAGGTAGTTGAAAATTTATTAAAGTAAAATGAGAAACCACCAAAACATGACAGCAAAATCAAACAAATTAAAACTCGTGAATACTGAAGAGTGATCGATAGTTTCAATGGCAATTTCACATATTTGTAATTCTGAGATAGCTAAATATTTATTAAAGTAAAACGAGAAACCACCAAAACATAGCAGCAAAAACAAGTAAATCAAAACTCGTGAGTGGCGGAGCACACATGATTTCTAGTCATGCCCTATAACTACTGTCTTAAAAGGTGAAAAATTTGTGAATTGAAATGAAATATTTTATTAATTCATGATATAATCTATCAATTTTATGAGCTATTCAAATCTTATTTTGTTTGCCCTTTTTTTTTTGTATCAGTAATGAAATGATAATAAAATTATAAAAATAACGAAAAAATAAAATATAATTATTTATAATAATTATGAAATAATTAGAGATAATTTTAAATGATATAAGATGTGATGAGATATGATTTAAATAAAATGAAACAATTTTAATTAATGGAAGAGATATTAAATAAAACATGATATAAAATGATTTGGTATCTCTATACTAACACACCAATTTAAATTTTTTTGTCACATTCATGGTTTTATTATCATATCGTCGTCAACGAAAAATATTAGAATAAAACACAATAAAGTGTGAAAAAATCAAGAAGAGATCTTATTCAATTAGAAGTAAAAAAGATTGAAAACAGATACAACTATATATATTATGCATACATATATTCATAACATGACTCTAGTTGATATCATAATGTACACAATAATACATGGTTCTTAGAGCTAACAAACTACAAATAAGAAGTAATCTTATAGGACACATTTACAATAAATTATATATTTTAATAAATATATCATTATATTATAAGTTAATTGATCACGAGAAAAGTATTGTACACTTTTATTGTTGATTTTTTTGTTTTTGTTTTGCTGCTGCTGCCAGATGAGCTGATAATCGTGGCAATGGGGTGCGGTGGCATGAACGTTTTGTGGTAGTTGATTTCAAGGTTTCATTGAGTTTAGAATGTTGGTAAAGATGTAATGTAGCTATGGATAACTACTCCTGTTAGATGCATGCTCAATGTTTGATTTTATCTTCCTTTTTTTCTTTCATTACATTAATTAGTACAAATATTTGAACTAAACTATTCAGCAGACAGTTAATTCAGAAATATTATTTTATTTATATATTTAATAGAATTACACAGCCTAAAGTATTGTTAAATTCATTTACAGTTTACGTTACAAAAGAGAAAGAAAAACGGTGTTTGTTGACCTCACAATTCACACATTTACAATTACAACTAAGTTGATGGAGTAATAATAGTAGAGGTAGTGCTTCCTTGTAGCCTTTATATAATAGAAGACCGAAAATGTTGTAGCAAGTCCTCCGAGTATCACATTTACACCTCCTCCCGCAACCGACTTGTCTAGGGATTTTAAAATTCTTTGGATTTGGATAATAGTAAGTAATATCTGAATTAATACTCAAATTGATCGGTACTTGAAAATGACATATTTCTTTGAATAATTATAATGTTTGTTTTCTTGGTTTTGATGGGCTTTTGTTGGGCTTAGTAATCTTCGGTCCATAATTTATGCCGTTGTGCAATTTTTTTGACAATAGGTGGCCCTCGCTTTGCTTTATGTGGTTTTTGGTAATTTGATGGGTTTGAGTTCGAGAGTAGAATCTAAAATAGTCTGATTTAATTTAAAAATATATATATATATAAACAATAATTTGATTTTTATTTTTTTTAATTTTAAAAATTAATTTATAATAAAATAATATCTATTAGAACGATATTTCTTTATCATTATATTATTGTTACGAAATGTATACTTGCATATTTATTATATACACAATTTGTTTGTCGATCATCAACACATATTATTTTACAAAGTGGATTCAAGATGAGCATCTAGAAATAATAAGAGAGGAGGAGGTAATTTAATTCATATGGAACAACATAATATGCCTCTTTTGCTTAAGGAACTTGTTATTGATAATGAAAAACAATTTATAAGTGATGAGTGAAAACCGACATCGCCGATTCTTGCCAATACTTTGGTTTTATATTTATAAAATTTTCGCAAGTGCACGAATTATTTCGTAGAAAATGATAAGTATACTCCCAAGGTCGATCTAAGGAAGGAATATATGTGGTTTTTAATTTATTATTCAAACTTTTAAAAATGAAATTAAATCCTAAACATCCTGCCATGATAGTTTGGTTTTTGTGTTTCTAATCTAATAACATAAAAATAAACATAGATACATATACAAATACAGATTCAATAAATATTTATACAAATTTTATCATTTATAATAGTAGAGTATTTATTAATATAATAACTAAATTAATTATGCTTGCTCATATTATCTAGGTTATTAAAGATAACACTACTCTAAATCAGACCGAATAACTAAACCTTAAAATCTATTTTTTTGATTTAAGTTTGTAATGAAAAATAATTTATTTCTCTTTAGCATTCTTAATATAAAATCTTGAATAAAAACAAAATCAATTCATTTTAGAGATTTTTACCTATTTAATATTTTGCAAGCATAACAACGTTATTATTACATCATGTTTATAAACAACCAGCAGAGTTAAATTTAATCACAGATAAATTAAATATAACATGTAAGAATAAAACATAAAAAATAAATGCAAAGAAAATAAAATCCTTACAGTACTTCGATCCTATTCTCATTACTGGAAAACCTCCAAACGGAATTTGCACTCCCATTTATTGAATAAAAAAACTAATAAATTACAAAAAAACATAACTAGTTTTTCCCAAAAAAGGAATAACTCTAAAACTAAGAGAAATTAACTAAGAAAAACTAAAAAATCTAAGAAAATAGAGAAAGAAAGAGAGAAGAGAATGTGTTTTGGGGTGTAGTATGAAGTGAAGAGAATGAGGGTATTTATAGATGAGGATGAGGAGAAAAAGTGGGTGAAAAAATGTTAAAAATGGTGAAAACGCGGAGTGGTGATTGCGACATCATTGATGATGTCATAGGGTGGTTGTGTACGAAAATGGGGCGAAATGGAAGCTGGGGCGCGTGCGCGAGGCAGCAGGAGTGCACGCGGCGTGCGCGTGGGTGTGGGCGCGCGACTAGGTGCTGGCGTGCGCGGAACTGGGCGCACGGCTGGGCAGCTGGGCGGTGTGATTTTCTCATTTTTGACCCATTTTGTCCAATTTTTCGATATTTGTTGACCTTTCCTCATTTATTTATTAATATATTTGTGATGTATTGCTTCCAGTATTCCTCTTTGAGTATTTAAGTTATGTTTTTAAGCGAAAATACCTGAAAAACAATAAAAATAAGCGTGATTCTGAAAAGACAAATTTATATAAATATATGATAAAGTATATAAATATATATATATTTTTAATCAATTAATGTGTATAAAATCATGACAATTTTAGTGCTTTTTGAGCACTCATCAATAAGCCATAACTTCTAAGAGTTTACCTCAAAGTACAATATCAAAATATGTCATTAAATTTCATACTATCCACAAGAAAATGGTCAAGCATAATCCTTGAATAAAATGATATTAAACTTATTGAAAAAAGAAATTAGAAGGAACCAAGGGAAAATGATTGGATGGGTTACGTGGAATTTTATGGGCCATCAAGAATAATCCTTTAGGTACAACTAATAAGACATACTTCTATCTGGTATACAAGATAAAAGTTGTAATCCCTACAAAGTATTAGTTCCCACTATGAGGTTAATCTTAATTGAAGATTGAAATGCTTAAAAGAGACCAGTTGATTTGGTATTGGCAGAAGAAAAAAAAAGATGAGACCTTGAGAAGACTAGTGAAACAAAAGAGAAATATGGAAGATTACTACAATAAATTCATACAATTCAAGTCATTCTCTACAAAGGATTGGATTCTTAGAAGAGTATTTTTTAATAAAGAATGGATGGCGGGAAAGTTAGGTGAAAACTCGGAGGGCACATACCAGGTAAAAAAGATGACACTAGGTAGAGCTTACCACTACTATAAAAAGAGGTATTTAAGTCGATATGTAAAGTCAGTTTTTTTTCCAAAAACCGACTTATAATGAATATAAAATCGGTTTGGTGTAGAACCGATGCTATCTACGTAGGACGTAACATCGGTTGACACGTAAAACCGACGTTACACACGTAGATAAATTCTTTTCTTTTCTTTCTTCCCCAGACAGAAACTATTCCAAGCGCTGCATAACTCTCAAAAACCTAAAACCTCTTCCACTTATCCTTCGATCTTTCTCATTTTTCGACCACCTACGATCACCAATTCCAGCACCGGTTAGTGAGTTTTCTTCCTCTCTAACTAATCTTTTAGATCCCCTATTTTTTGAGCAAAATACTTAAATTTTTTATATGACAAAACAATATTTTTTTTTCTTAATTTCTTTCATTTTGTCACTTTATTTACTCTTATAAGTATTTCTATTAATTCTACGCACTTATTATTCATATTTTTTCTGTTATTATGTGTTATTATTTATGTGTATAAATTTTTGTATTATATATATAGGTTAGTATTATAACATGAGGAGAAAAATATGATGATCTTGAATAACATAGAATAACACAATGGTAATTTTTCTGCTATTAATTAATATTTTATTTTTCAATTATTTATATTATTTAAACTATTTGTTAAACAAATTTTTTTTTCTACTATTATTTAGTGATCGAATACAAGTTTTAATTTGAGTATAATAGAAAATGAGTAAATTTAAAAAAAAAATTGATTCACATATTGAACTGACTTTAAATTTTAAGTCATTTTATTTAAAATCGGTTCAATAAACCGACTTTATTACCCCTTTTGTAGTAGTGTACATTATAAAGGATATCCAAGGTGTAGAATAAGGCATAAGTTAAAATGATTAACACTTAAAAAAGTATAATTTTTAGTATGTAATAGACTAATACTTGTTTCTTATGTAAAAAAAGCTTTTGTAATAGATGTAGAAGTCTAGTAAATGATTAAGCTACGAGTTGGTCATCTCGTCAAGAACTAGGTAAAATGCACTAGCATAAAAATGATTAAGCCACAAGATAATCACGCTAGTCAAGAATTAGATAGAACACTCTGGCATAAAAATAATTAAGCCACAGGTTAATCACCTCAGTCTAGAACTAAGTAGAATGCTCTGGCATAAAAATGATTAAAACAAGAGTTACTCATCTTGATCGGGAACTATGTAGGATGTTATGGCACAAAAATAATTAAAACATGAGTTAATTACCTCGATTAGAAACTAATTAGAACACTTAGTAAAAAATGATTAAAATATGAGTTCATCACCTCTATTAGGAACCAGGTAAAATGCTCAAGCAAAAGCTTAGTCCTAGGAAGCTGGTGTCACTAGCTCCAGTAACTAAGTTAGGCCAAGGTTTAAGCCTCGAGCTTATCACCTTGATCAAGAACCAGGTAGAATGCCATGACACAAATATGATTAAAACATAAGTTGATAATCTCGATCAAGAACCAAGTAAAATGCTCGGGTAAAAGTTTAGTCCTAAGAAATTGGTATCCTCAGTTCCAGTAACCAAGATAAACTAAGGTTTAGGACACGTGATGATTATATTGATTAAGAATAAGGTAGAATGATTAGGCATAATAATCAATAAGTTCAAGAGCAATTCATTTGAACAAAAATATTTATTCATAGATTGAGCTTACAAATTCCACAAGTGTATTCTTAAAAATAAAAGAGAAGAAAAGCTTGAGGACATGCTTTGTTTTTCAAAATCCCTTCAAACATTTGTCCAATTGACCAAGGTCACAATCCTCTATCTCTTTTTTCACTAAAGAAAAAAGCTGGTTTGAATCTTGCCCACACATTTGCATACATTTTTGCCCATTTGTGGTAAGGATAAGCTCGAGCTTGTGCCCAAGTTTTTTGATTTCTCGACAATGTTCATAACTTTAAGGAACACATCCTCACTTTGATTCATGTAAAATCTAACTTAATATGCCTCAACATTTACCAATACGACCATCTTCGACATCATTTTCCTTTCGTATGATCACATTCATAACAATTCACCTTTGTGAAGCTAGACTTCACACTTGAGCTGATCCTATAGTAAAGCTTTGTCTTTGTTGAGAGCCAGCTTGCTCCTTAACTTGGCTACCTCAATGTTAAGCTTAGTAGTCTCTTACTTCAAGGTGCATGCTAAATGCCTCTTTATCGGATCAACAACCATGTCACTCGAGGACAAAAAACAAGGTTGATGCTAAAAATCCTTAAAGAAACTAAGGTTTATATTTTTTTCTATGTGTTTCAACAAGTAAGCCCATTATCTTATATAGGGAAAGCATTGAGATGACTAAACAGACAAATGTCAAAACTACAATGAAGTAGGTAAACATCGATAAATATTGGCCATAAATGAACATAAACTTATACCTACGTATATCTATATGTGTATAAATACATGCATAAATTAAGGAAAAAATTATATGTCATAAATTAAAAATTATATTGAAAATTCAAAAATCCACTACAAGAGGGAACTTGGACATATTACAAAAGAAAGGAACGAGCTTATAAAAAGAAAAAAAGGTTAAGCTTTACAAAAAAAATTAGATCGAACCTATTCCATTGGCCTCCCACTAACTAAAGATGTAGAGAAAAAATATTGTTTTTGGTTATTCTCATTATTGAGAATTATGGCATTTAAACCTCTACCCTATTTGGATGACATGTAAACACTTCTCGTGTCGATAGGGTTTTGTTTTAGTATGTATGTTTTATTGAATTTAGGCATCTCCAATTCCATCCTAAACTTTCTACATATTAAAGTAAGGCAAAGAAGGTTCCTTTACCCATTTGGTAATAATTGGTTGGGTGCGAACTGTGTTCTCATTGAAAATTTCCTTATGAATGAATAAAAAGAAAACCTGAACCCGAGCTACATAGTATTTTCATGAAAGTCATCCAACCCTTAGGGGGTTTCACTATCCAGTGCATCCGAACTGGGGATTGGTATGTTGATGGTAGTAGTATGTAGTATTTTTTCTCAACCTCTCCTCATCCCTTGGAGTAAAGCCATTAGTAGGCATCTTGGCATTCTAACCTTTTGTTTGATTTGTTGGCTCCTAGATCCCTCTTTGACGTGACTTATTTTTTCACTCTCTTGGAGTAGATATTTGTGAGTAAAGGACACTTAATCGAATGGTTGAGGTGTTGTGTAGTGAAGATGTGGTAGGAATCTCAGGCTAGACACTAATCATTTCTTCATCTTATAAGGACGTTTTCTCACTCATAGTTGATCACGAGGTCACACTTTCCTCCTCATTTGAATATGTGGTATATTTGGGGCTTTTTCAAAAAGAAGAACTTGAGAAGGGTGAAGGAAATACCACTATATATGTTGCCCTACTTACAATTTCTCTATACATGTTTGCTACAAAAGAACAAAAAACAAAAGGAAAAAGATAAGATATTTGGAGTCAAGAAGTTACTTAAAAAGTCAAGGAAAAAAATTAATAACTGACCTAAAAAGAACTGAGAAAAGATATTTAAAAGCACATCTTGATAATTTTACCGCCTGACCAAGAAAAATGTAAGGTATGAGGTGAAATGATAGAGCTTTTTTTTAGAGAATCGGTTTGGTTTTTAGAGAATTATGAAAATGAATGCCTCTTCTCCTCATTAATATAAAGGTCTAGTTTTTCTCTATCCAATTAACTAACAAGTCGAAAAGTCTTTAGAGCATCTATTGGGACATGCAAAACCATTTCAAATTCTATTTTTGTCGTTTTGTTTGCCTAGTATTTTACTCTTTTATCTTGATTGATGAACCGAGTTGATAAAATAGAGGACTTGATGTTTGAGTAAAAGATACAACCTAGTGCCTGACCTTTATAGTACCCGATCCATAAAACACTATGACCGAGCCTTGGGATATGCTCATGCCTTGAAGCTAGATACTCAAAGTAACCTCACCATCTAAAGCACCAAAGGTTCTACCATCAGCTTGAAGTTACAATATAATCACGCTTATAGTAGTTTAAGCTTTTAATACTCTAACTCTCTGACATACGGTGACATATAATTATATGTAATCGACATGTGTATATATAATGTCGTATATATATGAACTTGATGTTAAATCAGACATATTCAATCTCATTTTATAATATCTCTCGAATTTCTATTTAAATTGAATTATCCTCAATAATATTAATGTAGAAAATTTATTTCTTACATGTAAATATTTAGCTTACCATTCCTATCATACACGTGCAACTATGAATGTAAAGTCTAGAAAATTAAATTAAAAATATATATTATATAATTAATTATTTAAGTTATTTGGTTTTATTTCATCAAAAAAATATTTTAAAAAAGAAACGCTTTATTTGTCTTTAAGCCTTAAATGTGATCTGACACATTTATTTTAATTTAGTTTAAAAATACTTTTATAAAATTTTAAAAATCGAAAAGTAAGCACCGGACTTCCCTTACTGCACATCCAATTTTAAGCGATCAACTTTTCTTTTGCAGTTTGACCTTCATGATCATTTCTATTATAAAGCATCATAAATTGGTTTAGTGGACTGCTGCACTCATATATTTTATAATTTATGACCAACTCAAATCCATTATGATGGATTTTATCTTTTAATTTGGTGTTATCATTAAGCATTGAATCATAAACATTATTTATTAGGGGGACATTCCAGGGTTTATTATTCTTCATATTTTTATTTGTCATTTTGTTGTATGATTCATAGACTAGTACTCCTTGAGCTAAGTGGGTGATGAAAGATGATAACTTCTATATCCATCTAACATACCATATCATAAGAAAAATATTTTTTCCTTCCTCTTTTATAATTGGCGGATGGACGGATTTATTTGGATATATGCACATATATTTTATTTATTGTTCTTATATAGTATGTTAGATGGAAAAAATTAATATTAAAGTAAATTAAAAAAATATAAAAGAAAATAATTTAATAAATAAAAAATATATTTAAAAAAAAAAACTTCGGACCCTTTTCCATCGATCTATTCAAAATGAATGCATGGTTTGATTTCGTGTGTGGATAAAATTATCTTCTTGACTAGAACCAATAATTTCTAGTCAAAATGTTTTTATCATCATGATCGAGCTTCATTGATAATAGCGCTGCGCATAATATTGTTGGCACCTTTGTTGATTCTGGTTGATTGGTGCGTTTCCAACATTGTGCTTAAAACTAAGTACATTAAGCTGACCGATTCGGGATATTCTTCGATATTCTGGCTATTTACGTAAGAACCAGATGGATAATCATCTTTTTTGTTTTTTAAGAAATTGATTTTTTAACAAAAAATCCAACAAAATTAATTTATATTTTTCTTATAAATAATTAGATTAAAAATAAGTAAATAATTTTAAGAACGTATTTAAATTAAATTTTTTTATTCAATTCATTGGATTCAAATTAAAATATATTGATAAATTTAATAGTCGAATCGAATTTAAGTTGAAAAATAAAAATGAGTAAATAATTTTATAAATTTATTTAATTCATTGGATTCAAATAAAATAGATTGATAGTCGGATTGAATTTGTATTGAAAAATATATCATCCATTGGATTTAATTCAAATTAATATATTTTATAATCTCTAGTAACTTTATCCGAATCGAATTATTATTAAAATTATAAATAAATAAATATTTTATTTTATAATATGTTATATTTAAATATTATACGTACTGTAATTATATTAAAATATTCTTTTAGTTCTAAAAAATATAAATGTAAAATCTATGTAATAATTTAATAATTATCTAAGCATAATTACTCTTTTCTTTTTCTTTTTATTTTTTAATTGTAACTATAAATACATTAATTTATAATTAAGATGTTATATATATAGTGTTTTATATATGATAATAATTGATAAATAAATTTTCGCATCAATTCAAATTTATTTAGATTAATTACATCATCAGATCAAATTCAAAATAAAAATCTTCAAATATGATTGAAATTAATAAAAAATAGATAATTTTGATTCATTACTTCCTAAATCAATATTTACTCCCAACTTGATCTTCAAAATCTATCTCTTATATAAAAAGGTAATATATCATTCTTGATGAAGCTTTGGAATCTTTGAATTTAATTTTTAATTCTTCTAGTATAGCCTCTTTGTAATACAATTTCATGATCAAACCTTGCAAAGTTTTTTATTGTCTTTATCTTAGTCATTGTAATGTCAATTCCTTGTAAATGATATTGAGAATATTTATAAATATCAACTTTAGTAAGATTTTATCAATATTATTTAATATAAAAAATATATATTTATTGTTATATATATATTATTTTTCTTCTTTTAACGTAAATATTATTTTTGTAATTATTTGGTGGTTTAAATTTTTTTCCTTTTCATTATAAAATAATAATTATTGACTTAATTTTTTTAATAATTTTTTTATTTTTATAATAAAAATAAAAAAAATAATATTTAAAATATTAATTGAATATTGTTTTCTATTAAAGGATACTCGTTTTTTATTAAAAGTTTGTAATATATTCGGTATGGATTTTAGTTAGAAGTGTTCAAAATCGGATACAAGGAATAAGAAAGAGTTTCCTGACTCTTTTCTAACTTATCGACAACCCTAACATTATGTCAATCCAAATAGAATTATTTAATGTTCATTTAATGAATTAATGAGTTAAAAATTATAATTTATTTAACTTATGAGTAACTTAAAAATTTTAATAAAATATATTTATAATTAAAATAATATCATTACAAAAATAATAAATAAAGTATATTATTTTTTATTTTATAAAAATATAATTAAAAGATAATATTTATATTAATAATTTATTTTTAAATAAAAGTAAAAATATATAAATGAATTAATTTATGAGGTGTTAAAAATAAATTATATAAAATTCCAATAAATAAAATTAAGTTGTGACAAATTCATATGAGACATCTCTCGTACAGATTTATAGTCTAAAATTTTAGTTAAAGTGTAACACATGTCATTGTTGGGATTTTGATGGTCTTTATTTTTAAAGAAATAAAAAATATATATTTTAAATGTGTTTAAAAATAAAGAGTGTCGAAAATTACAACAATTAATTCTTCAAATATTGTACCTCTCTTAATTTTCTATCTTTAAGTCACATCGTGTCCTAATGTTGTTCGTGCAAGTACCCCTAGTCCTTTTAAGCAAATCTCTAATTTTTTTCTTTATCAAAAAAGCATATCTCTAATATCATCAAGCTGCTTGTTTTTGACTTTTGAGGATGTTGATACACATACACCAACATCCCATTTTGAATGTAGCATTATATATAGGGGACATTAATATGCAATGTATATATATATATATATAAAGATAGTTGAAGATATGTATATTATTATGTAGAAATGTTAAGTTTTGTTTAAAAATTTATCATATATTAATAACACATGTGTTTTTAATATTGAGAATGTGATGGGTTAATTGTAATTTATTTTTCTTTTATTGATGGTTTTTATCAAATTGGTTTGTGAGTAGATTTTTTCAATTTGGTCCGTGGATAGATAGAATTTTTGTACGAGTAATTGTGTTTTTAATTTGACTAGTGCTGGGAAGGTGTTCGATGAAAGTGCTTAATGAAGTTTGACAAACAAGCAGTTCATCGTTGGTTGAGCCGTAGTTCTCTTTCAGATTAAAAAATATTGGTATGGATTTAAATTTGAATATTGAAAAATAATTATTTAGATTATAATTTTTTATATTATTATAATCAAATTTTTTTGATGGTATATAATAAAATTTGTAAATTAAATATAAAAATAAGATACAAATAAAAAATATATATGAAAAAAAGTATAAAATATTATCCTAATTAAATTATATTTTGATTGAAGATAAAAAAAAACTATAAATAGATAAATTTAAAGATAAATTACTTAAAAATTTAAAAAATAACATGAAATAATATTTTATCTATATTTATTTATATTTTTTCGACAATTTTATGAAATATTCTTAATATTTACACTATTTGACAAAAAATGATTTTTTGTCTATATTTTCTTAACAATTATATATATATTTTCTATAATATCACAACATTTTTAATATATTTTTTAATATTTAAAAAAAACATAATACTACAAAAATAGAAACTATATCGCTCACGTTCCGATCCTTAGTTATTTTATTAATTTTCTTGTTCCTCTGTACCCTTCTTAATGATTACAAGGCTTATATGTCATATTTTGGTTCTTGTTCACTTCTTTGTGTATTATATATATTGTATTGATTAGTGATTAATAAATTTTGTATTTATGTTTCTGTTGTGTTTAGAGAAATCACTGAATCCGTAACCCAGCTGTACGATGGATATTAGTTTATATTATATTCTTTTTGAGCTCATACATCCACCTTTTTTTTTTCTTGAACCATTTTACATTTGTGATAGAATCCGTTATTATATTATTATATTTAAACCATTAAAATTAAAAAAAAAAATCATAATTTTCTTCCCTGTTATAAATTTTAAGGGTCGAAAAATAATTCATTTAAAGGTATTTGTTCAATTAATATAAATAAATGAAATCTTATTATTTTTGGTATAAATAAAAGTATAAAAATGAAATTACACACGTAGGCATTTCCTTTATTGATAAGGAAGATATATTGTATTGGGATAAAATAAATTCATTACATCTGAATATCTGATTGGTAAAATTACCTTTCCTTAGGTCACACACCAAAACTTTTATATTTTGAAAGACATCCACTTTGGTTAATCATACTTCGATCACAAATTTTACACGTGATTGTATTTACCGACATTTTAACTATAATAATTAAAATTATGATTAATTATAAAAATAATTTTTTTTTGAGAAATAATCATGTAACATAAATTGTTATTACAATACAGAAATTATAATTAATTAAAATTAAACATATATTAATATATTTTTATATACATATAATTACATAAAAATATATTTTTAAAAATTAAATATAATAATTACATAAAAATATATTTTTAAAAATTAAATATAATATTTAAAATAAATAGATTGAATTTTATTTATCTTTATTTTTATATTTTACTTAGAAATATACATTAAATAATTAAAAAATAAAAATTATTTTTAATATATTATATAATATAGTAAAATATGAATTCTATTAACATTTAATTTTTAAAACTAAATATATTTTTGAATAAATATTAAAAAATAAGAAATGTTATTAGATAATGAAAAAAATGCTACAAATTCATAACTTATCGTTATTATTTGAATGTATATAAAATTATTGTGGGGTAATTATAGTTATAATACAATCTTCTCACGCCCATTCTTGATAGGATATGTGAGAAAAAAATATTACAAACAATGAGATATAGACATATGATGGAATTGAGTTATCTCCATTCTTTATTTTTATAAAAATAAAAAATGAGTTGAAAATTGGGATAAAATTAATTATTTATATTAATGAGAGATATATAATATGTTATATGTAAAAAATATTTGTATAGGGGAGTCTTAAAAGTAATTTAATTAGCAATTTGATCCAATATCTATTTACCTAAAAATATAGTTTTTTTTAACATTTGAAAAAGATTATATATATATATATTCAATTAGCAATTTGATCAGAATATCTATTTACTTAGAAATGTAGTTTTTTTAACATTTGAAAATGTCATATTTAAATGTACAACAAATAATAAGCTACATATTTATAATATTTTTTCTTATGTTTCTTTCAAAAATGTCATGACATTTTTACATTTTTAGTGCGTCAAAAAGTAAAAAACATTATTATCTTATAAATAAAAAATGAATAGCTATATAGAATACTGAACTTTAATTTTTATACGATTAATTTATTTACTTAATTTTTTTAAAAATATTTTTTATATTATATTAAAAAATATGTAAATCACATGTAAAAGTTTAAAAACAAAATTTACTTCTAAAAGAGAATTATATTTCGTAATTAAACTAACAAAAATAAAGCAAAAAAAATTAAATTTTGTCTATATGACATTTCTAGTGGGTAAAAATGCATTAAGTTTGACTATTTCAAAATCTCAAATTGAGCAATTAAGTCGAGTTCTATTACAAGTTGTGTTATTAAACTTATTAAAAAATTATAAAAATTAATATTAATAAAATTTATAATAAAAAATAATTTCTGTAACGAAGTTAAAACTAAATGTCGTTTAACATTAAACTTATTTAAATAATTTAAATGATGTGTAATAATTTTTTAATAATAAAAATATATGAGATTAATTTATTAAAAAAATAATATTGTAATAGTTATAAAATTATAAAAATGTGATGTTTTTTTATTAAAAATAAAATAAAATAAAACTTATCTCTCCTATCTTTCACCGAGTTATCTAGCAGTTTTTTTAGCCACTAGGAATTGTTGTCATTATGCTCCAATTGACACATGAATCAGTGAAAAAGCAGCAGACCAACCAACATTATTCAAAGTTTCAAGAAAACAAGAAACATATATATATATATATATAAAATCATATTTTTCACGTTCCATAAAATCTTCTTCTAAGCCTAATCGATTATATCCCAGAAGAATAGGACCCAATCGAAAATGCTAGTTTCATGTATTAACAGAAAAAAAAAACAAAAAAAATTGAAAAATATATATTATGGTCCGATTCAGATGAACCTATAATTGAAATCAGTTGATTGATAAAATAGAAAGTGCTTTTTTTTTTTGTGTCACTTCTCTTAAAGCTTTGGATTTTGGAGATCCTCTATCATATATATGATCGCTTTCAAGAAAAGAGATTGTGAAGAAAAACTTATAAAATTAAAAACACATGGTAATTCAACAAGATTATTATTGATTATAATTTCCACATTTCTACAGTCTAATTACACCCAAAGCTCCTGGTGGGTTTGGTAATACCACTAATTACTAGTGACTACAAATATAATTAATGTTATTTTCAAATTAGACAAAGGTGCAACTTGCTCGCCTAGCTTGTGACAAAATGCATATTTAAAACATGTCGATAAAATATATATGCATATATTTTTATCATAGAATTATTATATAAGTTATAAAAATATCATTAAAAAAATTGTTTTTTATGACAAATTTAATTGTACATGTGGATGGTAATTATGTAACAATCGATAAAATTTAATGATAATTTTATAATATATTAAAATTTAATAATACTTCATAACAATTATCATAATTTTATAATAAAAAATCCATTTATGATTAACTTGCAATTTTTATATTTGTTTTGGTATATGCTATTACAAAAAGTAATTTGTGACATATTAATTATATTTATATATTCACACACTTTTATAATTTAGTCGGTAAAATTGTAGTATTTTTGACTAAAATTTATGGTTGATGTCACAATCATCAAATATCACATCTAAAATAAGTCCTAATTGTTATTGTTTATGGTTTGAATTATAAAGAGAAATTGAGATTCACATTTTTTTTAAGAAAGTCTCATAAATTGAGCCTAAAGAAAATAAGGGAAGAAATGTTTTAAAGCCATCATGGTCAGTATGAAATCTGAAGTTTCAACTTAATCAAAATCTCAAAATTATGAGATATCATATTTAAGACTAGAGTCTAGAATATTAACTGAGGGCTAGCTCCTTTTAACATTTACATACTTCAACCATGACTATGATTGAGCGTTGAATTTTTCATATGTAGTCGGTCTTCATTTATCGACCATTAGTTCAACTTACCAATTAAATAACTTAATTAAGTCTACTCCAACATTATTAATAATTGTCATTTTAATTTTATTAAAGTATGTAAAATAATCATTTAAGACTGATTCGTTATTCGTTATTTTTTAATGTATTTTATAATAATTAAATTATTTTATCTTTTTATTTTTTTTATAGAGTATTACTTTTTTTAAAATTACATTAATTTTAAATTTATTCATTAACATTATCACGTTATCAAATCTTTTATAATATATATATATATTTCTAGCAAAGATTATTTCTTCGAAGGGGTAACATTTTATACTTCTTTGTTTTTTTTACTTTAAAAAATGAAACGAAGTACGAAGTACTATTTGATTACAAACCAGGATAAAAAAAATAATGCACGATGTAATTTATATAAGGATTATAAGTGTTATCTATTTTCGTTGACAAAATATTTACTTGTAAATTTGTTTTTAGGCATGCTATCAAGTTTATCAAGAACAACCAAAAAAATGTTCAAGTTACAAATATTCGTATTTCAGGTATGTCTTTTATAACTACGACACATATGATTACATTTATATATTTAATAGTACATGTTCATAAATCTAAAATTATTTTTGGTGCTTAAATATTTTTTTTATGTATCTTAATATTTTTTAAGATATGATTTAAAAAATATTTTTTTATTAAGGTTTTTAATGGGCTTTGAAAAATTAAACCCATAATATATTTAACCCTAATACTAGTAGGTCATGATTATTATCTATATATATACATTAGGGTTGAATAAGTTTTGTGGGAAAATAATAGAAGTTAAAATTGTCGAAGCTTCTGTGTTGAAACGGCAAAAAAAAAAAGGGTATTGAAAAGATTTTCATCACCATCGTCATCAGAGGAGCGGCTCTTGCATTCAATTATTATTTGAAGGTGATATGCTAAATTGAAAAAAAAAGGTATGCTTAATTTGAGAAAAGGTAATCCATATTGGATGATATGCTTAATTAAAAAAGGTAATATATATGTATATATAACAATGATAAACATTCATATATATGAGAAAAGGATTATAGAAAAAAGATAATAATTGATTTTGAGAATAATATCATTTAAGGTGGATATTTGATTTGAAAATTAATTCACAATCATATATGTTTTTCTAAACTTTTATAGGTTTCATATCTATTTATTTCATACTTTTTATATTCATAAAGTCTATTTTGTGATTAGTATTTTGGATATTTAAATCTAATAATTGTATGAATAATTATGATTATTTGATTTAATTATTAAATTTCAAAGAAATTATTTTTATGAAACCTATGCTTAATTTTCTTGCTCTAGAATTTTCTAGTTAATTTGATTTAAATGACATATATTTTGAATCATCTAGTTAGGATTATTCATTATTAAATCCGCTCTAGAACACACACGAGCACTTGTGTTTTTTTTGTGCTAACTATTTTGCAGTTGATTTGTGAACGATTTGATTCACGTGGAGCTTATTGGAACGTTGGTCTGAAAACCGCTCACACTAATTTTAGAAACTGTGAAAATAGAGTAGGGGGCTCGTAAGTAAAGTACATTAGGGCAGTATCCTAAGGAGGGTAGCATAAGACCGAGTTTGTACTTGAACATTTGATTTTCATAGTGGAAAGTTAGGTGGTCCGATGGACCAGTGGTTTTTCTCTTAGGTCATAGTTGTGGCCTATGTTGTTTCCACCTAAAAATATCGTGTGTTATTATTTTTGCACTTTAATCTTACACACGATTGCATGTCTGACCGCTTTGTTTAGGTTATTAAATTATAAATTGATAAAAATTAAAAATAACATATTCATCTCTTCTCTAGGTTAATGAGGTCCATATCTTATAAACTTTCACTTTAAAAAAATCATATACATTGTACACATTTTTGACAACTCATATGTAATATCAATCTCCTCGTATAAAAATGTTGAAAATGTTATAATATTGATGAAAAATATTTTTTTCTTTCAAAATATCTTAGATATTGATAAAATATAATTTCTTATGAAATTTTTTATTTTTATTTTCTAAATAATTTAACTTTAAATGCATCTATTTATAATATTTTTTATTTTCCATCAAAATATTATTTATTTGAAGGGATAACATTTTATACTTTTTCGTATATTGTTTATTTCTAACTCACTATCACATTTACATTGATGGTCTTATCTATATTTTTTTTCTTTCTGTAATTTAAAATATCCTATATACAATTATAATATTATTTCAACTGCATCTATAATAATATTTCAATTGAATCTAAATAATTATTACATATTTTAAATACTCATTATGATTATTTTTTAATTAATTAGTGACTTATTGATTAAAATGAAGAACACGATTATTTATTAATATATGTATTTAATAAGAAAACTAATTTAAAATATAAATATTTGATTGTTATAATGCTTTTATGAAGTGTTGTAAAGAAAATTCATAATTTTAAAAGAATTTCTATAGTTTAATTTCTTGAACTTTTTCAAAAAAATTATTAACAAAGACAATATATTCAACATTTATATAAAATTAAGTCTTAAAATTTCAATAGATTTTAACATTTTTAACTGTAATTACAATTTTTTAAATTGCAGTATTGTAAGTAATTAGAATATTTCTGCTCTTAATTATGTTGGAGAAATGTTTTCCTTTAATTCAAAAATTAAACTGTTAAGTAAAAAAATTGTAGTTATTTAAGTAAAGAAAAAGAAAGAAATATAGTGATGATAAAGATTATTTTAGCAAAACAAAATTCTATTATTTGAATCAAATAACAAGCTATCACATAAATAAACAACAACAGTGCTCTTTTAAATTTTTTCCTAATATCTAATGGATATGAATAGAAAAGAAATAATCTCGATTTTTATATGATTCAATTATTTATATAATTTTATTTTAATTTTTTTTTTAAAATATAAATAATTTTTACTTTATAATATATATATATATATACATCATATTTGTATAGGATCGATGACTAAAAATAAAATACATAATTATTTCATGCTATTAAACAAAACAAAAAATATGCTACATAAAAAATGATCTATCAATAATTGAGAATTGGGGTCATGAGGTTAATCCGATCGAGTAGGATTTAGGAGGCACATATATATACAATGCCACCAAAGGTATAGTTTTAAGTTAAACGATCGAGTTACATTAAGAGTATATATATATATATATATATATGTGTGTGTTTTGTATATAATTTTCAAGTAAAAAAAAACTAAAAAAGTATCTGAGTGCAACAAGGAGTTGTAAGCCAAAAGTAAAGTATATTGCTTGATTATGATTATCATCCCTTAATTATGCTTCACTTCAGTGTATTATATTTTTTAATCACGTGCCGATCGAAATAATACCCAGTACTTGAAAATACTAGTACTTCAGGCTTTAGTCCAACATTCTTCATTAACAGTTCACACTCTTTTTTTATACATACTGATCACGTGCTTAGGCACATAAACTTAAAAGCAATAGTAAATAAATAGAAATAATAACTATTATTAACATATAAAGAAAAATAAATAAAAAATTGATAAGTATATAAAACTAATATTAACCTTCTTTTATTAGTTTAAATTTTTGATAGATTAGTTTTACAAACATAAAGAAAAATAAATAAAAAATTAATACATATATAAAAATAATATTAACATTCTTTACATTAGTTTAAATTTTTAAGAAAATTAATTTTTTTAACAATTTTTAGCATGGAATTAGAATTGGAAGCATGTCTTCAAATATCAATAACTTAAATTATTGAATTACAAATGTTTAGTATACATGATGTATAAAACATGGGTGAATATATTATGAATATTTTTTAAGTATAATATCTATAAAATTATAGAAATATTTATAAATAAAATGTATTCTTATATATTAATTTTTTAGCTTATACCACTTAAAAACTCACAACAAATTCAATAACATGAATATATTTACGCTCAAATCCGTAATTAGAAATAATAATTATAGATAAGTAATAAATGTATAAAAATAATATTGATTTTCTTTCTATTACCTTAAACTCAAGGAAAGAGTTAATTTTTCAATAAATTTTAATAAAAATAAATGGGTTTATAATACCTTTTAACCAAAAAAAAATATTTATATTTAAATAATATATTTTCATTAATAGTAAGTGTTGTTTTTATTATTATTTGTTTTGGATAGTTTTTTTACATAATAATTCAAAATAATTTTGAACCTAGAAATAATTGATAGTGTATTTTAGTCGTTGCAAGGCAATAAATTACTAAAAAAATAAATATTCTCCTCTAGCTATAGCTATTAGCTAGTGAGGGACATAAAAGCAACTTGAGTGTGTGGTGCAACAGTGCAGCAACGCTGGACACACTATATAGAGGGGATTTTCAAAGCTTCCTAAACCACCAATTCAACTTAAAATTCTCACATAAGCAAATTAAGGTCTATGTTGTATTATAAATCCAATTATTAAGCAGTTGGATAATTTAACTTATCAGAATTAATAACTACGTAGTGATCGAAGATGGTGGAAGATAGAAAGGGCGCAGAAACACTTAAAGCAGATCAGAAATGGGTTGGGGATTCATCAGTTGATTATAAAGGACAAGTTCCTCTTCGAGCTTCTACTGGTGTTTGGAAAGCTTCTCTTTTTATTATCGGTACGTATTTAAACCACTTTTAATTAATTAATTAATTTTATTTTATTTTTTTAAATTTCTATTTAAGACTGTTCTCGTTGCTAATTAAATAATAATAATAATAATATTAAAGAAAGAAAAACCAATTCAGTGTCGTTGAGCGTTTCTGATCAGGCAATTAAGTAAATTAACAATTCGCTAATTTAAGTCTCTTTTGCCATGGGATTAGCTAGCTAGTACGTGATGTGATGTGCATATATACTCTTTCGATCACAATATATCACAATACTAAGTAATTTTATTTCTATAAGTTTAATATTGTAATTAATACATTTCAAGAAAATGCTACCACCAATCAAACTTGTGACAGGCATATATATGGAGTGTTTGGCTTGCTTTTATTCTTTTCCTTTCTTTCTTTCTTTAGGAATAACTTAATTAGAAACTGAAATCTGTATAAAAAGTATTTTAATTAGTGATAAGAATCACATCTCTCTTATTTCAAATCACGTATACAAATCACGCAAGCTAGTATAGTCTGATTATAAAAAAATTACACAAATTAAGAAAATAAAGAGAGGAGAAGCTAGAACAGGGAAATATATATATAAATATAGTTAGTTGCCTTGGTTACAAATATAGAAGAACAATTTCCTTATTTAGAAGAGTTATATATATATATATATATATAAATTTAATATTGAAATGAAAAATATCATAATATCAAAAGAATATAATCTAATAGTGAATAACATACTATTCGAGTGAAAACAAGAAAAACAAGAGTTCGAATCTAATCCTATGTAAAAAAAAAAAAAAAAGAGTTTGTACTCGTGTATAATAATTTATTAAAAATAATATAATTTTATTGATAAAAGTGGATAAAATTACCAAACTAATAAACAATAATAAATTGAAATAAAGATAAATGTGAACTACTTGAATTGGCAAAAAAAAAAAAAAAAGGTTAAATTTGTTTTCTTTCCTTTTTCCCCTTTCCTTAATGAATTTTTATTTTTATTTAACTTTTTAAAGTAAAATAGAAAAAAATTAATGAAAATAATTTTTTTAGTTAGTTCATACTTATCTCTTAAAATATTTTTTAAGAGATGAAGACTGAATTAATATAACTAAAGTATTCAATTAATATATTATTAAATACGTAGCTAGCTACATCTATATTCTCGAGGTCATAGGTGACAATTGACCATTTTTTTTTTTATTTTTTCTACAAAGGATTCGATGCCTAGCTTGGTACAATAGGAGTAGTAGTATAGGACAATACAAATGAAATTTTGATTAATAAAATCCTAGTTAGTTTTACAAGCAACAAAACATCTACTAATTAATATATAAGAATATCAGTAGCTAGCTAGCTAACTAGCTAGCTTACTGGTATATTAAAAATAGACTTTGAACTAAAGTGAATCAAAAGGAAACAATAATAGTATAATACTACTAAATTAAACTAGAGGTCCTAAATGATAGTACAGTAGTATTTCTTACGCGAACCTTACAATTTGGAACTTTCTCTTTCACACGTACGTGAGCAGCTTACAGCATTATAATTACTTGAGTTTGGGGGCCTCTTCGCCACCTCTTACACGTGGTATGTTTCCTTGTAATTTGTAAAAGCTACTCACGATTAGAATATATATAACAAAATAGCTTCGATATATATAAAGTAATAGTGGTCAAAATACTATTCAGTACGTCGTCTTCTCAGTGTAAAAATGAGTGTGTTACATTAATGAAGGATATCCATGCTTAAGCTTTAAATATAAATTGTTATTAGCTAGTCAAAATAATATTCAGTTCTCCTAGCAAAAATGAGTGTGTTACATTAGTGAAGAATGTTTATGCTTACTTATAAACACACGAGGCAAGTGTATCAGGAGTAGTACGTGTCCCCTTCTAAATTTTTAGAAATGTTTTTTATTTTCTTTCTTGTAATTAATATTTATATATTTTTAACATTTTTTTAATGTGTAATTTGATTAGTGTCATGTGTGAAAAATTGTTTTTTACACCAAATATATATATATTTGTGCTAATATATTTATGCTAATATATTTATATAAATGATATTTGTGCTAATATATTTATATAAATGATATTATAGATAATTATTAATTAAAATAATAAAATATTTTTTAAAATATATAATTAATTGTAACATTAATTATATTAATAAGACAACTTTTTCAATAATATATAGATTCTGTGCCTTCAGATATATCGTATTTAGTGAGCAGTTTTGGTAAAAGACCCTACTTCTTTTTCAGGACAACGAACAATTTAGAAATCTGTATACTGTTGTAACCAAATATTATAAATTAATTGAGCTCAAAATAGCAGACTTTTTAGCATTCGTGGAGTCAACTCTAAAATTGCACTAATTAATATATGTTAGGTTTATTTACAAACTATAAATAAAGAAAGAAAGAAATTTAAAAATAATTTTTTTATTAAAATAACTTTCAAATGTAGGTTTTGTTACAATTAATTTAGTCGGAACATTGTTAAAAATAATAATTTACATGTATAATTTCAGTTTAAAAAATTCACAAACTAAAATTTAGAATTTAATCATAATTCGGAAAGTCGGATACATGTTAAATATGAATTAATTTATGTATAAATTGCAAAATATTACATCTAAACTTACAATTTTAAACCAAATGAGAGATAGGTTCTTCTTGGACTTAAA
Source organism: Hippophae tibetana (assembly GCA_037013495.1). Lineage (NCBI taxonomy): Eukaryota > Viridiplantae > Streptophyta > Magnoliopsida > Rosales > Elaeagnaceae > Hippophae > Hippophae tibetana. The sequence continues at coordinate 88,063,850 of CM072803.1, read as the reverse complement.
TTTTGACTAATTTTAATAATTTTAGTATAATTTGATTGGTAAGTTTGTTCATAAATCATGTAAGTTTGTTCATGATTTATGTGAATAATATATTTTTGAGATAATATTTTTACCAAATCTTCAAAAACTAGATCGAATTGATATATCATTTACATCTATATATAAAAAATCCAATCGAAAAAATAAAGAAAAACATGAACATGGATCATATCTTACATCAATTG